>JAHYIQ010000068.1:0-323506 GCA_030673865.1 Melipona bicolor | reverse complement strand
CTCCTGATAACGAGGTCTTTAGTAATGACTTCAGTGGGGAATATCTCGAGATCCCGACGGTGTATTCCTCTGAAATTTCGAACATTGTATCAGGAGCATATGATTATCGAGAAGGTTGCACGACAAAGTCCGACGACAAGCCGTTCTCCTTATACATAGGTCTTTCCTAATGACTACGGTCGGGAATATCTCGAGATCCCGACGGTGTATTCCTCTGAACTTTCGAACATTGTATCAGGACCATATGACCTTCAAGAAGGTGGCACGACAAGATCCGGCGACAAGCCGTTCGCCTTATACAGAGGTCTTTCTTAATGAATTCAGTCGGGAATATCTCGAGATCCCGACGGTGTATACCTCTGAACTTTCGAACATTGTATCAGGACCATATGACCTTCGAGAAGGTGGCACGACAAGATCCGGCGACAAGCCGTTCTCCTTATACAGAGGTCTTTCGTAATGACTACGGTCGGGAATATCTCGAGATCCCGACGGTGTATTCCTCTGAAATTTCGAACATTGTATCAGGAGCATATGATAATCGAGAAGGTGGCACGACAAGTTCCCGCCAAAAGCGTTTCTCCTGATACAGAGGTCTTTAGTTATGACTTCAGTCGGGAATATCTCGGCATCCCGACTGTATATTCCTCGGAAATTTCGAACATTGTATCAGGTGCATATGACCTTCGAGAAGGTGGAACGACAAGGTCCGGCGACAAGTCGTTCTCCTGATACAGAGGTCTTTCGTAATGACTTCTGTCGGGAATATCTCGAGATCCCGACGGTGTATTCCTCTGAAATTTCGAACATTGTATCAGGAGCATATGATTATCGAGAAGGTTACACTACAAGTTCCCGCCAAAATCCGTTCTCCTGGTACAGAGGTCTTTCGTATTGACTTCATTCGGGAATATCTCGGGATCCCGACGGTGTATTCCTCTGTAATTTCGAACATTGTAACAGGAGCATATGATAATCGAGAAGGTGGCACGACAAGTTCCCGCTAAAATCCGTTCTCCTGATACAGAGGTCTTTCCTAATGACTTCAGTCGGGAATATCTCGGGATCCCGACGGTGTATTCCTTTGTAATTTCGAACATTGTATCAGGAGCATATGATAATCGAGAAGGTGGCACGACAAGTTCCCGCCAAAATCCGTTCTCCTGGTACAGAGGTCTTTCCTAATGACTTCAGTCGGGAATATCTCGGGATCCCGACGGTGTATTCCTTTGTAACTTCGAACATTGTATCAGGAGCATATGACCTTCGAGAAGGTGGCACGACAAGATCCGGCGACAAGCCGTTCGCCTTATACAGAGGTCTTTCTTAATGAGTTCAGTCGGGAATATCTCGAGATCCCGACGGTGTATTCCTCTGTAATTTCGAACATTGTATCAGGAGCATATGATAATCGAGAAGGTGGCACGACATGTTCCCGCCAAAATCCGTTCTCCTGATACAGAGGTCTTTCCTAATGACTTCAGTCGGGAATATCTCGGGATCCCGACGGTGTATTCCTTTGTAACTTCGAACATTGTATCAGGAGCATATGACCTTCGAGAAGGTGGCACGACAAGTTCCCGCCAAAATCCGTTCTCCTGGTACAGAGGTCTTTCGTAATGAATTCAGCCGGGAATATCTCTGGATCCCGACGGTGTATACCTCTGAACTTTCGAATATTGTATCAGGAGCATATGACCTTCGAGAAGGTGGCACGACAAGATCCGGGGACAAGCCGTTCGCCTTATACAGAGGTCTTTCTTAATGAATTCAGTCGGGAATATCTCGAGATCCCGACGGTGTATTCCTCTGTAATTTCGAACACTGTAACAGGAGCATATGATAATCGAGAAGGTGGCACGACAAGTTCCCGCTAAAATCCGTTCTCCTGATACAGAGGTCTTTCGTATTGACTTCAGTTGGAAATATCTCGAGATCCTGACGGTGTATTCCTCTGTAATTGCGAACATTGTATCAGGAGCATATAATAATCGAGAAGGTGGCACGACAAGTTCCCGCCAAAATCCGTTCTCCTGATACAGAGGTCTTTCCTAATGACTTCAGTCGGGAATATCTCGGGATCCCGACGGTGTATTCCTTTGTAATTTCGAACATTGTATCAGGAGCATATGACCTTCGAGAAGGTGGCACGACAAGATCCGGCGACAAGCCGTTCGCCTTATACAGAGGTCTTTCTTAATGAATTCAGTCGGGAATATCTCGAGATCCCGACGGTGTATTCCTCTGTAATTTCGAACATTGTCAGGAGCATATGATAATCGAGAAGGTGGCACGACAAGTTCCCGCCAAAATCCGTTCTCCTGATACAGAGGTCTTTCCTAATGACTTCAGTCGGGAATATCTCGGGATCCCGACGGTGTATTCCTTTGTAATTTCGAACATTGTATCAGGAGCATATAATAATCGAGAAGGTGGCACGACAAGTTCCCGCCAAAATCCGTTCTCCTGGTACAGAGGTCTTTCGTAATGACTTCAGTAGGGAATATCTCTGGATCCCGACGGGGTATACTTCTGAACTTTCGAACATTGTATCAGGAGCATACGACCTTCGAGAAGGTGGCACGGCAAGATCCGGCGACAAGCCGTTCGCCTTATACAGAGGTCTTTCTTAATGACTTCAGTCGGGAATATCTCGAGATCCCGACGGTGTATTCCTCTGTAATTTCGAACATTGTATCAGGAGCATATGATAATCGAGAAGGTGGCACGACAAGTTCCCGCCAAAATCCGTTCTCCTGATACAGAGGTCTTTCCTAATGACTTCAGTCGGGAATATCTCTGGATCCCGACGGTGTATTCCTCTGTAATTTCGAACATTGTATCAGGAGCATATGACCTTCGAGAAGGTGGCACGACAAGATCCGGGGACAAGCCGTTCGCCTTATACAGAGGTCTTTCTTAATGAATTCAGTCGGGAATATCTCGAGATCCCGACGGTGTATTCCTCTGTAATTTCGAACATTGTCAGGAGCATATGATAATCGAGAAGGTGGCACGACAAGTTCCCGCCAAAATCCGTTCTCCTGATACAGAGGTCTTTCCTAATGACTTCAGTCGGGAATATCTCGGGATCCCGACGGTGTATTCCTTTGTAACTTCGAACATTGTATCAGGAGCATATGACCTTCGAGAAGGTGGCACGACAAGATACGGCGACAAGCCGTTCGCCTTATACAGAGGTCTTTCTTAATGAATTCAGTCGGGAATATCTCGAGATCCCGACGGTGTATTCCTCTGTAATTTCGAACATTGTATCAGGAGCATATGATAATCGAGAAGGTGGCACGACAAGTTCCCGCCAAAATCCGTTCTCCTGATACAGAGGTCTTTCCTAATGACTTCAGTAGGGAATATCTCTGGATCCCGACGGTGTATTCCTCTGTAATTTCGAACATTGTATCAGGAGCATATGATAATCGAGAAGGTGGCACGACAAGATCCGGCGACAAGCCGTTCGCCTTATACAGAGGTCTTTCTTAATGAATTCAGTCGGGAATATCTCTGGATCCCGACGGTGTATACCTCTGAACTTTCGAACATTGTATCAGGAGCATATGACCTTCGAGAAGGTGGCACGTCAAGGTCCGGCGACAAGCCGTTCGCCTTATACAAAGGTCTTTCCTAATGACTTCAGTCGGGAATATCTCGGGATCCCGACGGTGTATTCCTTTGTAATTTCGAACATTGTATCAGGAGCATATAATAATCGAGAAGGTGGCACGACAAGTTCCCGCCAAAATCCGTTCTCCTGGTACAGAGGTCTTTCGTAATGACTTCAGTAGGGAATATCTCTGGATCCCGACGGTGTATACCTCTGAACTTTCGAACATTGTATCAGGAGCATATGACCTTCGAGAAGGTGGCACGACAAGATCCGGCGACAAGCCGTTCGCCTTATACAGAGGTCTTTCTTAATGAATTCAGTCGGGAATATCTCGAGATCCCGACGGTGTATTCCTCTGTAATTTCGAACATTGTAACAGGAGCATATGATAATCGAGAAGGTGGCACGACAAGTTCCCGCTAAAATCCGTTCTCCTGATACAGAGGTCTTTCGTATTGACTTCAGTCGGGAATATCTCGGGATCCCGACGGTGTATTCCTCTGTAATTTCGAACCTTGTATCAGGAGCATATGATAATCGAGAAGGTGGCACGACAAGTTCCCGCCAAAATCCGTTCTCCTGATACAGAGGTCTTTCGTAATGACTTCAGTAGGGAATATCTCGGGATCCCGACGGTGTATTCCTCTGTAATTTCGAACATTGTATCAGGAGCATATAATAATCGTGAAGGTGGCACGACAAGTTCCCGCCAAAATCCGTTCTCCTGATACAGAGGTCTTTCCTAATGACTTCAGTCGGGAATATCTCGGGATCCCGACGGTGTATTCCTTTGTAATTTCGAACATTGTATCAGGAGCATATGACCTTCGAGAAGGTGGCACGACAAGATCCGGGGACAAGCCGTTCGCCTTATACAGAGGTCTTTCTTAATAAATTCAGTAGGGAATATCTCGAGATCCTGACGGTGTATTCCTCTGTAATTGCGAACATTGTATCAGGAGCATATAATAATCGAGAAGGTGGCACGACAAGTTCCCGCCAAAATCCGTTCTCCTGATACAGAGGTCTTTAGTAATGACTTCAGTCGGGAATATCTCGGCATCCCGACGGTGTATTCCTCGGAAACTTCGAACATTGTATCAGGAGCATATGACCTTCGAGAAGGTGGCACGACAAGCTCCGGCAACAAGCCGTTCTCCTTATAAAGAGGTCTTCCGTAATGATTTCAGTCGGGAATATCTCGAGATCCCGACGGTGTATTCCTCTGAAATTTCGAACATTGTATCAGGAGCATATGATAATCGAGAAGGTGGCACGACAAGTTCCCGCCAAAATCCGTTCTCCTGGTACAGAGGTCTTTCGTAATGAATTCAGCCGGGAATATCTCTGGATCCCGACGGTGTATTCCTCGGAAATTTCGAACATTGTATCAGTTGCATATGACCTTCGAGAAGGTGGCACGACAAGGTCCGGCGACAAGTCGTTCTCCTTATACAGAGGTCTTTCGTAATGACTACGGTCGGGAATATCTCGAGATCCCGACGGTGTATTCCTCTGAAATTTCGAACATTGTATCAGGAGCATATGATAATCGAGAAGGTGGCACGACAAGTTCCCGCCAAAAGCGTTTCTCCTGATACCGAGGTCTTTAGTAATGACTTCAGTGGGGAATATCTCGAGATCCCGACGGTGTATTCCTCTGAAATTTCGAACATTGTATCAGGAGCATATGATTATCGAGAAGGTTGCACGACAAAGTCCGACGACAAGCCGTTCTCCTTATACATAGGTCTTTCCTAATGACTACGGTCGGGAATATCTCGAGATCCCGACGGCGTATTCCTCTGAAATTTCGAACATTGTATCAGGACCATATGATTATCGAGAAGGTGGCACGACAAGTTCCCGCCAAAAGCGTTTCTCCTGATAACGAGGTCTTTAGTAATGACTTCAGTGGGGAATATCTCGGGTTCTCGACTTTGTTTTCCTCTGAAATTTCGAACATTGTATCAGGAGCATATGATAATCGAGAAGGTGGCACGACAAGTTCCCGCCAAAAGCGTTTCTCCTGATACCGAGGTCTTTAGTAATGACTTCAGTCGGGAATATCTCGGGATCCCGACGGTGTATTCCTCTGAAATTTCGAACATTGTATCAGGAGCATATGATAATCGAGAAGGTGGCACGACAAGTTCCCGCTAAAATCCGTTCTCCTGATACAGAGGTCTTTCGTATGACTTCAGTCGGGAATATCTCGAGATCCCGACGGTGTATTCCTCTGTAATTTCGAACATTGTATCAGGAGCATATGATAATCGAGAAGGTGGCACGACAAGTTCCGCTAAAATCCGTTCTCCTGATACAGAGGTCTTTCCTAATGACTTCAGTCGGGAATATCTCGGGATCCCGACGGTGTATTCCTTGTAATTTCGAACATTGTATCAGGAGCATATGACTTCGAGAAGGTGGCACGACAAGTCCGGCAAAAGCCGTTCTCCTTATACATAGGTCTTTCGTAGTGACTTCAGTCGGGAATATCTCGAGATCCCGACGGTGTAATCCTCCGAAGTTTCGAATATTGTATCAGGAGCATATGACCTTCGCGAAGGTGGCACGACAAGCTCCGGCAACAAGCCGTTCTCCTTATACAGAGGTCTTTCGTAATGACTTCAGTCGGGAATATCTCGAGATCCCGACGGTGTATTCCTCTGAAATTTCGAACATTGTATCAGGAGCATATGATAATCGAGAAGGTGGCACGACAAGTTCCCGCCAAAATCCGTTCTCCTGATACAGAGGTCTTTCGTAATGACTTCAGTCGGGAATATCTCGGGATCCCGACGGTGTATTCCTCTGTAATTTCGAACATTGTATCAGGAGCATATGATAATCGAGAAGGTGGCACGACAAGTTCCCGCTAAAATCCGTTCTCCTGATACAGAGGTCTTTCGTAATGACTTCAGTCGGGAATATCTCGAGATCCCGACGGTGTATTCCTCTGAAATTTCGAACATTGTATCAGGGGCATATGATAATCGAGAAGGTGGCACGACAAGTTCCGCGCCGAAAGCGGTTCTCCTTATACAGAGGTCTTTCGTAATGACTTCAGTCGGGAATATCTCGAGATCCCGACGGTGTATTCCTCTGTAATTTCGAACATTGTATCAGGAGCATATGACCTTCGAGAAGGTGGCACGACAAGTTCCGGCGACAAGCCGTTCGCCTTATACAGAGGTCTTTCTTAATGAATTCAGTCGGGAATATCTCGAGATCCCGACGGTGTATTCCTCTGAAATTTCGAACATTGTATCAGGTGCATATGACATTCGAGAAGGTGGCACGACAAGTTCCGGCGACAAGCCGTTCTCCTTATACAGAGGTCTTTCCTAATGACTACGGTCGGGAATATCTCGAGATCCCGACGGCGTATTCCTCTGAAATTTCGAACATTGTATCAGGAGCATATGATAATCGAGAAGGTGGCACGACAAGTTCCCGCCAAAAGCGTTTCTCCTGATACAGAGGTCTTTAGTAATGACTTCAGTCGGGAATATCTCGGGATCCCGACTTTCTACTACTCTGAAATTTCGAACATTGTATCAGGAGCATATGACCTTCGAGAAGGTGGCACGACAAGCTCCGGCGACAAGCCGTTCTCCTTATACAGAGGTCTTTAGTAATGATTTCAGTCGGGAATATCTCGAGATCCCGACGGTGTATTCCTCTGAAATTTCGAACATTGTATCAGGAGCATATGATAATCGAGAAGGTGGCACGACAAGTTCCCGCCAAAAGCGTTTCTCCTGATACCGAGGTCTTTAGTAATGACTTCAGTGGGGAATATCTCGAGATCCCGACGGTGTATTCCTCTGAAATTTCGAACATTGTATCAGGAGCATATGATTATCGAGAAGGTTGCACGACAAAGTCCGACGACAAGCCGTTCTCCTTATACATAGGTCTTTCCTAATGACTACGGTCGGGAATATCTCGAGATCCCGACGGCGTATTCCTCTGAAATTTCGAACATTGTATCAGGAGCATATGATTATCGAGAAGGTGGCACGACAAGTTCCCGCCAAAAGCGTTTCTCCTGATACGAGGTCTTTAGTAATGACTTCAGTCGGGAATATCTCGGCATCCCGACGGTGTATTCCTCGGAAATTTCGAACATTGTATCAGGAGCATATGACCTTCGAGAAGGTGGCACGACAAGCTCCGGCAACAAGCCGTTCTCCTTATAAAGAGGTCTTTAGTAATGATTTCAGTCGGGAATATCTCGAGATCCCGACGGTGTATTCCTCTGTAATTTCGAACATTGTATCAGGAGCATATGATAATCGAGAAGGTGGCACGACAAGTTCCCGCCAAAATCCGTTCTCCTGATACAGAGGTCTTTCCTAATGACTTCAGTCGGGAATATCTCGAGATCCCGACGGTGTATTCCTCTGTAATTTCGAACATTGTATCAGGAGCATATGACCTTCGAGAAGGTGGCACGACAAGTTCCGGCGACAAGCCGTTCTCCTTATACAGAGGTCTTTCGTAATGAATTCAGTCGGGAATATCTCGAGATCCCGACGGTGTATTCCTCTGAAATTTCGAACATTGTATCAGGAGCATATGATTATCGAGAAGGTTGCACGACAAGTTCCGACGACAAGCCGTTCTCCTTATACATAGGTCTTTCCTAATGACTACGGTCGGGAATATCTCGAGATCCCGACGGTGTATTCCTCTGAAATTTCGAACATTGTATCAGGAGCATATGATAATCGAGAAGGTGGCACGACAAGTTCCCGCCAAAAGCGTTTCTCCTGATACCGAGGTCTTTAGTAATGACTTCAGTGGGGAATATCTCGGGATCCCGACGGTGTATTCCTCGGAAATTTCGAACATTGTATCAGGAGCATATGACCTTCCAGAAGGTGGCACGACAAAGTCCGGCGACAAGCCGTTCTCCTTATACAGAGGTCTTTAGTAATGACTTCAGTCGGGAATATCTCGAGATCCCGACGGTGTATTCCTCTGAAATTTCGAACATTGTATCAGGAGCATATGATAATCGAGAAGGTGGCACGACAAGCTCCGGCAACAAGCCGTTCTCCTTATAAAGAGGTCTTTCGTAATGACTTCAGTCGGGAATATCTCGAGATCCCGACGGCGTATTCCTCTGAAATTTCGAACATTGTATCAGGTGCATATGACTTTCGAGAAGGTGGCACGACAAGGTCTGGCGACATGCCGTTCTCCTTATACAGAGGTCTTTCGTAATGACTTCAGTCGGAAATATCTCGAGATCCCGACGGTGTATTCCTCTGTAATTTCGAACATTGTATCAGGAGCATATGATAATCGAGAAGGTGGCACGACAAGTTCCCGCCAAAATCCGTTCTCCTGATACAGAGGTCTTTCCTAATGACTTCAGTCGGGAATATCTCTGGATCCCGACGGTGTATTCCTCTGTAATTTCGAACATTGTATCAGGAGCATATGATAATCGAGAAGGTGGCACGACAAGTTCCCGCCAAAAGCCGTTCTCCTGATACAGAGGTCTTTCTTAATGACTTCAGTCGGGAATATCTCGGGATCCCGACGGTGTATTCCTCTGAAATTTCGAACCTTGTATCAGGAGCGTATGACTTTCGAGAAGGTGGCACGACATGTTCCCGCCAAAAACGTTTCTCCTGATACATAGGACTTTAGTAATAACTTTAGTCGGTAATATCTCGAGATCCCGACGGTGTTTTCCTCCGAAATTTCGAATATTGTATCAGGAGCATATGAGCGTCGAGAAGTTGGCATGACAAGGTCCGGCGACAAGCCGTTCTCCTTATACAGAGGTCTTTCGTAATGAGTTCAGTCGGGAATATCTCGGGATCCCGACTATGTACTCCTCTGAAATTTCGAACATTGTATCAGGAGAATATGGTCATCGAGATGGTGGCACGAAGAAGCCGCCGGAGAACCGGTCCTCCTGATACAGAGTCTTTTCGAAATATCTTTAAGTGGGACATATCTCAAAAGCTAGAAGAGGTTTCTCGTTCTAAGTTGGGATATTGTATCAGGAGCACATGAGTATCTAGGAGGTGGCAGGGAGAATCCAGACACCCGCTTCTCCTGATACTGAGTCTTTTCGATATATCTTTAAGTGGGATATATTTCGAGAGCTCGAAGCGTTTTCTCGTTCAAAGTTAGAATCAGGAGCGCATGGTTATTGAGGAAGTGGCACATAGAAGCCGCCAGACGACCAGTTCTCCTGATACAGAGTGTTTTCGAAATATCTTTATGTTGTATATATCTCGTGAGAGAGGGTTTTCCTTGTTGAATGTTGAGATATTGTATCAGGAGCACATGGGTATCGAGGAGATGGCACGACAGTGTGTCCTGTCGAGCTGTTCTTTTATTACAGAGGTTTTTCGAGGGAATTTTAAGCGCTAATTAATCTTCTTTGTTGATGTAAAAAATAATTACCTTAGAGTCAAAAATTAAGTTTGCTGTTTCTTAAAAATAGTTATGCAAGTGAAAATTGTTCTATTCAATATATAGTTGTTGGTGCTGTTGTAACGACATTATTCATCTTTTCTGATTTAATTCTAATTATTAATAGTGCTGAAGTTAATAGAATGTGACGGAATAGATATAGTAGGCTGTGATATGAAAATGACCGGAGGGTCAGATAATCCCAAAAGAGGTGGGCACAGACCTGGTCTGTATTTTGGGGCACATGGAATTGTACTTTAATTAGTCAATGGTATTATATTTTCGAAAATGCCCATGTTCTAATTTGACTGATATTTCTTATAAAGCTTTGGGTATTACTTTTTAAATTACCAAGAATCTTTTTTGCAAACATTTTTTGTGTATTCAAAATGTGTACAAATATGAAATGTGATTTTACCGACGATTGAGTTGATAATTGTTTATCTATCGTTGATATTGTGCCGGCATCTATGATGGAGGTTGCTCTGTAGATAGTACAGAAATTTATGTAATCAATTCTCATTCTTATAATTTTTAATTCACGTTTATAATTTTATAATTCCAGAGCAATTCTGTGTTTAATTGAGGTAGTTAATAAAACTTTTATTTTAATCAAATATCTTTATCATTAATATCTTTCTGTTATATCTCAGCCATGTTCTAATTATCTATTTTATTGAAATATATAATTGTTTCTTTGATAATCAATTAATCTGTCATTTGCAATCGAAATTTCAGCGAATTCTTTATTCGCTGTGTTCTCTCGTTGGTAACTTATTGTTAGTATCAATTCATTCAACTAATAGAAAGAAATAGAAACTCAATACATGTTCATTGGCGAGTGTGTTTTGTAATCATATATGTAGATAGCTATAATTATGTTTTTCTAGTCCACATATACGCTGAACAGAGTATTTTCGACGATCTATAGAGTAGAAAATTATTCAGCGTTGTTCAGCGTTCTTAGAAACGAAGACGGCGTGTGATGTGTGACGTTCGACGTGCTGCTAAAATAGTCGTTCTTGTTCTCTCTTGTGATCAAACGTAATTCGTGTGGCTAAAAACTGTGTCGCGGTGATAGAAGTGAATATTGAAGAAGATCACAGAGATCATGCATTCCTCGCTGTTTATGGATCATAACCTCTAACTATTCCAAAAGAAAGATATTTAAAACAACAGATTAGCGTTCGATGAACGCTGTAATCGATATTTCCGTCCAACGTCGATTGTTAAATTTTGTTTAATTTTGATAGAGGCAGTCTATATGATGACATAGTCGAAATATAAACAGTGTTTGAACCGTGTTTATCTCACATAATATTTATAGCTATTGGTCGAGCTATGTATATGTTTGCGAGCTATCACTCACAACTAGTGACTACTCCCATTAAAATTTCGTGAATTTATCGTTTATCGAATATAGATGTAAAGCGTTTTACGTTGCGCATGAGATAGCATCAGTCAGTGTCAGAAAAATGCCTTCTATAGTATCGTGCTTGCATTCATGTATTTTCAGAATGCGTTACGCGAGGAAATTTTACTTTGCGCTCACTGTGCTTGGCATCTCACTGGTTATTTTAATTTTGCAATTCTTGATCATGTTCCATGTGCCTTCGACCCAGGAAGAGCCTGATGCATTTGAGGAGGGTACGTTTTTTATTAATTGTGCATCGCTTTAGATATTGTCACCGGGAAACAATATTATTAAAATAACGAATAAATTGAGCAGAACTGTCTAACCAGCAAGGAATAATAATAAATCGTAAGAATTAAATGTAATAAATAATAATGTGAAATTGTGGCGTATTGATAAGAGGTAATATTTTTGTTGATATTAGATAAATATTCCAATGTGTAATATGAAATTAAAAATATAAGATATAAAATCTATCGTTACGTTAATATAATATATAATTAAAATTTAATAAGTTAACAATAATAATTAAAAATATAAATATAAATAATAATAATAATAATAATAATAATAATAGTATGAAATTATGTTGTATGAGATGTAGTATTGTTATTGATGTTAAATAAATATTCCAAAAATCATTAAAATAATCGCGATGTATTTATATGTTGCCGGTAGAAATCGTTTGAAATTTTTTTGTCGAAAATTGACATTCTAGTGCGTAATCTATTGTATATATTTCAATAAGGAGAAGAATATGTTAAATTACTAAAATGTGTAATTCTAAGATTATTGTTGGTAATATGTGTCATGTGTGTCATTAATAGCAATTTTATCTTTACAGTTTTGAATAGGTGGTATAACTTTACCAACGGTGAGTCCAGAAAATCATTACTTGCCTCGTTTGTTTTTATAAAAGCTTTCATATTGCGGCAGTAGTTTTACAAAGTTTATAAAAATCGCTTAATTTGTTTCTTTCATTTTTTAATCAACTGTACTAAATTATACTTCCTAGTTAATTCCCAATGATTAAGAACATATCTATCGCAGACACGCTTTATTCACGTTTGTACATATTTGGGTTCAAAATTTGCTTACTAATATCGATTTCAAATCTTCGAATTACAACCGTATATTTGCTTTTATTAACCTGTGATTTATACCATAACCAATTCAAGAGAATTTGTACCAATCATTTGTAACTATCGTCATCGCCATGGTTACGCATTGTTCACCTATATATGCACGTAATAAAAAAACATCAATTACAGCATCGAACCACATCTCAAATGAAGTTCATTTACGTTCATGACCGTTAATAATTATTGATGAGAGAATTAATTTTGGCGGAAATCTGTGAAACATAATTGATCATTGAATGATCAGATCGTAATAAATGCTGACTGATGTGACGAAATGAACATCGATGTGTAATATTTAAAATATAATACGAAGTAAAAACGAATTCATTTTTTATTTTTTTAATAATCGGTAAGAATGCTCGGTCGGCAATGTCAACTGCTGTTACTATTTATTCTAGAAAAAAAAAAAAAATTAATGAAATCAATTCAAATCGTCTTTAATTTGAAATCATATTCTGCTTAATGTATCGTTAATTAGAATCTTACAAAAATTTCAAAGATGAAAAGAAACAATTTTTCATTTTAACATGTACATTGTGTCATGTGTTATGTGTATGCGTGTATATTATGATATAATTTTATGATGTAAATATATATTTTACATATTCCAAAGATGTCTCATGAAGCTATTTAAATTAAACATCACGTTACAACTTTTGTAACGTCTAGTTTAATTAAACACGTTCAGCCTGCGTGTCATTCAATTACCAAGTTATTAATATCGCGTGTTAAGGACACTAAATCGAGGGCACTGCAAGCAATGGTTATTAAATACAACTGACACTTGTAAATTACAAATTGATATGTATTTATCGAGTGTTCCCTTTCAAATTCAATTTCCCCGTAAAATCTGCATAATCTTTTGATTAATCCAATTGTAAATCAATTGCGAATTGTCGTTAGGTACTGGATGGTACAATAATAAAATACAATCATCGGAGATGAAAAATTGGCAGCATTACTTGAACGAGATTCGAAAATATTGGATAATTCGAAGATTCGATCCGAAGAAATCGTATAATCTTAAAAATCCAAAAATCGAAGATTATTCAATGGGCCAGACAAATGCCATCCGAACAATTTTGAAAAATAAGGTAATATCAGAATACTGCAATTTTAATAATACTTTTAATATCGCAACGCGGTCAGAAAATTCAAATATTTCTAATTTGTGTTTGATTAAAGTGCCAGCAATAGCAGTTAAACTTATATTATAAGTTAACAATTTATGAATTTTATTAAAATAAAAATAATTATTATATAAAATTTATTAATTTTAGATGAAATTTAAATTAATAGTTAGAGTATAAATTTTTACTTAAAATGTTGAATCATTAAAATAAAGTAATATGACGGCCTTTTAATCTTTTTAGGGAAATTTGTTATTTAATTTGATAAACCACGATAAGATATACTGAAATTATATTTATGTATTGTTATTAGAATTTATAAATAAAAATTAATTATAGATAAAAATTTTATAAAATAGTATTTAAATCAAAATGTACTATATTTCAGGATAAGTGAATTTTAAAAAATTAAATTTTTAAATAATTAATTTTAATATTAATTTGAAAGAGGATTTAATAGTAAACTAATTAAATTATTTTAATTGAATAAAGTATTAATTGTACAAATTGTCCGTCAGTTTCTAATAGGAATAAGTCGTAACATAGTAAAGGTACTGGAAAGTGTTTTTAGAAAAATTTTAGTTTATAAAAAATTATTTATTCACATTCGTTTTCATGTTCAAATGCCTTAAATACGAGATCGATAAGACAAATGCCTGTCAATAATTTTAATTTTCGACGTTCGATCAAAGGGCATCTGGTATCGCAAACGTTGTTTTTACAGAAAAATGGCTTTTTCGTGGAGTGTGGCGCCTACGACGGGGAGACTCGAAGCAACACCTTGGCGCTGGAGCGATACTTGGGCTGGGACGGTCTTTTGATAGAGGCGGATCCTGTAAATTTCAGCAATATGATGGACAAAAACAGAAATGCTTACCTAACGGCCACGTGTCTTTCCACTAAGCCATATCCTTCAGTGGTACGACAGTTCGGTCACTTGTCACTAGAGAATTGTTATAGCGATAGATAATAGTTATAGCGATATTTTATATTTCTTGTACTAACTTTTTTACGCTTGTTCAATGCTCAGAGTACCTTCTTGATGGCGAAGAATATCGGACGTCTTCACAACCCACATGACCCTGATAGATATTTACCGAATACCCCTGACGTTGTCCACAGTGGTGTTCATATTTCAGTGCAGTGTTTTCCGTTCCCAGATTTAATGGCTGCCCTTAACGTGACCACCGTAAATTATTTCAGTCTCGATATAGAGGGCGACGAGCTTCAAGTACTGAGAACGATTCCTTTCAGTACGATAAACATAGAGGTGAACACGATTTAATCTCACTTTTCGTTATTTTATGATTGAATCTTGAATAACTTTCCATTTACGAAATTTTACAGACGCTCTCTGTAGAATTCTCTCACGTCCCGAACGGTGAGCACAAGTTGATGAATTTCATGAACAAAAAGGGCTATTATCCATATTCCTTTGTCATTGGACCTAATAATTTAGCTAACGATATAATATTCGTGAAACGAAATTTAACGATTTGACTCTAGTCGCGTTAGCCTTTTCCTTTTATTACTGTATTTATTTAGCTAACTTATTTAATTAATTAAAAAACTACGGGCTTAAGCGTTACATTACCGTATTAGTACATGTGAAATATGCACAACGTGAAATATGCTCGTTTCTTTATTTTTATTCTGACTTGAAGATTTGTTTTATTATTCTAATTCAAAAGATCGGTAATAATATTTGAACTTTATTTTACAAAATATTTACAGAAACGTACATCTTGCATAATAAAAATGAATTGTTCACTTGTGAATTAGCTCGCGTAGCTGAGAATCAGTAATAATTCGTAAACGACTGAAAGTGAACTTTTCGCAGCAATTAAGGAACGAAGTTTTTATATGAGAACCGCCTTAAACAGTTTGTTCTATCCGATCGCGTGTCCTAGATATTTTAATACATTTCTTGCATCAAATGATTCCTACTGTAAAAATAAAATACAATATGTTTATACATTTAAGAATTAAACGCTGTACAATTTTTGAAAGACTATCGGAATGATTTAACCCACAAACCAATCCATCATTTATTGCTATGTTTATGAGCGACGTACATGTTTCCTCTGTGACTGTTATTGAATAAATTATTATTTAAAGCTTGCAGACTAGTTTCGTTATCTCTTCGACACTTTATGGAAAATAACTATATCTATGTATATCTTAAAAACATTTCTAATTATTGTAACAGTTGTAATATTCGTGGTTAACACCAGTTCGACGAGCGTATAGGAACTTAAAATTTCCATAGAAACTTAACCCAGTTATTTTGAACATTCATGAAAATTGAGAATTGAACAAAGCAATTCGATTAAATAATGAATCTTATCCGCTTATACGTTAAAGTAAAGCTATAAACTGAGATCCATTTGGTACTTAAAAATTAATCCAATTTTATCTACACTGTACAACTTATCTTTAATCCATCTAAAGATATATAATTATGCATTCTCTTTTCTAATACTTACAAGATACACATTTACATAATTCGTGATCACAGCTTCCAAAATTCTGCGCAACGATAATTCGATCCTAATTTATCATTCATAATCTTAAGATTAATGTTTTTTTATACAGAGAATAATATAAGCAGTTTTAAGTCTCTTTAAGCTCTCTCTCTCTCTCTCTCTCATATGCTAGATACAAATAGTAAAAGTAGACTGCTAAATAATATCTAATATTAAATGAATCATTGCACTGTCTCTCAACTTCTGTAGATTAGTTTCAGATAAGTAGAGTCACTATAAAATATGTATGATCTACATACGAGTATGAACGATGCTAAATAATACAGTCAGTGGAATTGATACAGTGAAAGAATTAAGTGGCAATATTTGCTGTTTGGATTATAATTGCATTGTACAAAGTAACTCAAAGGCAATGTCGCCAATTACATATTTGATTCTTGTTTCCATTTCTTAACTTAAATATGCTATTATTTGCTATATTTAAATTTTATCATTTTCTTCGTATTCTGTAAAAACTTTGAAGAATTGAATTCGTGGAATTCTAATTCGTTTAAACAACCATTAAATTCTGAATTGTAGGCTACATATGCCTTTCGTGAAATTGTGTCGCTTAACGTTGCTAATGAAAATTAGTCTGCACATTAGTTAAACATCGAAACGTATAATTTAGGAAGAGAACAGGATTTTAATACCTTACACCGCCCGAAAAGTTTCGAATTATTAGTTTCAACCTTCGAAAAATATTAATCCTGATCCTCTCAATCAATTTATGACTTCATCACATCTCCTCCTCTGACTATACTCGCGGAATGATTTGAACGATCACAGTCTTAAAGAATGATCCTCCTTTAATCTCGCCGTATCCTTTCAAACGTAACTCTCCTGCTTCTTCCTAGCGACGCTTCCGCTAACGACCGTCGTCTGAAGCGGCACTTTGACCTGTTTTTCCGCGGCGGTGTTGTTGGAAAGCGTCTTAACGCTGTTGCTCTTGTTACTGCTGTGCCTCCTCCAGAAGTCGGAATGATTGCTGCTGCAGTTGGTCGAGCCAGTGGTGCCAGTTTTCTCCGACGTTTTCTTCTTTTTCTTCCTGTGAGGACCGAGGCCGCAGAGCCTGAGGAATCCCTCCCTGAACTTCGTGGACATCAGATTGTACAGAATTGGATTGATGGCGGAGTTCAGGTAGAACATCACCCGGCAGAAGTAGAGCAGGGTGAAGTAACGCTCGATGCCAAAGTCGACGATCACTTTGATCGGGACGACCAGGATCCAAAGTGTAAGGGCTCTAAACGGCAATAGACACAGGAAGAAACAAAACACCACTGTGCCGAGCATCAACATCACCTGCTTCCGGTATTTGAGCAAGTTGTTCGACGAGCCGCGGCTGATCGTCGAGTTCGTCATTAGATGACGCGCGATCACCGTGTACAAAACGACGAGGATGAACAGCGGGATCACGAAGAATACGACGATGGTGAACAGGACGAAGCTGATCGGCCAGAACGAGTTTGCAACCGTGTTGCAAGTCGGAATGTACGTGCCGTCCTTCGTCTCTTCTTCTTCGTAAGTGGTCATCAGCAGCATCGGGCTGTAAAATAGACGTTTTTCTCTTTAATAATTGATTCACGATATTTTAATTATTTTGATACCTTTTTTATGTTTATTTTGAAGAACAGAGCAGCTTCTCGTTCGAGAAAGAAAGAAGGAATTCTTTAATGTATATTACATAATTTATACGTGTATATATGTACTTTTTTTGTATCGTTAAAAGTAACGGGAATATTTAAGATGATCAAGTTAAATGGAACAATCTATGTGATAAATAATAAGTTTATATTTTGTAGTCATTTAATTAACATATGTTCAAAAATTTATACATATATTAAAAGATTTTATTTTGTAAATGTATTTACAAATTTATTATAGCAATTTAATTCAATAGAATAGCAATGGAATGTTATTTTTAATTACTGTCAACGGTTTCAATTACATCATTGACTAACTAGAACATTACCATCGGTCGGTAACGTAAAAGAGGCGCGCATCGAAATTCGTATTGTAACGATACAATTTCTCCTTCAACGTCGAAGAATACTTGCATGAACAGCTATTTACAATACCGTAAATGAGGTCACACTCCTTAATTAGCGCTAATTGAAAACGTAAGTACAAGCGCCATCGCGTGAATTACGTAAAGAAGTCACACAAAGTTTTCCTCCTGTTCGCTGACATCGATTTTCCTAGCTCCTATGGTCACGTTGCTCCTGCCACGTTCCTTGTCGGCATACTTCTTCATTCTGCACAGGTCCCAGAACCCTTTTCTGAACTTACTACTCATCAAATTATATAATATCGGATCGATGGCGCTGTGCAGATAAAACATGATCCTGCTGAAGTTGAGATAGGCGAAGAACGTGTCACGATCGATGGCGGTGATTTGTTCGGCTGGTGCGACCACTATGTAAAAAATAAGGATCCTGTATGGCGACAGACAGACGAAGAAGCTGACGACCACCGACAGTAACATCGTGATCGCGTGTTTCTTCGCTCTTGCGTGGTAAGAGTCGCCGACGTTGCCGGAATCTGGCATCAATTGTCCAACGATGAACGTGTACAGCACCAGTAGAATCAACAGAGGAGCTACGTAGAAGAGGATGACCAGAAGCAGGAAGAACACCATGGTCGCGCTAGTGTCAGCCGTGGTCAGACAGACTGGAACAAAGTTCCTCGCGTCTTGATCGTTCTTGCTCTCCTTCACGCGCACCTCCTGGTACTGAGAGACCCAGATTATGGGACTGCAATCAGTTACAAAGCGAAATTGACGTGCAACCGTAACTCTCAGCTTCGACTTCGAGCGGGAAGGATGGCGATTTGAGAGATTAATAAATGTGAAGCGATGTCCAACACCCTTTACCGACCGAGTTTGCGGTAGATTTGCCTTGCAAGCTCGGCGAAGCTCGTGATTCGATTGGAACTCGCGCGATTTCGAAGGGATTGAACGCAGCGGCATCCGGACGGATTGTCCAATCCCCTACGTTTAAACGAATGAGGCGCATTCAAAGGGATTATTGTCCTTCCTGTTTCGTGTTCTTCGAGTTCGGAACTATCGAAGCGTAACATTGGCGAGAGTGTGACGCAAGCGGTTTTTGGGAGAGGAGTTATTCGATAACTTGACGAGTTTGATGCGTGACGAGTAAAAATAATCAGTTGTAATTTCGTTGATCGAGCGAAATTGGGCCAACTCGTTCTTACAAGATGGTAGATGTTTCAATGAAATAAATTAACAATTAAGCGAACAAGCTCTCGGTTCTTTGATTTTTTTCTTTTCAATCAATTTCTCTATTTTAACAGATTTCTTTTTTAGAAAGAAGAGAAGAGAGAAAAATCAGTGGGATTTCTTTCTCGGAGAGGCATGGGAGCTTCTGATTCTTCTAAAAGCCGTATTAGGTGTCGAAAGACAGGAAAATACATAGTTTGCTGTCAGACGGTAATACTCCCACAGAGTGTTCTATTGCTTTCTTTTCTTTCCTCCTCTCTTTTTCCCCTGTCTTGGCACCGAATCTCGAAGGCGCAATCTTCACGAAAAACGAAACCGCGATATTAAATTTCCTCCGAGTAAAGTGACGCAATTTTCGGTAATTGCGAAATTCGGTCTGCTGTATCTATTCTTTTCACACTGATGGAGGAAGAAGAGAGAAGGAAGGGAAAATTATCTAAAAAATCTGACATTGTTGTAAAATTTGTAAAATGTCAACTGTTTTTAATTTTTTTTCAATATCCAGGTGTGTGTACGGTGAGATTTTCCAAGCCACCGTAAGAAATTGAAACACAGAAGTTCATGTTATGTCGCTTTTTCATCTTCTTCTACCATTCGTAGAATTCTTTTATTTCGTAGAATCAAAATTTACAGATTTAAACTTTACATCTCGCGATAAAGTTTAATGTTTAAATATTAAAATAAAATTCCTGCAGAATTTAAATCCCATTTGGGATTTATATTCTTTTATTATAAAAACGAATTGAATCCGAATTATTAGTAAAAGAGGAAATGATTATTGGTTAATCCAGCTATTTATTCCAATTTAAAATTTGCTTGCATTTCATTCTTAATGTAATATTTTCATGGAACTTATAATTCATGTTCACAATATTACGCTGTTTGTATTGTACAGTTTGTTATAAATTTCTTCAATGGGTCAGCAGAAGGAAGTGGTAGTTGTTTGCAAATTCAGAGAGCTACACATCACGTGTAGCCAATGGCGGTAGTAGAATTACTCTATAGATCAGACGAAGAGGGTTTGTCGGGTGATTCATCAATGGCATTGTGTCCGCAGGACGACGCACGCGACACTTGAAGCTCTATTTAAGAACTTTCCCTCCGAAATTATACGATACTATACATCTATCTTTTATTCACGCCTTGACAAACTGCGATTCACTTGTGTTTGTTTAGCTTTCAGATGTTCTGCGTTTAATTAATAGTGCATCTTAATTAATTCAATTTTGCGTTAGTTTACTTAATTTTAACAAGCAAATGATTTTTCTTTAAATTATTTCATCACTTGGTTATCAAGTAAAATAATTTTTTTTGTCTTATTTAATATTTTTTATTTGTTTTTATAAATAACTATTCTGTTTGTTACTTTATTTCAATAAAATGTACTTTAATTTATATATATATACATATATATATATATTTTTTTTTTCAGATATAGATTTTTTCAAACATACATATATATTTTCAAATATATATATAAATAATATATAATAAAATAACAAAAATCTGGAAAAAAATTGTACAACGTTTCTTCAAAAAAGTGGTCGAATCATCACGGATTTACATGTATAAACAACATTTTCTAAATCCCGCGCAGGATCGCTTCTTTCCGTCATTTCACGCATGTCGATTTAACTTTCATTCTTGTAACACATCCAACCAAAACGGTTCTCTTGCAAAGTCATTCCCATCAGGATTCCTTCTCTTTCACCTTTCTCGAAAGCTCTGTTCTTTCTCACCAAGTCACATAACGCCTCCCCCACCAATCTTTCCTCGATATTTTCTTCCTCGGAAGACGATCCCCCGGCAGCTTTTTCACAGACTGGTTTGTCGAGCAACCATAAATTCAGCGGGCAGTCTGGGGGCTCTTGCGATCCACGGCAGGAAAAAAGTTAGCGACGTGTAAAACCCACCCCCGTGGTAGTGGTTCGCGGGCGATGTTCCTTTTACGAGCCGTGAACAACCTGCCTCTCTTCGTTCGTGCCAACTCGAACGTGAACGAAACGTCACGTGGACTTTACGACTCGATTGAATTGAATTTTTCAGGCGTTGTGCTTGTCTCTTTTTGTTGATACATGCTATAAGCAGCGTATGTTGGTGCATTTACTTAGAGTGTTACATTATAAATAGACTGCGGACTGTTGGTGCATTTTATGTGTTATAAATAAAATAAAATAAAAATAAATGATACATTATAAAGTGTCAAACGTAGAATATTTATGGATGAAATTTATTTTTATTTGAGCTCCGATCGTTTTGTTGTACTTACAAAGGTATAAAATAAACGTATTAATTTGATGCCTTTTGGTGAGTTTCAAAATGCAAAGAACAGTCATATTTATAAAATTCTCGAGGAACCCGGTCGATTTACATAATTTTATAAAAATTTTGATGAAACTGAAGTATTTATGATATTAAGGGAAATTGTTCCTTGATCCTTGATTTTTATGCTTTCATAAAAAATATAAATTTACGTATAAACATTCAGTCTACCTGAAGAAGAGAAGAAGAAGTTTTAGCTTCCAAACTCGTAAAAATGTAAGTTTGCACAAAATTTCCCAGTCAATAGCTGATTACACGAAATGGCCGTTAGGACCTCGAGCAACTGTCGATCGATTACGAATTTAAATCTTTCTATTTGTTTGAAGAAACTTTCCTTCGCCGGATGCACAAGCAGTCTAATGGAAACTTTCGAATGTTCATTAAAGAAGTTTGGGTTGAACTGAATGATACGAATTGTCAGGCAAAGTATGCTCGTAACCTTCGAAATTTGTAAAGTTCAGTCGATTAAGCCAATGACAGATTCAGTGAAACTTTTCTTATTCATTTCGTCTTAGTCATTCTCTTTCAATTGGCTGATGGAGATTCTTTTCGCGAATCTGATGACGGATATGTATATTTGTTTGCGATATCTATAGTATTGGAATAATTATTATATATATATATGTATTACTTTAATATAAAGTAACATCTGAAAGCTCCTAAAGATTGATCTGAAGTAATAACAGATCCACGAAAAACAAAGATAAATATAAATATCATGATCATAAACAAAAGTCAATAAGAAAGTTAAAAAAAGAATAGTTTTTAATACTAATTAAAAATAATAGTTCAAACTCTGTCGAAACTCTGTCGCAAGGCAAATGGTAAGTATTCCCAGGAATAATAATTGTAATAATACTGAACAATAATCGTAAAACGGAAACTCGAAACGTATTTAATGCAGCTTGTACGATGGTTTTTACAACTTCTCCTTTAATTTCCATCAGGCTTGATCACGAGCTTGGATACTCCATGTCCTAGTTACTCTGTTTATAATATGCCTCCGTTTTTCATGCAGCCGGGAGGAAAATCGGCAATTTTTCAAATAACGTCTTCCGGACCATTGAGATTCGTGGGTCACCACCGTGATTTTCTTATCGTCGTCACTCCATATCGACTTTTATAGTCGGATTTCCTCGGAAAACATCGTTAGGTGCAGCACATGATTTTAGATTACTATCGTTTTTATTTAACACTGCCTCTCGCGATGTGTGGATATACAGTGCCACATTAAAATAAAATGAACTGAATAGTTTCATCAAACTATCATTCATTCTAAAAAAAGTACAAAAAATATTTTTCATAGATATTTTTAACTTTTTAAATATTTTATTTTGTAATTCTTGAAGTCTACTAAATTTTTAAATTAAATGTTTTAATTTAAATTACAAGTAATATCTCTCTTAAACTTTCTTGATTAACTGACGTATCTAGACGTAACATAGTTTTGTCCCTTTAGTAATAAATAAATTTTGAGGTCTTACTGAGTAATTTTTAAAATAATACCAACATTTTGTGTTCTCAGTCTTTATATTTCTCTGTACCATCTTTATATTGAATTCTTTAGAACACTAAATCAGTAGTATCACTTTATTTTATTCTGATGCCACTGTAAGTTGTTACTGAGAAAAACAATTGCTTTTTAGCATTCATTTATTCTTGAAATCTTATGCAATGTGCTCCTCCCTCTGTGCAGCCATATTTCACCGGTAAAAGATGCTACTTTTAAAAATAGTTAATCAGAGCTATTCTTTTCTTTAATGTACCTGAATGTTACTGAATAATGTGGCGATAAAAGATTTGCTTCAGTTTCTCAGATATTTTGTGGTAGTAGTTTAAATATTATTATAATATAATGTTATAATATTATATGTTACAACATTATATATTATAATTATATAACATATATTATAATATTATATATATATATATATTTATATTTTTATAAAAGTTACAAAATGATGTAAACGATTTAATAATAGTTCAAAGAGAAAATCGTCTAATACTTGTCAAAAATAAGAGTTTAATAGAAACATATTTTTTAATACTACACAAAAAAAATAGCTCATAAAGAATATCATTTAATGCAAGTCAAAGATAATAGCTGTAAAACAATATTTTTATAGCAATATTGGCTAAACATAATAATTTAAAAGAACATCCTTTAATATAAGTTCCATATAAAATTCCACATTTACATGTTCTCACGGCAATTACACGCATGTCGCAATTCACTGTCGAAAACTTGTTAAAAAATTTCGTCTTTAAACAAAACCGTCAAACAAATATTTAAACATTCCCTTCTTGCCCGTTAATTCTGATGTTTCAACGTCAGTCCATTTATTCATCTTTCACGTCACATTGCCATATTTCAATGATCACCTGTGGAAAATCATGGTAGAAAAATCCTCGTCGAGCTTAATTAAACGCGTCTGTCGTTAAAATAACTACCGTGGACGAATATTAAAAAAAAAAAAAAAAAAGAAACAAAGAAAGAAAAAAGGAAAGATAAATAAAAAAAAAAATATCAAACGTAGTAACGTAAAACAACGCGGCCGTGTTTAACGAGACGAATGATATTGTCTGTGTAGCTGGTGCACGACATAAAATTAAGTACCTGATTCACTACAGTTTCCAGGCTCACACTGGCGCCGCGGTGTTTCATTTGTTGCTCACGGCACTTTAACACGTTATTTACACTCCTTGGGAATTGACTTGAAAATCAAAATCGTAAATTACTCTTTGCGGGACGAGCTCGATATATAGGGCCCTACCTTTCCAAAAATAGTAGGAGCATGACTTTACAAGTGAAGACGAGCTTCTAATTGGTGGAAGCACGAACCACAGGTGAAAAAATAAGAACTGTTTGTAAATCATTTTGTTACAAATATTGTTACAAATTATCGAACGTAGCTTGAGTATGAAGATCCGTACTTGGGAGATGTGTCTTAATGCGTGAGGATCGTTGAGAATTTTTAAATCTCCATTTCAGAATGATCATTTTTTCTTTTTTCTTGTTGCTTTGAGTGGGAGAGTTGAGAAGCGAATTGAGAAGGCATAATATGCGTTAACAGCGAGAAAGTAAAGCGAGAAACAAAAAGATGCAACAGAGAGACGATAGCTCGATGTTTCATTTTGTTTTTCTTACCTGGTGCAAAGCGCCGCAGCAATCCACGCCACGAAGCAAAGAAACGTCGCTTTCGCTTTCGTGCACATGTACCTATGGAGAAATACTTTCTTTCAATAATCTTCTTCGCAAAGATGTTAAAAAATGACCGATGTCTAGAGTAAATATTGTAATATATGTTTATATATTATATTTTATATTATATAGTAATTATAATAATTAAATAATTAAATATAATATATTGAACAATAATTATTAAAATAAAATTCGAAAAACTTGAATAATGTTACTATTACTATCATAACATATATTTCTTTCTTTTGTGAAAAGTAGTTTAATTTAAAATTGGCAGAAAATTCGAAATGTTATATATTAATAATATTAAGAATACCCGGTGAAATTATACCATAATAATTTAAATAACAGAACATGAATTCGTTCGTGTAAAGCTCCTATTGTGGGAAACGAAATCGTGACTAACATTTAGACATTCAGCTGGTGAAACACGGATATCTAATATCAATTATCAATACAGTGTGGGAATCTATGTATGACGAGACACGTGATAATAGCACGCAATATTGCCGCTGGGAATTATACAGATAGAGAATTTGGAAGAGAAAAGTGCACGTCGAAGTCGTGATTGACATGGCGGATCGGCGATATGTCACAAAACGAGTTTAAAGGGACGAACGATTGCAACGGACACGGTTCACCAAAGGATAGAGAACGACAGAGACGTGGTTCTGCTTTTTTTATTTATTCCTTTTTTTTTTTAACAGAGCTGTCGCTTTGATTCGTTGATAGAGTTTCGAGAAACTGAACGTTCCGTTATCGTTTTGTCAATTGAATTCTACAGCATCTGTTTCAGAAAGTGAACGATATCGGTAAAAGAAAAGAAAGAAATTTGAGGAGAATCGCGCGGAACTTGTTAGTGTTACATATTTCTGTTCTATGTATATTTCATTGAACGCGTGACGCGTATGAAGATATTTCTTCCATATTTTTTATCCTCGTCCCGTTGTGACACAATTCAAAAAATTTGACTTTCGAGTTGTCAGTAGAAAAATGTTCCAGAGACGGAGTCCTTTACCAATTAAATTACTTACTTGTTGATTTTGATAATTTCAACTTTGAATAGACGAAGTCATAGAATTCTTTCTTTGAATCTTTGTCGTTCAACAGTAAGTATTTTGAGATAATACTTTGAAATTACTTGCCCGACTCGTAGCGGCTCGCAAATCGCATAGTACCGCTCGAAGCTGATTGCCAAGATCGTTAGGACCGAAGCGTGTGCCACAGTCAGTTCGACGAATGGTACTGCTTTACCTGAAATTGAAACAAATTTACTATTATTATATTAGAATATCATTACTATTTATTATGTATATATGTATAAGATACGATGATAAATATTACCGATGTGAATATTTTTCGAAAGATTCCAAAAACAAAGACAGTTCTATTAATTATTAATATTGATTAGCAATATGTAGAACATGTTATATTCTACAATATTATTATTAATTTTATATGAATATTAATATATATAATATATAATTTATTATAATACATTACAGTATCTTAAAAGATAAAAAATAATAGTGCAAATAAAATACTGAACGAAAAGTAATTATTTTGTAATTAATCGTTTTTAAATGATCATATTATGAGTCTGGTACACTTAGTCACATCGAGTCGAGTTGATGCGAATCTGTTGAGAGACTGGTCTGGTTACTGACTGACATACTCCACTTAATTGACCGACCAGTTAATTACAGAAACGATAAGTAGTCAGTTCTTGATACTTAAAATACTCGAGTTCGTATATTCTTACATATATTCTACATGTTAATACAGATTAGTGATATTCTATTGATTGACTAGCTGATTATATAGAAGTCATACATATGTTCTATATATTAATACAGATTAATGATTGAGATATTCTACTGACTGACTGATCAGTTGATTAGAAACGATCTTATTTTTTTTTTTTTTTTATATTTAAAATGCTCGAACTCGTATATTCTACGCATTAGTACAATTTTCTACGTATAAATGATTCTTAGTGTGAATATGATTGAATATTGAGGGATAGGATTAACACGAAAGAATCTGTTCGCTTGCGCGCTGATTATTTCAGGAATTTAATTCGTTTGTCGAGGAACGCGGGTTCCGGTTTGTTGCTGATATAACTCTCGTTTACACGTGAATATGTTCCAAGTATTTTTAATATCTCAGCTTGTACGTATAAAATTAAATAATCAGTGAATGGCTTGTGTTCCTTTTTTTAGAGATATTATTATTTCTCTTTAGAGCTTTTAGAGTTATTATTATTATTATTATTATTATTATTATTATCAGAATATAATTTAATGAATTTTGTCACGGAGGACTACACTGAAGCAAGATATATTTCATTAAAAAAAGAAGAAGAAGAAAAATCATCTCGAAACCTCGAAAGCACATCCTAGACAAAATTTGTGACCGCCAAAAGATAAAACATGGTAAGTTTTACTTGAAACATTTGTTTCTATAACGAATAATTTTAATTGACGAGATAATTGCGTTTCAAATGAGACACCCTGTATATTACGTTCAGATTCATACTCCCCATCAATTTACTACTATTTATCTTCGAATCGTCTCTTTGTACATTTCTCAACGCGTTATGCGTAAACAATTTCATCTTTTCTCATCGAATTTCTCTACGAGTTTTCAACAAGGCGCTACAATTCTCGCGGAAATTTCTCCGCGGAAAGAGAGAAAACAGGAAACAGGAAACAGGAAACGTATATTTGAATTCCCGGAGTTCCTCGGCTCTTTTCTTTTTTTTTTTTCCTCCTCCTTTCTGCACGTGCGAGTCAATCTCGAACGTGGACAGAACGATAATAACGCGCCGTGCATTTGTCTTTCGCGCAACAGGAAACGTCCCTAGAGGATTGAACGATTTCCGGCCAAACGAAGCAACAAAACTAGCTTGCAGCTTCCGATGCTCGAGAAATTTATCAACGTGTCGCACGCGAGAACAGACGAAGTTGAACAGCGCTGCTGCTGCTGCTTCCTTTGTTTCATTTGTTTCAGTTTTGTTCGTGCTTCAAATTTTATTTCTCCGGTTCATGAGTCCTCGTTGTGAAATATCGTTTTAATTCGTTATTTTTTTTTTACAGAATTATGTTTTCTTATATTTTTATATTTTATATTTGTTTTCAAGTTATATATTTTTATAGAATTATAGAATATAATTTTAGGAATACATTATTAATCTAATTTTAATTTGATCTAATTAATCTGTTAACCTATTAATCTAGTTTATTAGTCTAATCTTAATTTAATTCTTTTATTTGATTTCGTTGTTGAACGTAATGTTAATTTTTTTTTTTTGTAAAATATAATTTAGATCGAATATATAATTACATAGAATATAATTTAATTAAATAGCGTTTCTTTATTTCAATTTAATTCATGTTCTGAACTGCATTCTTCTGTTTGGATTTATTGTTGATAATATCATTTTAATCCACAATGGCATCGCTATTTTCTTTTCCTTCTTTTCTTTTTTTTTTTTTTTGT
Source organism: Melipona bicolor (assembly GCA_030673865.1). Taxonomy (NCBI): domain Eukaryota; kingdom Metazoa; phylum Arthropoda; class Insecta; order Hymenoptera; family Apidae; genus Melipona; species Melipona bicolor. The sequence goes on along the minus strand of JAHYIQ010000068.1, from coordinate 294,966 downwards.
TGTAGGACCGCGACTCTGAACAATGCAATTAAGAGAATAGCGTTGAATAGAGAAAAGCGCTGATTAAAATACTAGCTTTAATTGTTTCATTAAGAACATAACTGTTATAAGAGAATGGATATTTTTAGCGTCATTATAACGAGTGTTATGGAATGAAAGATTTTAATAATAGCGAACAGAAAGATATTTGTATCAATTTATTAATAGAGTTTTAATCGTGCAATGATGATTCTTTTTTAGATTTATGTGATATGAGAAATGACATTAAACACATAGTGAAATTAATTCTTACTGAGATAAATGAATTAAATTTATTTATGAATTATTATATCGTTAAATGAAAATCAATTTCTATTAAATTTAGAATAAAAATATATAAAGCAATTGAAACTAGATATTGAGATTTTATGAAGAATTTTAGCGTTCAAATTCTAAATTCGAAGCATAAATTAGAGTTTTAAATTCTGAATTCTAGATTCTAAATTGAAAGCATTTTAAATTTTAAATTTGAAATTGGAAGCATTTTGAAATCTAAATTCTAAATTGAGAATATAATCAAATTGTAAATTTTAAATCAAAGTTCCTCAAGATATGAGCCTCTTAATCGATAAGTAAATTGAGTTCTTTCTTAATATTGTATTTAATAGTATTTATTTTATAACAAACTACTAAGAATAGAATTTTATATTTATTGTAAAGAAATAAAATAAAATAAAATGAAATTCTTATTTTTAAGAAACACTGAAAAAGAAACTCATTTCCCTTCGAATATTTCTTTCTTTTGAGGAAAAAAATGAAAAATTTTTCCATGAAAAAGATTATTTTCGAAAAGATCAAAATACTTTATCAATAATTATATCTTTAACATTCGCAAACTAGTTTAGTTTAACTTTACCTAGTCACAAGGATACAGAAACAATCCCCTTTTCTACATCTTCCCTCGTAAGCTTCTTATCAGTCCTCGTTAAAGAAAGACGTCTCATTGTTTCGGCCATGAAACTTCTCGCGTTCGATAAGAAATACTTAGACATATTTTTGATTATCGTTCAGCCTATCAGGGGCTACTTGGCAAGTTTGTTTTCCGGAAAATTCTCCCCACACAAATTGCGAGTGTTCCCTGTCAGAGACACAGAGGCGATAAAATTCGAGTGATTTATGGAGGACCACTAATGAATTAGAATTTTTATATTTGGATACTTTATTTGTATCTTGGTTTAATGCAATTTGAAGTGATAGATTTGATTTGCGTACGATTATGCCAGCAACCATAACATTTTTTATTTATTTTTTCTTGATGAGAAAAGCGAAGATTTTGTTAGATATAAGATTTTAAAAAGATCTAAAAATGTTTATTTTCTATTCTGTTAAATTAGTATATTACGGTAGTATATCGCTAATAAAACTTGTAATTAAATTTTTTATTATCGTATTTAAAACATCGAAAATAGTGAATGGTTATAATATGTATTATTATTATATAATACAATATTATACTACCTCAACATATTATATTTTATTATATACATAATGTATAATATATTATATTATAATAATATGTTACGTAATAATTATCAATACACGTGCGTAATACTTCAACAAAACTTGTCAATTAAATTACGTTCAAACTGTTCGATTTTTATTTCAAGACGAATCAAGCAAAACATTGAGAATCATGAAAAAGGCTCCAATTCAATATTTCCGAAATTGTCCAGATTTTCGCATAATCGAAATCAATAGCAACGCAACGTTTCGACCAAAAGGAGCGAAAGGAACGTTTCGCTTGGTAGAGAGGATCCGAGAGAGGCGGTCGGCGGCGCCTTTTTCATTCTATTTCCTGCCACGAAGGTTAAAGAGAATTGGATAGAAAGCGGCAGGACAAGGAGGTGTTATGCCGGGCGTAGCATTAAATGCCCCAGCCTCTAAGAGCAACGGTAATTCCTGGCGGGGGGTAGAAGTTCAGCCGCTTGTTTCAGCCAACCATCAACCTTATTCATCGCGTCGAGCTTGAGCCAAGTGTGTGTCGTTTGCTAACGCGTGCCCTTTTCGTCCACCTTGTCCTAGCCTTGCTCAGCCAAGTTCTCAAGGCCTTCTCGAATAGAATGAATAGAACACCAGACCTCGGCTGGAAAGACGCTTTATTTCATTAATTAAGATCCGCGGGCAGATTGCATTCTTACGACTCCACTCTTATTGCGTTTGTGCCAGTTGTGTTCAGGATTGGACTAGAATATCATTTGAAATAACAAATGGTAAATAATTTATTCTTGAAATTGAACGCGCACAACTTCGGAGATGAGAAAAATATTTTATTCGTTGCAGCAGGTTTTTTTTTTAGAATATTGTTATTTGTTTGAGTTTATTTCAAGGTGGTCAGATTAATGACAATAAAGCCATTAGTTTCTATCGAAAGATACATAATTGTTCACGTTCATAAGCGTAATTTGAGTATTTGAAAATTTTTGTAATTAAAAACACTTTATTTGAAAATATTTATTTCAATTTCAAATATTTCTGGAAACAGTAGTACCACAAAATTATTGTTCCAACACAACGATACATTATCGGGCATCCTTCATTTTATATATTTTAAGTTATAAATTTTATATATATTTGTTATGTATACGTTGTTATTTCTACAACTATTGTCATACTTTTGTATAATTGTTAAAATGCAAGATCAAAATATTTTATTTTATATTTCGGATTATTAAGATAAAAATAGTTTATTTGCCAAAATTGTTCTATTTTGTTTTAATCGCGTGGTGTTTAATATTTTAAATAGTATTTGAAATATTTTTTTTCAAATTTTGCCATTTAAATTTTTCTATTTAAGTATGCATGGCATATTATATGTATTACGAATTTAAAGAAATATAATATAATATAATATAATATAATAGAATAGAATTTCTCGTACGATTAAATTCGTCAGTTAAGAGGATTACGAGACATGACGTTTCAAAAAACCTCTTTTATTAATAGAAATTGCAATACATTCAACGGATAATACCCGAAGACATTAAAATTTGAATTCGTAGCTGGCGTATCATCAAAGGAGATAATGTTGAACTTGATTACAACAATTTAAGTATAATACTGCTACATCTAAATTGCAATTTAGCGTCTCACAATTTTATCAAAATGACTTAGGAAATGAAGTTTCTTATTCTCTTTGAAACTTCTTATTTTATTACATTTTCTTCAACTCATTGTCAGTTATTATTATTACCAAACATTATATTATTACTTTTATATATTAAATATATAGCACTACCATATAATATTACATATTATATATACCATATATTTAGATATTCAGTATTAAAATATTAAACAATATTAAACAATAATTATCCAATGAAAGTACAAAGCTAAAATTAAAAAGCTGTGCTCTGAAGAGAATTGAAACATAACCAACACACTCAATTTGCAAATTAGCAAATTGACGAGTTCTCGACCGTAAGTAAGTAATTCAAAGTGAAACAGACTGTTTCATCTTCTGGTAAATTGTTCTCGATGACTGTGATTATGTTTCAAATTGGTCGCTTATAAATATCCTCGAACGAAGCGACGAAGACTAACGAATTCGCTGCATGACACTGGAGAAATAATTCTCTTTGGAACTAGTCTTTACGGGAACAATGCGGTGTTTCATATTCGAGTATAATTCCTTCATAAACGTGTCCCCGTGAAATTGTCTACAAACATTTTCCTCTCGGTGTTTCTTTTCATCTCTCTTTCGCGTTGTTTAAATGATTCCTCAGAATTTGGCAGAATTATGTTTTTTTAAAATGACTTTAAATAAATGAACTGTACAATATTATTTTATTGCTATTGAATTTTTAGATAGAATTAAATTTCGAAGATAACGAGTAAACAGTCATAGATAGAAGCTATTTATTATCTGCTGTGTCTGACTTAACTGTTAAATATTATTAGTAGCAATAATTTTAAATAATATTTAATAATAGATAGTACAACTATTAACATTATTGTCATTAATAACAGGTATTAATACTTATTAATTAAATGAATATCATCCTGTCACTTAAAAGTCAAGTGTTTTCTCAGATTTAATATCATTGATATTCAGCATAATAGCAAACCTGAACGGTCTTCTTATCGTACCGCATAGAATCAACAAGAGCGTAAAATTCGGCGAATAGCTTGTTGAATAACTCCATGAACGACTCGTCGAGTCATAAATCGAGAAGTCGTGCTAACTCGTACCACGTTCGATATGAACAGACATTTATGTCTAACCACTGTGCACATCGATCTATTATAAAGCAGTGCCATTTTGGTAGCGCATTTTCAACAAGAGAAGAGAGTTTCGTGCACGGTTAGAATAACTCAGCTGAAAGACCACCGGGCGTCCTGGATTTTAGTTCGAACATCGAACTAGTTATCTTTATATCCGGTTACATATTTTCTGCTTTTAGTTTGCCGCAATGCTTCGAGGAAGCTATTCTTGAGGAAACTATCGCGCCGGTTACTTTATGCGCCATTGATGTCTTTGCGGAAGATGGGTCAACACAATTTCGTGGATACTATATTGGTAATGGGAATGAAATTTAAAAGCGGAGAGAAGCTGAAGCGATTTAAAACAAGCGACGAATGTTTCAGAACGTTGGTAAAATAATTGATTTTGGAATTTCTCGGGTAAAATTTATTTGATAAAATTCAGCGCAGGAAAGTTGAGATGTCATACGATATCATTTGGGTAATGAGAATGAACATTCCACATTGTAGAAAATGAGTCTTTCTTTAAAAATAAATATAGGAAAACACGGAAGTAACAGAATGAATGATGTACAATAAAGTTGCTGGAACACTTGTTATTGGAACGGAACAGAAACTGCGTTTCGTCAGAAGAGAAGAAGAAAATTGAAGAAACTGCGACACAACGACATCGTACGTTATACAAAAATAGAAAACTATTGTAGTTCATAGAAAGTGACACAATAAAACGCAAAGTGAAATTGCAAAAAGAGGCGAAAACTGCAATATTTCGTTGCAAGAAAAGCGCGCGACAGAAACTTTTCAAGCGACCTGACATCATTTCAGTTTCTTTTAAACTATGGAATCTTCCGCTAGTCAGCACTCTGTGAATTACTATGTGTAAATAACCCATTTGCTTCGCTCTTAATTAACATCTACGTTCGTTACTAATACTCTCGCAAAATCTAATTTTGCTGAAAGCATCCAACAAATCGTTTCCCAATGGTCGGAGATTCATAGTTCACAGTGATGATTGAATTACACGTTAGAAGCATTATGTAAGCAACGAAAATACTATAGCTATTGCGACGGGCGTGTAACGATGGGACCAAATATAACTGAAGAGTAAAGAATAAAATCATGATTCATCTTGAGACTTATAACAGACTATCATACGAGGCCCTCCATTGACTCTAAAATTAGGAAAAATGAATAAGAAATAGTAACATACTTATTTCATTTATCAATTTAACTTGTTTTGTGTTGTATCAATAAAGAATAAATCTTTACTCTAGATAAATAGTAGCGCCTAATTGTTCATTGTCTTATCCGTTAGTTTACTATTGAAAGAAATATAAGTTTCTCTAATATAATATTATATTACAGTAATAATATCTTTTTCGCTGCCGAGTCACATTAATTGTTGATTTTCCAATATTAATTGTTGATTTTGCTATATTTTCTAGCTTCCAACTTTGTTATTATTCTTCAACCTCTTAATAATTTCACTCGTAATTTTGCTCTGACTGATGACAATGTCCCCAACTGTTTCTATGTTTCGAAGATATCATATATTACTGTGCGTTTATATCAAACGAACGAATGCTCGATTCGCTCTCTACTTCGACAAATTCACGCTCATTCATCAGACTAACATTCGTTTAATGAGCACAGCATGATATGAATACAAGCGCGAATTTGGTCGGTATCGGTACAATGCTGCAAATACCACACTGAAATATCGTGAGGAGATCTTGTTTCTGCTCAGACATTATTACAGTTCGGATTATAAATGAATTCTGAATAGAGTTCGCATGATAAGTGTTCCGATAATTGAGGTTCCACCGTAATTATTTTTTTGTCACATCTATAACAATTAAAATATAAAGTTCATTTTATGAACAATGCAGTAAAATTAATCAAATGTTGTATTTTTTTACCAATGAAAATTAGAAAATATTAATTAAGAGATATGTATTAATATTGAAACTTCATTCTCCTAATAAAATTGTTTCATGTAACATTACTTCGTTCTTTCTCTCTTTAATAAAATGTATCAAAGTACGGTAGCTCATATTGGAGTTAAATAAAACTTCGACCATATTCAAGACCAAATTCTTTCTTTTTTAGTAAGAAATCTATTTCTGTAAGAAAGTTACTTCTCATTAATCGAAGAAGAAACTCGGAGAAAATATTTGGAATAAAAATTCAATTCAATCAAATTGTATCATGAATTTGTAGAGCCAATTGGCTTTACTAGACTTGGAATTTATTTTATTTTCATTGATTAAAAATCAACGTCCTCGTGCTTGCAGAGCCGTCAGATGAGACAATTCTAATTCAAGTAAGTCGACTTTTCAAGGATTCGCGATTACGGAGTAGCTGACTAACCTAAATAGATAACGAAAAAACGAAGCGGGCCCTACCGGTTCTCTGATTCGTCGAGCGTGTTGGTGCAACCCCATGGACGACAAGATAACCACGTGAAATTAACGAAACTGACGCAATCGAACTCTTGCACAAAACTAGTTCTCCAATCATTTGTTTTCTTATTGATATCTTTTTCTTCGTATATAACATATATAGTAAGGGATAATAAATATTTAACAAATTTTTCTTAACAAATGGTCATCGACGATGTTCTATAAATATTTTAGAATGATTAAAATAAAATGAATATCATTGACAAGAAAATTTTAACCAGATGTCATGAAATTTTATTCTAAGCAATCTCAAATTCGGTGATCCGATTATCAGTGGTCTAACATATGTATATATAGTTGTTCATGAAAATATTCGAACACTTATAAGAACGGATTTTCAGCTGAACTAATATTTTTTTTCTCTTGTAAATAAATAAATGAAACTACATTTGTAAAGAGTTAACAATTGGACGATTAAATATTCTCTACCATGAGCAAAATATATAAATTTCACGCATAAATTGTAAAGTCAACGTGTTAATTGATAGTGTGAGTTAGTCAGAGACATTAAAATGTTTCGAAAGAGTTTGTACGATCAATTACAAAAGTACACGAAGCCTAACTTCACTCATTGTACGTATATTTATTATTTATTAGAAGTGACCATTAAAGTTAGAGGACTGTTACTACAAATTTATTCTATTGCAGCAATCAAGTAATAGAAATCCTACAGACTTGATAGATTAACGTGTCATTCGTATGATACTGCAGCAAAAGTTAAAACAATAATTGTAAATGCACATAAATTGATACAAGAATGAATTATAATTATAATATTAATTGTTGAATTACTGAGCTTGTGTGCAATATTGAAAAATAGAGAGTTAAAGTAAACAAATCGGTTAATTTTAATTCGGCATCTCAAACTACAATTAGTTGTATATACAACAAATTTCTTCTCTAACAATTGATAATCTTCAAGTGACGCAATAAAACTTAACTCTATCTACAAAAATTAATTCATGTATTTATTAAATGTTGCAAGAAGAATTACTTGAATATTTTTTTTTGTTATGTTACTGTTCAATGCGTTGTATGCATTTCTCCTTCTTCAATTTTTACATAAATGCACGCAGATTTAAATTTTCACAAACGTAACTACAGAAGCCAAATTTAAATAGAAATTTGTTTTATCTACTACGCATTATATAGATTGTCTGATTTTGTTTCCCATAAATGCATAAAAATCCACAGTCTAGGCACTGTAAACAGATATCTTCTCCATGTCTGAATAATAATACGAGCCATTATATAAGTCTGTCAATTGCAATAACTTGTAACTCGAATCTAATCACGATTTCGAGACAACTGCATTACGTAGCTCAATTACGAAAGTTCATTTTGGCGGCGTGCCATCGCGACGTGCAAGGGTAGCCCGATACAATCGTTTGTGCATACGACGAGTCTGATTATTCTAATGTATTCAACGGCAACGATAAGCATGGTAAATAAGTGTAACAAACCCGGAACTCACTCGGTCGTCCAAGTTCGATATCTTGGCAAGTCTCGAGCGACGTAAAAGCCACTTTTGGAATAAATTACCTCGGCATTTCGTTTCATTCCATGGGTACTTCAACCGTGAGAAACGACTTGCAAGGAAAACGTATTTGTACATAGGGCAAATTAGTTTCCCTTAAAGATTCGAAAAATTTTCGAGGAATTCAATTCGCTATGGAGAATTATTACGGGAGATTAATGCGAAAAGAAATTAATAAAGTGTAGAATAGAATTTCACAAAATGCACGTGATATTACATCAATATTACATCGATGCACATAATTTTTAATTGAAAGAAATTCTTAATGTAATTAAATTCTTGATATATCGAAATTTTATATATTGAAAATTCTTGACATAAAAATTCTTAATTCTTACTTCTCCTTTTTAATTCTTATTCTGATAAATAATTACAAAATCGTAATTTCGAACAAAAAAGAGGATATTTGCAAATCATTTTGACAAGAATTTTAACAAGGAACAATATGCACGTTGGAATTGTACATATTAAAAATTCTTACTGATGAATAAATAAATTCTTATTAATACGCAAATGAATTGTAGCGTTAAACAAAATCTAAAATATTCGACGATTATTGTAAATTATTTTAATTATTATTATGTAATTATTATTTTAATAAGGAAGTCTCCGCATAAAAGCACTAATTCAGGGTAAAAGATTTTATTCTGAAAAGCTTCGGCTTCCTGCCAATTCGCGCATCACGCAGCAATATATACGCCACCGTAAATATTCCACTGTTTACCAGCCTCGACGATTCGCTCGGTGAAAATGAGTAAGCATTCCCTCACGGAAAATGAGTAAGCGTGCACATCCTCTTCCTTTCTTTTCTTTATCCCCTGTTTTCTTTTTTTTATTAGGTTGCGCTCTAAACAGCAGCCAGCAGTGGAATATCGCTGGATTCACGAGTTCCACGAATCACGGGGCACACTGCTTGTTCTTTGAAATTTCGTCAGACGATCGTTCCTTTTAATTCTATTTTTTCGTTCTAGTTTTATATTTAGTCTTACGCGAAGCATAAGTAAATACAGAATGGTTCGCGCGATATCCCTTTTTCCTCCCATTTTCACACGCGCGTTCAACTCTTTTGTACGCTACTGAACAGTGCCTGGCAGTGTGCGATGAGATGCGTGTGACAACCAACGTTCGTCCCTTTCCGTTCTTGTTTTCATTTTTAATCATTTTTGAGAAATACTGATTGTACAAAGTCTACTTTGTAATAATGTAAAGATTAAAAAAGAAATGATCAAAAATTCTTTTTATGTATCTATTATATAATTATTAATTATTAAAAGTAATTATGTTGTGCAACAATAACCTATGTAGCATCATATCAGAATAAAATGAACATTCGTTTTATTAAATTATCCTTTGCTATAAAAAAGATTACGAAGTACGAAAAAATTCTTTTTTCTTGTACCTAATTATATATTTTTGAATTTTATTAAATCTCTGAAAATTTTTGATGATAAATTTCAAGTAAATAAATTGTTGACGTAGCAACAAGTTTTCATCTTCTTGTAATTAATAATTCTTAAAATAGAACAACACTAACATCCCGCGTTTCTAATCTTTATATTTCTTTGTATCGTTGGATTTTTTAGAACAGTATCGTATAATGTTTATTTTATCCTGGCATGGCACTGTGATATTTCTCCATCGACAAGTTCACACAAGCAGAGTCCCAAAGCAATCGGGCAAATCAATTTTAGTCGATTTTAATTGCTCTCAATTAATATTCGCTGCGGTGCCGATATTTATTTCGAAAGATAAATTCGCCAAGAATTTCTCGCGATTGGAAACATCGATATCGTAGAATGGAACAAAAGTGGACGCGTTGTCATCGTTTCGAAACGAATGGCTCGATAAATGCCACGGAATATCGTTAAGGCTCGAAGATGAATTTCTGCAAACAGATAGTTCAATGGATACACGTACTATATCGCTAGGCAAACAGTATTCTCTTATCCATTCTCCTCGTTTAGAAGTTTGTCTCTCTTTAACTATAAAATGGTCTCAATTTGCAATAACGTTCTCGTTATCGGTTCACAATCAGTGGGAAATGCACACGTGTCGTATATATGGTGGAATACGTTCGAATCTCTATTACGTTCCCCACTTTTATCTCTTAGATCATTTAGATTGCAATTGAAATGTAGCGCGCTCGATTGCAATCTTTCAAATATTTTCTGCTTTCTAATTTCAAATTTGGGTCGCCATGCAATAATGTTCCTTGGCAATAATGTTAGTTCGCTAGTTTCCAATGTAATTTTGATTATTTCTGTCGAGAGTTAAAGATTATGAGTTGTTCAATAAGCTTTTTTTATGTGGTTAACCCGTTCGATTTAACATAGATTGCAATCTTTAAATGTTCTTCCTAATTTCAAATCTGGATCGTCGTTCTTATCGTGATAATTCACAACGATCCCTGAAAATTGACGCATGATTTTGAAAATGGTGAAGAAAAATGAAACGTCAAGTTTTTAAAGGGAGGTCTTAAGCCCCTTGAGCATCAATTATGGATCGAAAATCTAATAATTCAGTTATGAAAAAAAATGTTCAACGTTTTTACATACTACGACAATTTTCGAGAAGAAAAGTATCTTCACTTATCCACTAGCTACGCGATGTAAAAAGAAAGTAACTTTAGAATAAAATGAACGACGCATTTTGAAAATAGAGGTTTCAGGCTTTAAAACCCAAATTTATTATCGTACGATTTTTCTAAATTATAACAGTTTCAATAGTTAGCGAATATTAACGAGAGTCACTGTATTTAAAACAGAGAAAGTTTAATTATTTAATTCCTCTGTTAAAATTACACTGTTCCCCAAAATTTATTGTTTCTATCCAACTCGTTCTTTTGAATCAACTTCCGGTTGATTATCCACAAGTTATGAGACACTCTGTATATTAAAAGATTGCCTGCAAATATAAATAATCGAACTAATCGATTAATGGAGTATTTGAGTATTATAGTCACATAATATTGTTAATAGTGTTAACAGTGTTAAGAATAGGGAAATAGTTGACAGAATCAACATCGCCGTCATTCTTTTTGGAAAAATGTTTTCTTTGAAAATACATTAGTCACGTAGCTTTGGTGCAGCTTTTCGTATTTTCTTGCTTCTCGTATTTTCGTAATGTGTTCAACGTGAGTTTGGGCGATATGTAAGTATTTACGGTAGCTGAAGAGGGATCGATGATTTATTTTCGTACATATTCTTGCAGGGCATCGTTCTGGTTCGTAATAGGAAATGAAATTTTTATTTTAAGATTTCAACTCGCTATTTTTTTACTTTTCTTCAGACTCCAAATAAAATATTTATCTTGCCGATTTAAGTTGATCAAACTTTGATTCAAATGAAAGTCGAATTCTGATGCTTATCTGAAAATTTTAATCTAAATCGTATTTTCGTGTGTTTCCAGTATGTTTGTATTAATTAAAATCGTTGAAAGGCTTGGATTAGGTTTGAGTTAGATCTACATTGTAATTAGCCTATATTGATAGCTCTAACAGAATATAAAATATCGTACAAGTACTAAATAACAACACAACTATGATATTAAGCTTTATACATATTATATTATCAAAAATGAAAAATTGTCGATAATTTAAATTGATAGAATTTATCAGTACTGTACTATAAAAATCTACAGAAGGACACTGTTCTGGTTCTTTTTCGTCTTTTGTACGATAGATTCTTACAAAATTGAAGTTAAAACATCTTCCGAACTAATCATTTTTCGACACACATGGATCAATATAATATTTTTTTCATGGATCAATGTCGAGATGTACCGATTAATATATAGAAAATTAAAAGAAGTTGCGTCTGTGTTCTCCAGACGAATTTTAAACTTGCAAATCTTTACAAAAGAAATAAAGCAAGAAGGTAGATCCCCTTGTGTTAATCAATGTTCTCCTCCTCTTACGTCTCTTACTATTCTTGAGGTATAACCCATCGTCATAATTACGAGAATCACCGTGTACAATCGAGATAGAAAAAGGAGAAAATGAAACTCGACGAAACGTACAACTTACATCCGCGAAACATTCGAAGGGACAGAAGGGGAAAAAAGTAATATCGAGACACGTCGAAGGTATTTCGAAGCAGCTGTTCCCTGTATACATCAGCCGGGTCAAGTAGAAAATGTCGGGTCCCTCGAAGACAATATGGCGTGGCATAGTTACACCCAAGGCTGAACACGGCGCACGTTTCGTAACAAGTATCGTCTCGCCTCGTTGTTTCCATATTTGTCCGACGTTATTAATTCCATTAACGAACTCTCGGCATTCCTGTCTTTCACTTCTCTTATTTTCTTCCTCTCTCCTCGTTCTCTGATCTCTCCTCTTTCCCAACGAAAGGAAACTCCTCGTAACCGATAGCAATTGTGGCAGAGCGCAAGAGCACAACTTTTGGTTACATTAGTGACAGATCTCGCTCGTGCAAATCTCACAATCAGCGCCGATTTTTGTGCATTTATGGAAAGCTCGAAGATCCACGCGTAAATGTATAAAAATAAGAGCAATATAGCAATTATAATTCTTTGTAGAAGAAACTATTTTCTATTTAGGGTATTTAATCCATCTCGTTAACGGTACTCGTGAAAATTTCAAAATGCACAAACGCGAAAATAGCTAAACTAGTTATTGAGATAATGATATTGTTTCTATCGTATACTATTGTAATACTGTTATCACATTGCTCCGGCAGTAGATGTACTAAAACTGGAACGCTGCGAAGGAGATTAGCATGGCCTCTGTGCAAGGATGGCACGCGAAATTGGGAACTTGGTTTAATTTGGTAGTTTCAGTGGCGAGATTAGTCTTCGGGAAGTTCGAGTGGTGCTCTGATTGACGGCACGGCCGGGGACTCGCGCTATTTTTGAAGAGAAAATCCAGCGAGAGGACTAACAAAAAGATCTTGCTCACTCGTTAGAACTGGAGGATCGCAAGTTCGATAGCGTGACGTAGGCCATGTTCCCGAAGATATTTAAATATTTAAAACCATGTCAACGATGATTTATCTCCACTTCGAGACCTCCAGAAACTTGCAAAGTCGATGGAAAGGGATGAATGATCCAATTTTGCTTCGATATTCTTATCGATAATATTGGCTGAGCTGATATTTTCTCTCCAAAGTGACCTTATTCAAAAATTCACTACTCATTTACGCCCCTTTCCTTTTTCTTCTGCGATAAATCAAAATATGAAGGGAGGCCTTGCGGCGACATCTGGCAGACTTTCTGTAATATAAGTTCTTGCACAGCGAATCCTAAATCTACGAGTAGCAATTGAAGAAACTTTAGAAACTCTGAAATGTTGTTCCTTTAGCGGGATCTAACAGGGAAACGAGGGAGTCTTCTCCAATGTTCCATTGGACTTCGGTGAAGCACAGAAGAGAACTTGTAAGGGACCATTCGAATCGATATTATCAGATCGCCTCTTGAACTCACTCTCTGATAATCTGAAGCTTTGTCTCGAGCAGCTTTTGGTCGCTTCTTGTCGCCTCTTGTTGTTTCTAACAAGCGTCAACTTACTTAAACCAGGTCCTCAGCGAAGTAACTATTACAAGGAACTCTTAATTGGTATCCCTTCGATGTACCTTGAAAAAGTCGCCACTTTCTGTGTTTCTGTCGCTGGAGACTAATATCACTTCGCTCGACCGATGTCGCTTGTTATCTGTTTCCGTTCGGAGCGGCGAAGATCAAAGGAACGATTGATAACAAATGTTTCAATCAAGTCGAAGGGACAGTCCTTTGATAGTTAGTTCGCGCAGTACAGTTTGTTAATCTTAATCTACGAGCTGGTGCGTTAGAAACTCGTCGCGAATTCGTGATTCACTATGCGAATCGTCTTTAGGTCAGGGATCAAAGTGCAAATCAGAGAAAGATATACAACAGCAACGAAAAGGGCCACCACGAGGGTAGCATTGCAACATTTTTAGCTCGAGAAGTAATTGCAAAGTATAAGTTCTTAATCTTACGCGCTTAGAAGAAACTTGAAAACTTGAAAATATTTCGCGAGATTAACGTATATCGAATGATGGTGATTAGGTGTGGATATATATAAAATTACGATCTTCGTCCGGTTTTATGTATCGTAATAAACCAAAGGGTCACACGTGATCCATGTTGGTTGATAGAGCAGTAATAGATCAAGTATGTATTAAATTAAATATACGTAACTCGGACTTGACTATTTAACTTCCACAAATCACATTACTATATTCCTTTTTAATCTCCTTCTTTATATTGTACCTTATATATTCTATATATATTCTATTATATATGTTATTATAATATATAATAGATTATTATATTATAGATAATTATAATATATATATTCCATATTTATATATATTTTATATTCTATTGTATCGTATTGTATTATATTATATATTTCATATATGTATATATTATATTTTAATTATGTATTTTATATATTAATATTATAAAATTATAATATAACACAATATATAAAATATGTAATATTTATTATATTATATCTCTATATAATGTATTATAAGTAAATATCTTATATATCTTGTGTTACATCTTTTATTATTATATAAAGAGATTTATCGAATATTCGTAGATTCGTAGAACAAATACATAAATAAAAGAAAATCTGTGACATTTCCTATTTCTGCCTCTTGTTCTTCGTTTAACAATCCTTAGAAAGGGAAACGATCGTTCCTCCACTTGCGACGACAGAAATATCCCTCCTCTTCGTAACACAGTTTTCGCGAAAGTTTCAAATCGAAACAAATAGAGCACAGGGCCACCTACTGAAATGGCCGAAGGAAACGCGGCAGGAATTTGTTTGCTACGTGCAAACAGTTAGAATTTCAGTTGCAGTTTAACGTTTCACCTGATTTGCAGGTTGTGTGCCGCCTGACACAAAGTTCTAATGGTTTCTGTACTCGTTTCCCATGATAATTAGGTGCATATCTAATTATTGTCACGTTAATCCTGCGTGAACGAGAATTTTCCTCGCTTTCACAGATACTGTAACGTAAAGTGTTGTTGATCGATTTCTCGGTCTGATTATCAAAAAAATAATAATTTATTAATTCGATTTATATACGTGTTGCTATAATATCCATGTTGCTTGTCACAGTATAATATTTATATCAGTTATTGGCACGATAATTGACAAAATGTTCAAAGTATGACACTTGTAAAATGTAATACGCAAAACAATTATATTCATATCAATTGCATTATAATAATTGTGGTGCAATTACAATTTATATGAATTATTGACCTATAATAACAATTTACATCAATCAAGAACCTATGTAAATCCCTGACACATACGTAAAGAAAATATCGTAGGTACGGTGAATGATTTAACAATTTAAATGCCAACATTTAATCGAAACGAAAATAAAATCAAAATCAAAGAGGATGGAAAAGAATGAACAGCATAAATTTAAATTTCATTTCTCGTTTCACAAAAATGAAACGACGTAGCCCGACAAGGCTGTTGGACGAGAGAAAAACGGGTTGAAACGTAAGGAAAGCAACACACGTCACTTTAAGAACCATGACGTCTAAGAACTTTTAATTCCACACTGACCTGAATTTCGTTATCTATTTTAGACGTGCGTATAATCGAAACCGATACCTTCGAGGCTTTGCAACTCTTAAATTTATCCCCATTGTTCAATTCTTCCTCTCCTTTTTGTTTTCTTTTCTTTCCTTCATTTCGTCTGTTCAGAGCCAAAACAAACAGGATAGAACGGATAGGACGGGCGTAAAATCACGTTTTACGAGCCTGACGATCTTTATCCAGAGCTTTTTAACATTTTCAAACCGAATCTGAAACGATTTTATTTTCACGACGATTATTGACGTGAATATGGCACAGAGTTGGACAGGAAAAATTAATCGATTAACAATCAACCCTTTCGTGGCTCATTCATTCATTGTTATTTCTATTGTTCATTTAATTCTCGCCAAAAGAAGAAAATATATAATTTTCTTTCTCATCATCTAAAAGTTATTCTGTTTACTGTTTCCTGTATTAAATATTTTATATTTGATTATTATTTCATTTCCAGCACTTTTTTTACGTTCGTGTGCCAGTTGCATTTACAAGTAGTAAAAAACGTTTTCAAAATAAAATGATAATTAAAATTAAGTCTTTAATTATTTACTGAAAATTAAACTGAAACAATGTAATTCAGTAATATTTTTTCGTGCGGTTATTATACAATGTCTCATCTAAGTTTGCCATCTCAAAAATTTGGAGATATTAAAAATTTATTGTATATTTTAAAATGCGTCACATCAAAACTTTTTATTTACTTTAATTCTATAAAATTTATCGTATGAATCACGGGAAAAGACAGAGGCAGTATTGTTGCTTTTATAATAATTGCCCTTGCTCTCCGTGCATAGATTTTATAAAATTAAGATTCAGGTAAAATCAAGAAGAAGTGGAGGAATAAGTACATGTAAAATGTTAGAGCGAGTCCGAGATACTAATAAAAAAATTTTGGGTACAGTAGATTGAATTCTGCCTGCGGAGAAAACTTTCGGTCACTTAGAATTCTTATTTCCAACTAAAACGTTTGACTTTTCAATCCCGTGGTTTTCTGAATACTTAATGAACAAGTTACTGATATAAAAGACTTTTGGAATAATTTCGTCAATTTCTTACACCGTCGACACGTGTCTTAATATTTACGTACCTTAATAAGATTTATGTGACATAACATTGTTTCTTTTACATTTACATTTTCATCATTGTGGCATTTGTTGTCTGTTTTACGTTACTTTTATCTCATTTACTCTATTTTTTAATTTCATTTTTTATCTTTTACCTTACTATCTTTATTACTTATCATTCAAAAAATTCTTTTCGTGTACTTTTTCTTCCCTCAACTGACTTTCCCATTAAATAAATAAGTAAGTAAATATATCTGGTCTGGTGAAAGAATCAGAGAGAAGTTTTTTTTTTAAGTTAACGTCTTTGGACAAAGTTATACTGGGAAATTATCGATCAAAGGGAAACGTGCAGCTGTCGCGTTCCCTTCGAGATACTCTCTCGTTCGACGGACGAGCTGGCTGATCCTCCGGGATGTTTCCTCGTAAAAGGAAAAAGGCGGCAGATGCCGCCAACAAGGCGTGAAAAACGTTCGGAGAGAAATAATACCCTGGAAACATAACGAGCAACAGTGTGGCGCGTAAGTACGACGTTGATCAAACAATCTGATTCATGTTTCTTTTATTTCTTTTTTTCTCACGTGATGTTCTCTTTATATTATTACTTTAGTATTACTTTACTTATTTGAACAAATTGCAATAAAAAACATAATAAAATGATACGAAAATAATGTAAATTATTGCATTATTAGATATATAATACAATAATATAATAATACAAAATAATGCAAATTGTTGTATTATTATGTATAACGCAGGAATACAAAACCATATATATAAATATAAATATAAATAAATAAATAAATATATATATATATATATATATATATGTATATCTATATACAATAATATATATAATATATGTATATATATATATATACACAACAATATATAATACAACAATATATTATACATAAAATAATATAAATTATTGTATCATTTCACTTCATTTATTTCAATCTGTTGTATCGTCTTTAATAAATATAAATTAATTGTTATAATTCATTTCGTTCCACTTTTTCAACGCGTTGCACCGTCCTGAAAAGAACCTAAAATGAAATGTTTGATCGTAGTTCGACAAGGGAGAGTAATTGTATACGAATATTCCCTACGGCTATACACCACATGGAAAATTTATACTTATACGCGTGGACACCGTGATTTCAGAGTGAAACTGCGTCACTCTGCGAATTCAGAGTAAAAAAAGTTTTTTCAGCGCAAGCACCCGTTCACTGTAAATACAGAGAAATGGTGATGGTAGAGGCAAATACAATTTGTAGTAACGAAAATGAG
This sequence comes from Melipona bicolor, assembly GCA_030673865.1. Lineage (NCBI taxonomy): Eukaryota > Metazoa > Arthropoda > Insecta > Hymenoptera > Apidae > Melipona > Melipona bicolor. The sequence continues at coordinate 276,774 of JAHYIQ010000068.1, read as the reverse complement.
GAAATTTCAGAGCCATTGAACACTGAAAATTTCGTTCAAAGGATATTAAAATGTCGTTAGAACGTTGATGACAATAATTGTACAATTTTGAGATAAATATGCGCCAAAATATAATAAATAATACTTGTAAACAACTTGTTTTTCTCTTCGGCCATTATCACATTAATTTCGTATGCAATCTTTTTATGCAATTTCATATTTTTTCGACAAAAATTTGCAAGAAGTATTCTATTCCTAATGCTTCACACATTTTTGCATTTCGTTTTTGCTTCCTTAAATTTCCCATAAATGCATAAAAATCCGGAGTCTACGCAGACTAACGCAAAAAACTAAAATTTTCGGAGATAAAAGAGTTCATGCTTCCAGATGCACTCTTGCGAAGGGGTTGACGTTATTAAATTCACAGAAAATATCGAGACGATTCGATTATCGAAACTCTGGTTGGTCTCAGAAGGAACGCCAAGTATGTCTGGGGAAATTCCTGACGAACGAGGGGTCGGAAACTGACTCAACGTGCACCGTATGCGACTCGTAAAGCCCAGCCAACTAAACGCTCTCTTCCTCTGGCGGGGCAATCCCCAAACGCGACTCCCCCCAACCGCATATACTTGAATCCCCCCCTTGAACCTCGAAACTTCTTGATTCCATCAACGTCCCTTACTTTCTGCATTCGTTCGATCGCAACGAGAGATGCTTTGTCTCGATACGAAAAAAAAACAGAGAGAGAAGAGAGAAGGGAAGAGTATAATATCGTGTTCTCAGATCGATTTTCAGTACATACACGCACACACGGTTATTCACAGAGGTGAACTTATATAGGAATTTCTTGCGAGTGTAAAGTGAAATTCCGGTGAATTTCATTCATCATTCTCGGAGGAATGACGCAGGTATTTTGATGTATTATACAATGGAAGCAGACGTACGTTATCAACTCACACAGACCAAAATTTGACACGTAATTTTGTACCGCGCTTTGAATTTGAATGTTATAAATGCTTTTGCACTTGGAGTTTGTATAAGAGCGCATTTGAAGCAAATTTAAGTGAAATTAAAAATTAAAAAAGGAAAATTAAAGAATTAAATTAAATTTATTATATTATAAAACTCGTTCTACTGCAACATATGTTTCTCGTTCATCAAAAGTATTATATGTAGACTGCGGTAACATAGAAAAATAATATATAAAATGTTGAAAGTATACTGTTTCCTCCGATATTTGATGTGCAAAATACTATACTAATTTCTCTTCTATTTTCTCTTGAGAATATGAATTGCACGCTTCAAACGACTGTTCACGATATATTGAGTTTGTGCCAAATATTGATGCACGTATTTTACAATAACAATTATTTTACAATAACACATGCATTAATACGTGAATCGTAAAATTCGTCAACATTTGCCAGATACTTATTGAATCTGTTAATTGGATCGTTCTTCAATTATAAATTTCCATAATAAAATAACATTAAATCTCAACAAAGACAAATTGACTTCCAGTTCTTTTCACAATACTTTTCACAGAATTAAATATAATACATTTATTTCATTTTTACGAAGAATTTATTAACGAAAACATAAATAAATAATGATGTTTTTCAGAATCTGTGAAACAGAAATTGGAAAAGCGTCAAGCGAAACTTTGACAAAATCGATAAATATGTCTGACACATAATCGTTTCTGGTAACATCTTCGAATCTTTCTTTTATTGCTGCTAAACTATAAATTTATCATATGATACTAATAGAAAATGTATGTAGTGCAATGTACGTAATATACATACAAGAATGTAGACAATCTTAAATAACAAAATAACTATACATATAAAACCATAAAATATAATATAATGTACAAATGAAAAAGTATCAAAAAAAATAAAAAGAATGATATGTACAAAAATATAAAAAAAATAATATAATGTGTTATAACATAAAATTACAGAATTATATATATATATATATATATATATATATATATAATTACAAAAATATAAAAAAAATATATATAAAATTACAAAAATATATAAATATATAAACATACGTAAAATTGTAAAAATATATAAATATATAAACATATATAAAATTGCAAAAATGTATAAATAACATGTACAACACACAATGCAATGAAACACAGCCCAAGTGACATGTAAAATAAAAAAATACAAAATAATATGCAAATATGCAACAAAATGTATTTAAATGTATTCAATTTGCAAAAGAGTGCTCTCAATCTTTTTCCTGTTCACGTGTATCATTGCCCGGTATATTCGTCACGGGGCTTAAATGACAAAAGCAAAGTGTACCGAATGAATGAGAGAATAATTCAGAACGAGTAATGTGAAAACGGAATCGTCAGGGGATGGATATTTTCAGGGAGAAAAGGGAGAGTTTCCGTTGATTAATTTCACTTGGAGCGACGACGAACCATGATTGTCGACTGTTTTCGTGATCGAGAATTATATTCCCTATTAATAAGGGAAACGTTGAATTGAAACGTGGATTTTCACCGATCGAATCTGTATATTTATCAATGCGTTTTTTTTTTTTTCGTTGGTTAGAGTAAAGCAAAAGAGACTTACTCTCTTTCTCTCTCTTTTATTCATTTTGTGGATGGAAACAAGAAATTACGAGGATAATGTAATCCAGGATCTGTGCATTTATTGGAGTTCGTGCTCCGCAGACGAAACTTAATGAAAGAGGGAATAATGGATAGAGTAAATTTGAAATGAATTTGTGCAGAGGATGAAATGCACGATGTTCTTCAAAAATATGACGCGAAATAAATAAATAAATAAATAACGCCGTGTTTCCCACGTTTTTCTTTCTGAAGGAAAGAAAAGATGAAACTGGCGAGATAAATTCCATTTGGAATTGGGGATACGAAATACACGATATTTTTAAAAGTGTAACGCAATTAACGAAATGAATAAATAAATAAATAACAAACAGACTTGTGTGTTTCTCTTTCGGAAAGAAAGAAACAATAAGAACGAAGAAATCTCCGTCTCTGCTGAGATTTAACTAAATTGCGGATTAATTAATAAAATCTAATTAATAATAATGAATAAAATTAATGCAATATATTATAAATTATATACTGTATTGTTATATAGTTGCATTACATTATAAATTATTAAATATTAATAATAATTAATTAATGAAGTAAAATCACCAATAGTAAGATATAATAACTATACAATACTATCAATAAAAAATAAATGAATAAATATACGTCCATACAGTGGATATTCAGACATTAAATATTGAAACTGTTATAGATAAAAATGTAAATTTTAATCATTTAAAAATTGTTGTTTATTTCATTTCAAAATATAGTATTCTTCTCAAAAATGCTACAAACTGTCATAATAGGTGAAAAACATTGACAAATTCTTTTCACGACTAAAACTACGATGAATTCGAAGATTGAAGCCTCACCTTTACGACTCCTCAAAAATTGCTGTACGATTTATTAAACATCGAATGTCAAGCGAAATATCTTGATTTTTTGTCGTCTAACCCTAATATTCAAAGTTTATTAAAATGGTGAGAAAAAATCTTACAGCAAGTTTTATGTAGTCGTTGCAAAGAGGAGACTTCAATCTTCAAATTCGTCGTGGATTTAAGCAAAGAGTTCAGGAATTGTGCACATAATCTTACAATCAATAATAAAACACGTAATTGATTTATTCAACAGAGGTTGAAAAAAGACGATAACATATTAAATTCTTCTTGAAACTTTTTCATTGATCGGTAATATTATATACTTTTTCTTTTTATGATCGGTAATATTGTATACTTTTTCTTTTTATCTGAGTTCCAAAAGTTTCGTATCGCGAATTGTCGAAACTCGAAACTTCCTTGGCTTTCGAGAATATTATAAAAAGCACCGTGGATATTTCATATATTTCTTCATATCGTGCGCATCGTGCGCAATTTCACACTTGAAAAATTCCCTGCAAACCCGCGGTCCAGTTGTAATATTATCGGATATTCAATATTTGTCGTGAATAATTCCATATCGCAGAAAATGGAATTTCTAAATTACACGTGTGTGTAAATTACAATGTTTTATATACATTTATTATCACTAATGTATATATTTTTAGTCAATAACGCAAATATATTAAATCGCAAATTGTGCAATTCTGAGAATTAACTCTGAAATCAAATTTTATTTAATTAAAATTATTCGCGCTATTATATTTTCCGTACGTTTGTATTGTTCGCATCACCCCGTCTTTACATTGCATTACAAACATAATGAAAAGGACATTTATCGCGCTTGTTATTACGTTTATGCAAATGAAATTCTTGGAAACCGTTTCATATTTTTGCCAGCTAAAATTTCGAGGCAGATATACTCAATTAACCATTCGTGTGTAAATAAAAGTTGACCGGCTACAAGCGTCGGAAATAGTGACGCCCACGTCTGACAATATATATGTGTATATGAAAGCGTCAAAGTATAAACGCGAAAAAGGAAACAACGTATGAAAATGTATTCTTTCTTTCTTTTTTTTTTGAAGTAAAAGAATAACTCTCTGTTTCATTATTTTAATTAACTTGTGACCGTGTATCGTTGTAGCTAAAGACCATTTGTGCTTCATTTCTGCTTTTGTCTCTTTCTTTTTGCCATTATTCCGCACTCGGTTTCACACGGATCAAAGACAAAGGATCGAAAGGAAATTTGAAAGAGACAAAAAGACTAGCAACGTGAAAATTTCGATAACTTGTAAATATGGAAATCTAAAATATTCCGAATTCATAGAATTCGAATTGTGAAGAGGGCGAGGATCTCGGAGAGCAGGGGTAATTTTGAGAGAGTCGAAACTTCGTCGACACGTGCATTTGGAAAGTTAGAGTTTCGATAACTTTCAAATTTGGGAAGTCAGAAACCTTTGAGGATTTTGGTAATTTAAAAATACGGGAAGTTAAAATATTGTAAACTCGTAAATTTGAAGCGTAGAATTTTGACAACTTGTAAATTTTCAACGAAGTTTAACTGAAACTTAAAATTTTGTAAGTTTTAAAGTTTACTATTATTTAATTTGTAGTAAATAATTTCGGAAGTTGAGATTTTTACAATATGGAAAGATATTATAGATAATTTACAAATATGTAAAATTAAAATATTGTAAATTTATAGATTTGAAGTGTCAGAATTCAAGTTCGACAATTTGCAAATTTGAAACAACAGAATATATTTTGATAACCTACAACTTGATAACTTGAAATTTTGGAAACTTACTAATTAGTTAATAAAAATAAATATAAATATTTATATTTAGTTAATAAATAACTAAATATTTATATTTATATTTATCAATTATATTAATATGTATTATATAATATGAAAGAATATCCAAAGTAGAATTATTATAATTATTACAACATATTTATTATAATTGATTACTGATAAACGATACAACGATGAAACTAGTCATATAAAAAGAAATTTTGCAGCGAGGAAAGTCCTGCTGAAAATAACAACGATTGCGTATCTGTTGAAAGTTGAAAGTTGCAGCACACAATGCAAATAACATTTGGTGTTTATTGTAACATTTTAACACAAAGTATTATTATTATAGTATTATACATATTATATATATAGTATTATATATATTATTCAAAATAATATTCAACAGATATCCATCAAGTTTCATTTCTTCAACCAACATTATATATAAAGACGTATAAAAATCCACGATCAAGCAGAGCAACTTTTGGCAAAAATTCTTTCCGCGCGTGTGATTGTCCCTGTGTTGTTGCAAAATCAAATTCCGTAACTATCCTTTGATAAATTCGTCGATAATAACACGACGTGGAGCGAAAATAGGAGATCAAAGCTACTTATTTCGTAGTTCGGTGAATTTGTATCGGAATCGATGAATACGTCATCCGGTGTCTGCGCGGGCAGAATATTTAGAGGAGGGAAGCAACCTCTCGAATTAACTATACGTACACACAGCGACGCGCGTGACGAAAAATTCAAATTCGCCAATATTATTCTTTATTACACGCCGTTCCGTTGGAGAAAAATCACTCTAGTGGAAAATCACTTCGCCCTTGGAGAATCTGCAGACCGTTTGATAAGTATGGTAATTCATATGAATGTAAAACACGCGTGACAGAATCGAAGTGCTAAGACTATGAATAAGAATTCTGCGAGAAGACTGTTTGAACGTCGTTTCAAATATGGCGCGATTTATGTCATGTTACGGGACGGGATTCGAAATTTATGAATTATGATTACGAGGATTTGAAGCAGTTGAAAATTTACGAGGGATTGAAACAATGACGTGAATATTATGATATAATGTTGTTAATGTAATAAACTCGATCTTTTGAAAAAGAAATACGTTTTGCGTTAATTTACCAACATTCTTTATAATGTTAATATAAATAATATAACAGATGTACGTATTTCGATATTTCAGTGTAGCGACATGACGTGATTCTTCCTGAGAAAAGTACAATATATGAAATAAAACGCTTTCGTTTAAAGCTTAGTTTCCGAGAATGCCGAATTTGAAAGTTTATTTAAGACGTGTTGATTTCGTTACAAGTAAACAATCAGCAGGAGATCATTCTATGTGGGAAAATAGTGTGAAAAATGTAGAATATTTTCCTTATTTAAAGTCCTGTTTTCAAGAAAATAAAGTTTCAATATTTAGTCAAGCAGTTGGCCTGGTACACAACAAATATTAATATTATTATTATTATTATATTAATATAGGTATCGATAATTATTATTATATTGATAAATATTAATTATTATTCACTTTTATCTACCCCGAAATTAATCAAATTCACGTACTCGATGTATTATAAATTACACATTGGTGTAAATTACATACTCCATGAATTTTCAAGCTCGAAAACCTGAAGCCTTAACTGAAAAAATGTTATTTCCTCTTTTTAATTTACTTTTACGCGCGGAACCAGTTACTCTTTGCCCGCTTTAAAAACATCCTGTGTGTTTCACAGCGTATTTTAAACTTCCTAAAAAAATGCACAAACATTCGCAGTTTATCCACGAGCAACTGTAATTAATGCATTATTAAAGCAACGGATTATGTGACGTTTCAACTTTCACAGAAATTTCACAAAGTTGGTCCAAACAGAGACAGCGACGAGAAAATATCAGGCGATCTCTCGAGATTAACCTCCATAGTCATAATGTTAATAAAGAGACTCGATGATGTGATAAATTGATTGAAACAAAAATTGCAATTGAAATGTTTCGTTGGCGCGAATGTTAAAAAGGAACAAAACTAAACACACACACGTGGAATTTTGAAACAAATAATATTTCAATTTACAAAGGGTGCAACAAATCCTTAAAGTATTCTAATGAGCAAACGTCGTCCTTCTTGGGACAACTGAACCCTGTTGGATGGGATTTATCAATGTCGAAACCAACTTCAGCGCGAAGCAACGAAAAAAGAGTAAGAACCAATGATCACTGCCGTTTGAACCTCTCGTTTCACATCCACTTACTGAATATTTGCAGCAAAAGCAAAATATATAGCGTTTTGTAGGATGCTTTGACTTCCCAGGAAAAAGAATTTCACGATCGAGTTGTCGTCACTGCTCAGGCAAATACAAATTGTTTTCTGACAGTGGAGTCAGTTTTACACCACGACTGACATTGATAAAAAAAATTTTGATATTTCAAACGTTTATAACTTTAAAAAAGAGAAAAAAGTCGTATGACAATCTACTTTTACAATTAGTCTCGTTTTAAAGCGTGAAGCTTTTATTTTCACTGCCCTGAGTTCGTTCTGTCATTTATTTATTATTTATTAAGGCAGATTGTTGTGCGACTTGTTTCTACAAAATTGTAACAATTCGAAGTATCGACAATTTTACGTTTTGTTACGCGTTCACCTCTCAAATGGAATCAATTCAATTTTTATAGACACTGATATACGTACACATAATCCACCATTTTTCATTCTGACGCATCATCTCTGGATGTTCGTGTTATTGAAAAATTCCCTCAATTGTGAAAACTTTCGACGATATTCGTCTTATTTTACGGTGAATCATCGTTGATCGTGTTAATTACGTGCGAAATACGTATTCCGCGTTCATAACGAATCACCCTCGCTCTGCTACCGAACGTTGCTTTTATCTAGAGTGCATGGTCATTCCGTTAACTGTCTCGCGGATGTTCTTATGAACATACACGTCTGACCTCGTTCTCCATACGGGCTCCCTCCATTTTTCAGGGGAATCAGAACGTATCGTATAACCGCGTATCCCTAGCAAACATATCCGCGACCTCTCCAAGCTTAAGATAAGAAAACTCGTTACTTAGTCCTGCATACATTTGGTGCCTCGGTTCATCCGTAAAACGAACTGAAATTTCTCAAAATTTCTGGAGAAAACTGGACTGACAAGGGAATATGCCAAAGTCGGAATCGCCGATTTTGGTGACATTTGACACGGATATAGTTTTCAACAAAATATTTGACCCGTTCCTTTTATCGGCAATGGTCGATGTTGAAGGGTTGAAAACTACCCTCAAAATGGGGAATGCGAAACATATTTTGTCAAATATCTCAGAAATTATTGAAGATACCGTTTTCGTGTAAATTGATGAAATTAGTATTTTCGACAAATTTAATAGTGCATACTGTTTTGCAAAAGAATCTTCTGTTTAAACATTATATGTTTAAAAAACCGAGATTCTTTTATGTCCGTTGCTAACACAGGCCGATTTTCTCTTTTTCTAGTGTACCATCTTTGCATACGAGTCGGTAATATACTATAGTTTATCGCGATAGAATAGACAAAAGACGGCCAGAAAAAGGCAACAGAAATAACGACTTGATGTATGTGTCTTGTAAGATTTCGACGTTGCAAATTGGTCAATGGAAGATTTAATTAAAAATGAATTTTTTATGGGCAATTGATTTTGGTGTTTGTACAAGTGTAGAAAGAATATCAAGAAATGTGGTGTCTCAATTTTCTCTTGATATTATTTGTTACTACATAAAATAAGATGATACATTTGGTGTATTCTTTCACTTCAATTTATGTATTGTATGATCGTATAAATAATGTCGCGAAATTATATTAAAGAACCAAGACCAATCTGTCCAAGATTTGATAAAGTGTATGCAGATCCTCCTTTTGAGTGTTTTAAATGTTATATCGATAACGTAAATCTTGCACTAAAAATCTATCCAGATTTCATTCTTTTAGCAACGTTCGAGTAATGTTTAAAAAAAAAAAAAAGATCCGCAATCTACTCATCACATTAGCGTACAAATAACACGTGAAGAATTGAAAGATTCCCGAATGATTCCTCAGTTGCGAGATTCACAGATTCCGTAATTGTAGATTCACGAAGATAATTACGATCGATTCCACCCTTGCTTCTCGGCAGTGTCACAATGCCGTGAAACTCTCGTACCTCTGCCATTAACGACGATGAAACGCTTTCAAACGATTACGCTATCTTGGCCGGTGTCCAACGAAACGGCGCTAAACGCGCTGCAACGTCGCTGCAGAATTGAATCAAGGATTTCTCATCCACGGACAAATGGTAATTCAACCCGGACGGGGGGGTTAAACATTGGCAAACGTCAGTATTTCGTTCGTGGCAAATGAATTGTTGGACAAATGAGCATCTACATCTCTGACCATTCGAATTTTACACCGCACATCGGTACGTCGGTACGTCGGTACATCAGGCCAGATCAATACCGCGAATCTCTAAAATCGATCCGATCTAAAATGATCTCGACGATCGTTCTACTGGAATCGACGCGATTGCCTGCCCGGTATGAAGTGTATTCATCACATCGCGGTTTGCTACATTAGTCCCCTGTAATTCCATCGGAAAGATGTACGCTGTCGTTTATGGATTTATAGGTGAATGTTCGACACATTCACGTTGATTTATGTTTGAGGTGTATTTGATTTCTGTTATCAGACCTTCAGCGAAATTTTGGACGATAATGGCGGACATTACGTTAATATTGTTCGCGTGAAATGTGTATATGTGTGTATGTTTGTGTGTATGTGTGTATACGAAGCCAATTAATGTAAATCGTTAGGAATAATTTATGCCGTACAAATATCTTTTTGGCGTTAAAATTGTAAATTTTTCCATGGACTGAAGATTTCGATAAGAAAAATATGGCACAAATCACTTTTAATGGTAACTGATTTACATTAGTTGGCTTTTGAGGCTTCGATATGTAAAACAAATATAAAAAAGGATTAATATATATATTATGTATATATGTATTACTATTCTATTTTTAAAATAAAAATAACTCCCATAAAAGAATGAGTAAATACATAACTATAACGTACGTTAAGATTTATCGAAATCTAAGACTTCATGTAGGGATCTAATTCTTTTATACCTACGTAATTTGTCAATTCAAAAAAATAATAATAATGATATTGTATCTCTTTTTCAAAAACTTTGCCAAAACCTTACCATTTTATTTTTTTCTTATTCTTACTATTACTATTTTATTTGCCACCTGTCTTATTACTTTATAAATAAACATAATTTCAGTTCAAAATTTCCACTCAGTAACTCGTAAGCGAATATATATTAATGTTTTCATATAAAAATCATTCTGCTCCCTCCATTATCCTTAGCAGTTTCGCGCAAAGAAAAAAATAATTTGCATACCAAAATCAATTACACGTTACTGTAATTCGTCGAAAAAAAAGAAAACAAAAAGCATGTAGGTACGATTAAAGGATACGTTTTGATCGATCAACGTTGCCGAAATTTCTTGTTAAAAATAATAAAACAAACAGGGGAACGTTCACTGTTTGCTTTTTTTCGAACGCTCGATCTTTCGCACGCGCACATTGAACGTGATATGTAGTAAGTTATGCGCGAGGTATGATAGAATAAATCGTGTGTTCACTTACACATGTGTTCGCCAAGCAGCCAGATCTCAGGTCCGGAATTCACCTCGACAAGAACGGTCGGCGTGCAGATCAAGAGAACGCACAAATCGGCCACGCTTAGGTTCACCAGGAAAATGTTCGTGCTGTTCCGCATGTCTTTGCCTCGGAACACCACGATCGGTACCTAAAACGAGTAAAGAAAAATCATCAAGTTGGTATTGCTGCTACTTCGGATACGAAAAAGGTGTACGCAATATTAAGATATTAAATTAATATGTAAAGGAATAAAATATAAATTAATTAACGTAATCAGACTAATATGTCACCTACTATGTTCCTTTTTATTTTTTACTCTTGGTTTACAATTTGTATATTATATGATGAGGGATTTTTCTTTCTACAAGCTTAAATTAATTATGTACATATGTTCTCAGTCTATTATGTAATAAGATGAGATTTTTGATTATGTTATGGTTAAATATCTCTATGATGAATTATTGAATTTTATGATGATATATAATGTGATATATAAGAAATTAAAATGGCATATAATGTGATAGATAGAAGATTAAAAAAATTATGTAAAAAAATTATATTTCATTATTATATATATATTTGATATATTAATGTTTATACTATAATGATTATATTTAACTGGTAAAAAAATATTACAATAATTTCAATAATTTCAAGTTATGAAAGAGGACCGACATCGAAAGATGGAGATGATCAGTTAATAAAAATTATTTACAATTAGTACGTGCTAAGTGAAATAATTTTTAGTAAATTGTTATTTGTATCTTATTAGTAATACTTAAAATCACAATTTGACACCACCTTAAAGCATTTTAGGTTGTACTTTATATTTTAAATATCGTTATTAAATGTTCGAACAATATTACTAACATAATAATCTTATTAATGAATACCACGTGATTCAAATTCTACTATTCTACATCACAAACATCTTTCTTATTCACTATATAAATTACAGAATTGCAATTTGTTCAGAAAATATTCAAAATTGTAGCATAATATTACGTTTTCGACTCGCGTAGTATTTTTTTTTTGAGTATTATAAATAAGTGTGTAACATTATTGCGATACATAATATTACATAATATCACTACTATTCATTTTAATACCAGCATTTATAATTACTACGTTAAATTACAGTAGAACTTGTTAATATCACATGCTACGTAATAATAATTTCATATGTTGAAAACAGAAAATTTCACATGTCGCTCGGGAGTAATAAAATTCAGTTGAAACTGAAATTAACAACGCGACACGAGTGTAAATATTCACGCGTTAATGTTGCAGAATATCTTTCGCGCGTAGCGTTCCACTGCCTTATTAAATTCTTACATTACGCGTTATTGGAAAATAACTGACGATAGGTGAAATCGAGAGGCAGAACTTACCATGAGATTTCCAATTATACCGAGGACCATCACCACAATGCACGCGACCATGGACGTAGTGCGAATGTAAGCCGGCAACATGTACAGATCTTTCTCCGAGGTATTTTCAGACTTGATCACTGAAATTATATTAGTATTGACATCGTGTAAAATTAATTACGTTCTATATAGAAAATTCAATAAATGACAAATTTAAGCTTAGAATTAAAATATCGTCCCAACAGAACGTAATATGGATAATATAAAACGTGAAATATTTTAATTAAAAAATTTTTTAATTTCTCACGAATTAAGTGATGTTACAACACAATATAAATGAATTTTCTTCGTGTCTAATTTGTTATCGATTGGAATTTTTTTCATTTGAATTTTCATCCAAGATCATCATCTATTTAAAAGACACGTAACCTTTTCTGAATTTTTTGATTTTCAAAAATAATAATACATAGCGTAACGTTACGAGAATTGATCTATGCTCTGGCTTACATGAATTGAATCAATGTACAAAAATTTTATACATTTACTGCTACTTTTATCAAAAGTCCAGAATTCAATTAAATCCCGACGTAGCTGCGAGCAATTGTAATACGCTGAATATTTAAAATGCACCGAGTAGAAGTGACACGTGCCACGGTATTCTTTTTCTGGCGCAGACGAGGCTCATTCTTACTATTCGATCCACGATTTGACTTTCCTCCGTCGACGAAAAGAAATTCCCGAAACTTTCGCGATAACGATATTCGTGTTAATAGGTGAAACGAGACGATAGCCGTGGCTTTTTCGGCGTTAACAATATGCAATTTCACCCCTCTGTATTCCCCCGCCCTTTTCTTCAGCCACGTGCGCTTCATCGAAGAGTAACAAAATGAAATTTGACGTGACACGTCGCAGCGTACCCGATAACGCATTGAAACCGCTGTTCCCAGTGACGGTTGTGTACCACGAGGAATTCAATTCAAGCGAAACGCTGGATACCGTGGACAACATTTTCGCGTTCCCTCGTGCTCCGATCGTCTGTCCTCTAGGGTCCTCCAGCTCCCGGTCACGCAGGACTGCTTGCTCGTTCTCTGTCCTTTGCAAATCCACCTTGCACACTTCCTTGTTTGCGTCGAAAGCGCGCGCACACGTTAACACCCCGCGGCAATCGTCTGCCGCGTCACAATTTTCACACAACCGACGCGCATCTCTCGTCAATCAACGATTGGTCGCTAGATCAATCGCGTGAGATAACCGAGTAACGTGAGAAGTGGATCGGTCGGTGACGTCTTTACGTCGGTAATTTGACGATTAGGCTGACGAAGACACGCGAATACGAAACGACATCGAATCCCAATGAGATCGACGGCCAACGAGATAACCGGAGAAAATCCATGAGGGGATCATAAAGGGAACGCCGGCCCCGTTGGCTTTTCTTCAACGCGCGGGCAACCGTGGCTTTCGTTAACGCGACGGTGTTAAGTGACATCATAAACTGCCTCTCCCCGCGATCGGCGACAAGTTTCACCGCGAGGCGAGTTTTTACCCGAATCGGTAATCAGTCGTTCCACCCACGGTGCACGAGGATTTCCGTCTCAACCACGTACTTGTCATTCCTCCGAAGACGGTGTCCTTCTTGTTTAATCTGCTTAGCTCCCCTCTACTGATCGATGAGTTTTCTGACGAGTTTTCTCACACTGAATCGCGCTTTGCACTTTGTCAGGTTCTGTAATTAGTTCTCCTTTCATCTCTTACGTTTCACGAGAGAAATTGTACGAATAAGCATTGCTCGTAAGCAGACTACGAATTCCTACGAATTCCTACGAATTTATCGCGAAACCGGACGATGCGAAAGTTACACGCAGAATGCGTAGAATGTGCATGAATACAGGAAATATTTCAAATCTGAATATTCCATTTCTGTACTCAAGTTCGCAAGAACATGCAAGTACATTGTTTACGATGATGTGAAACGTTGTTTTATGTTATTTTAAAATTTACTATTAACTTTTGTCGTCTATTAATAAACTTATCAGAGCTTAAAGTTAATTATTTCTTGAGACTCGAATGTTAATCGTGAATATACAAATCTGAAGTCAGAAGAAATTTGTAAAGAGGAATTAATTACAGTCTAGCAATTGGCGGTGAGGGAGGGAGTTTAATAAAAATTTTACGATTACTTTCACAGTAATTAAAATGTTTTGACGAGAACATTCAACACTTGCAGAAATCAGTGGAGCGAAACACAGTTTAATCGAGATTATACTCGAGTAAATTTACGACTAAACGGGCCTTAATACCAATAAAATTGTTATCAAACTTCTAATGTAATCTATTTCACGTTTTAATCATCCCCCGTCATCGCATCTACTTGACATGAATGAGCCTTCAATTCAAATAGACTGTATTTTAATTGCGCGTCATTCAGCAGCAACTGTATAACGATTTATCGCGGATCGTTGTAGTTTATTGAGAACCGAAGAGTCTCTGAATAAAGATCAAAGGATAAAACGACGCTTGATACCGATGTTTGAAACGACAAAAATAGAGGAACATTCTCCATTTACTGTCAAATCGTGCCTCATTTCAAAGGCGTGCCGTATATCGGCGAGAGATAAATATTTCCCACCCCATCGGCTCTCTCTGTATGACTGTTCCGTCCATCTCCCATAAACACGGTTATGGCTATGTAGGTCGAAGCATCTCAAGTATTTACGTTACGCATTGCCCACGATTGTCAGTTAACATCAATTAA
This sequence comes from Melipona bicolor, assembly GCA_030673865.1. Classification (NCBI taxonomy): domain Eukaryota; kingdom Metazoa; phylum Arthropoda; class Insecta; order Hymenoptera; family Apidae; genus Melipona; species Melipona bicolor. Next base: position 261,723 of record JAHYIQ010000068.1, on the reverse strand, counting down.
CTATCGCGCGATCGGAATCTACTCCGAAATCTAATTCCGTCGACGTCTCGTTTGATCGTTCGTATAAACTGCATTTACGAAACGACCGGCCCTAACAATGTTAACGTTATTAACCAGTCTCCATCTCTTCCGGAGATCGTTTTAATTCAACCTCGTTTCATTACAGAATACCTCGATTTTTTAACAACAATTTCGGGGCGTTGTCAATCGTTGCGTTTGACCCGACGAAAAAAATGAACGAGAAGGATAAATTAACGAAATTGCGCGAAAGAATGTTCTAAATTAATGGCGCTTCAAAAAATATATATGTTTTTCCCTTTTTTTAAGAGAGAAAAATTTCAAAAACATGACACATTTTTGCGCTTTAAAAGAGTTTCTATTTGTATTCAATCTTCGCAGAAAAAAAAAAGAAATTGGCTGCTGCGAATTGAAAATTATTTCGACTGTGCTGTCGGAAATTTTCAATTTTTCGAATAATTGAAATTAAAATTTTCAATTTCTTTGAAATACTCGAAATCGTAACGTTTCACCGATATTTTTCACAGACGTGATAAGAGCATTGCCACGTCTTATAAAATTATACGATTAATTTAAACGTATTTTTCTTTCTGGAAATTTTGGATTAAAAGAATTTCGTCACCGATCAAATCTCAATCAATTTCAAAATTTACTTTGCAGCGATTGTTCGTCGTCAGAGACGCTGACTTATGCCTGCCGATTCGGCAAACAACGTGATGTATAGCTCGCTTTGGTACCTTCTTCGCCTATAATTATCTCCCGTAATTAAACTTCGCATAATAACCTGTCCCCTAACTACTTGAGTCCCCTAACGCAGTTTTGCTTAAAAGAACTTTCGATGTTTTCACTTTACGGAAAAAAAAGAAGAAAAATAACAGATTAAGTTAATCTCGTGATATTTGGAATGATCTTCCGCTGATGTCTCCTAAATCCCTGACAAAAGAATGAAATTAATGGCTGGGTTAAACGTAAGTAAATAATATCTATCAATCATTGTTAATTATCAATTTATAGTAATCAATTGTTTTAACGTGTAAAACTGTATGATTCTGCATAAACTTCGAATACTGGTTTATAACAGTACCTGTATTTTTTCTTTTTTCTTTTACAACTGCTACGTACAGAATTGTTATATTACGCCATCATTTCCAATGCAAAACACAACTCATAAACTGGCAATGTAATATTCTATTCTCCTTCATTTAAAACCTAAATTTTTCGTGAATACTTTTAAAACCTCGTTTCGTCGAACTTTTAATTCATTATCTTTCTCCGCTGCTGTTGCATTTATCGCAGGTATAAGATCATCTAACAAAATATCGTTAGAATATTTGCTAAACGTTGCCTCGTTCGATTTTCAATCATTCGTCCAACATTTGTCATGATTTCTCTGCGAAATTTCAAAAAGTTCAAAACGGACAACTGTCGTGAAACTTTTCAAATTTCGGCCTCTACCGGTGCGTTTTCATATCGTACGTGTTGTCTCGTGGAAATAGCCGGATCTTTGCATCCCTCCCCCGATCTAAGGAAACTCATTTGACACGACACTTGGCAAAAGTTTGCAAACTACGATCACGTCTTCATTTCTATTGGGATCGCGAAGGTGGAATCCCCTGACGGGCACGAATGACACGTGACAACCGAGTCCGAAGCGGTCACATTTCCTGCGACCACGACCACCGCAGCGGGCAAATAGTACTGGTGAACTGAATGAACGCCGCCTCGCTTGGCCCACCACGATTCTCGAACGCGCCGTTCACACCGCGCATGCTCAGCCTTCTTTTTTCCTCCGAATCTTTCGCACGCGATTTGTTAACACTGGAGAAACAGCCAAAGTGGCCAAATTGACCAATTTATAATTTTCCATGGAAATGCTATGTGTTTTTAAACATAGTATACTTTATGTACATAGTATATTATAAACAGTATATTTTTTAGATATGGTTGAGTGACTTTTAATAAAATATATTAACAGAAGCATATTTTCTTTATTGTATTAGTAACTATTTCGTACTTTACTTTAAAGCTTACTTTACTTTAAAATTACTTTTTGGTAGTTTAGTTTTATTTCGCTCGCGCGTTAATTTCTTTGCTACGAATATTATACTTTAATCGTCGATAATTCTAGTGTCAAGTTACTTCATTCTTTCTTTATTATAATATTATAATATTTCTTCTTTTTTTTCTCTTTTGCAAAAGTGTCTATTTTGTACGTGCAAAATATTTACGTTTTTTTAACAGACGTAAGAATTAGTATAGAATAATAGTGATCAATCTTGGGGATTTCGATATAATTATCGACAATTCTGTATTATATCTGTTATTACATATTATGTATAATATTTATGCTATTATGTTATGTTTATAAAAAATATACTATGTTATACTATTGAATATCAAATATTTGTTACTATGTTACCATGACTGTTCATTTTACTTTCTTTTAAGAAATTAATTAGTCACTTACTAATAAAAGTTAATCGAAATGAATAAATCATCGATATGTCGCGTTAATTCTTTGCGGATGTTTATTGTTAAAGATATGAATTTACACAAATACACAGTCTGATAATAATATTTAACTCACTTACGTGAATAAACGCACCTTATTTAAAAATTAGTCCATTCTATAAATATCTATAACGTATCTTCTTTTTCATTGATCGTGATGTTTTCTTTTTAAAATATGGCGCTTTCGAATGATCGATTGTCGATCACACGCTTAACCTATTCTTGTATTCACGAAGGATCAATATTCTATTAAAAATAAAAATAGTTTATCTGCCATTCTTTTCAGTCAATTTCCATTATTATAAATTCTGTTCTTTAACATTGTGAAATAGAATTCTAAGGATTTAAGGTATTTGTAAGTTACTGTTAACTCAATAAACTGAGGTTAATGATTTAAATTTTGACTAAATTTAAAATTGGATTGGAGAGGAAACAACAAGAAAGGAGGAATAAAATATAGCCACTGCAGAAACGAAAGCTGCAAGTAAAATATTACCTAATATGGTTCGAACGTGAGCGAATTTAATTCCAGCATTTTGAGAATTCAATTCTCAAAAGTCATTCGGGAAATTTGTTGATGCGTGAAGCTGTGAGAAATAGCCCTGGATATTTCTCTGTAGGAGAACAAAGTCAAAAAGAGGAGTTATTACTTCGTGCTTATTCATATTGAACATGGACGTGCTTTATAGAAAAAATTGTTCTGAATAACACCATAATATAGCGAAAAAAGATTAAACTTTGAAGAATTTCAATTTTAGCCGTCCGAATATTATAGATCTCCGTGAAGAATCGAGATGGAAAATAAGGATGGCGAAGCTTCGAGTTTCATTTCCTCTTTGCCCGTCCAGAAGAGTAATCGTTCTCATCGAAGAAGGCAGTAGAAATTCTTTCTCTGTATTTAGCAGTACAATTATACTTTCATTGATTTTTTGCATTCTTTTAGCCCTTTTTTTTCCTAACAAATTTGCGATCAACTGTTTTATATAAAAATTATCGCGTAATATTGTAATATTATTCTATAGAGACATTTAATATATAAATTGTTATAGAATATTTTATATAACAGAGTAGGTCTAATTATTAATGAACTATGGTTACATTTAATATATGAATATTTAATACAGAAATGATATAATTATATAAATATTTTAGTATTTACTAGGTAAAATAAATCTCTGTCCCGTTCATTAAAACCAAATGAAATATTAACGCGATACTTCATTTACGACAATTTAATATTATCAAATTAATCAGTGATTAGAGAACAAAATTCCAACGAGAATTGCTTAATATTTCTATTACCCAGATTTTACAGTTTTACGAAATTTAAAGAAGTTGATGTATTTATAACATTGTAATGTATTAATATTAGCTATAAATCCTTAAAAGATGAAATTTCATTCGTTCAAAATTTTTGAAGATTTCATGAAAATATGAATTGCGTGAATGTTCGCAACTTGCCAATTAAATTTTAACATTTTCGCGATTAACAAATAACGAATGAAATAATAAACAAAACGAAACGAAGTAAAACAATGTATACACAATGAATAAAAAAATGTACGACAGACAAATGAATAAAAATGAACGTTGTTTATTTTTTAATTTATTCGAAAATTTTACACGTACTCTTTGCATAGTCTAATTTTAGCAACTGGACAAGGTGATGTTTCTGTTTGACGTGAATTTAAAAAAAAAAAATCACACAGAAAAATTTCACACGATTCAACAAACTCTGTAGTGCGACCTTTTTCGCATGTTCCTCTTAAGTAAGATTATATGACCTTTCTCTGCGTAACTCATTCTACGAGCAAGTGACACGAGGCCAATGAAAAATTCAATACTTCGCGAGATATATCGTTTTTTTTTTTTTTTTGCAAAAACTTGATACGATCTTAATTACATCTTAAAAATTCTTTACAGGTTTCTGAATAGGTTTTCATTAGGTATTAATATAAATTAGATGGGTATTAATATGTATAACGCATCGAGTGAAAGGAGCGAAACTGAAGAAGAAGTTCATAACTTGTGGCAGATACAATTTTCCAGTTGTGATAATCCTACATTTGTAATCATAAACCATATTTTGAAACCAACGACTTAATATCCAGTAAAGAAATTAATTTCTTCATATTTCGTACATTTTTTTCAATGTTAATAAATTGTTTAAATTTGAAGGAAGTTCAAAGGATCACTGTTGGTATGCGTACTTTCTTATTTAAAGTATGTGCAAAGAGATTTTAACAAGACTGAGAGAGACATTATTAATTTTATAATAAATTCAGATAATTCTAGTAAATTTATAAATAAAAGCTCTACGCAATAAAATTATTGTTATTGCTACAATTTTTAATATAAAATCATATAATAATTCCATAAGAATGATAAAACTATTAGTTAAAAAAATTATATGAGTGCAAATTTCATATAACGAAAGATTACTTGCTATTCTGTATTTATGCAACATTTTTACCTTTACGCATTTCCATGCAAATTCATATCTTCGAAAATAAAACCGTAGTATACCTTGCCTCAACGTCAAAATGGGAAGAAAAGAAAACGCTATACTTTGGATTTTACACGTGCAATCGAGTGCAATCGAGTGCAATCTCGCGTTTCTAAATTTTCTACGAACTCACAAAAATTCGCAATCTACTCCATAAAATATTCCACGATCAGCCCTGTACAAGGGCTTTGATATGTTCGAAGATATCGATCGCGCTTTGTCTTTACCATTTTCGTTTATTCTCGTCGATGGAAACGAGACAAGATCTTTTCGATGAATATTTTGCAACAATTGCGAATTTGAAAGACTAGAGATTATTACGTGGACATTGGCAATCGGGTGAAACGCAAGAAGGGAGATGGGTATATACGTTATTACCGCAACGGGTTTCGAAATGATCCGTTACCAAGGTGGCAACCGGGGTACAAAAGAAGAAGGAAGACGCAAGTTAAATGGAATTCCGTATTAGGAATCCAAGCACATTCCGTCTAGCTCTCACAATCCACTCTATTCAACCGATCGACGTGAAACGTTTTGTCAGCTTCGCTATTTTCAGCCAGAAATATTTCAGACATCGAAATCGCATAGCAACTGATGGTTACTAAGTATCGATGATACGTAGAATTATAATGAACACGAACAACAATTCTGAAATAAATGGGAACAATGCTAGGAACAAATTTAGAGAACTTGTCCAAGATTGTATAATGATTACAATGAGTATTGAATAATCATAATGAATAGTGAATAATACAGTGAATTCTATAATGAAAGCTACAGTCACAATGAAGAGCACAACTGAACCAATAAATACAGATTTCATGTGAATTATTTTTCATTGTTGTTAATACAAATATTACAGAAACATTTTTGCACAATTAGCACTGATTAGTACGTATGTATTCTAAAATAATGATATTAAGAAATCTGATATTAAGAAATAAGAATCTAGAATAAATTTCCCACGTATCCCATTTATTCTTTAGCAATCTCCTGATCTTTTAATTATATCTTGTATCGTGAGCTTGCAAACAATTTTAATTAATTTAGATATTTAGATAGAAGTAATTTTATATTATTTTCATGTACAATTAATATAACTCAATCTTTATACTATAATGTAACTATTATTCTTACTTCCTAATAAGTTCTGAATTAACTCAGATAGGTATAGATATCGTATGAAAAGATTGAGTAAATTAACTTTATACTATTTTCATATACAATTAATATGATATAACACAACTGTTATAATTTCAACCTAATTCTAAATTTTCTAATAATGAAGTCCTACATCTAATCCATTTCTAAATCCCTTGCTGAAAATAAATTCTAGATCCAACCTAAATTCAACTCTAAATCTCTCAACGTAATAAACTCTGCATCTATACCTGAAACGAGATAAAAAAAACATACTATTATACATATACTATACTACAGACAACATACTACAAGGCAAGTTTTCATTTTTTCTCCTCGACCCTTCGATTTCTTTTCATCAAGATTAAGGAATTTTCATTTTCGACAGAAGACAACAGGATGAAAAACGATGGCAGCGGCTTTCCAATAATGTCGAGTCGGGAAAGAGGATCGTCATTACTCGTCTCCCTCGAAAAGGTTACCACGGATACTTGGGACCACAATGGAACCATTCATTGTCCACGTACATTCGATGTAATTTGATTTTATTGAGAAATAAACAGAATGGTTAAAATCTTCCCGCCTATTGTCAATTTAGAGTCTTCCGACTAATAAGCCCTTCGTGATTTATGACTCTGATTATAATCGCGCTTGCAATGTGCATCGCATCTTTACATCCGGTAATCTTCTTTATTTTAACATGTTCATTGTTTATGTGCTATTATCCACCATTATTTACCATTACTCTACCATTGTTAATTCATTATTACCGCTTACAATTCGCTATTAATTTATCACGTTTTTTCGTTTTTACACGAATCACTTTTTAACATTTTGCACAAAGTGTATTACAAAAATATTATGAAAGTATTATGTGAAATGTATGCATCATGGAAGTTTTGTAAACTTTGTAAAATTTTGTGTACGTATGTACAATTGTAATGTATAAATATAACTATTTATACATTATTTTATATTATTATTATGATATGAATTATAGTATAAAGTTTCTCTGAAAATTGTGTAGAAGCATCATTTAATCCGAGTTCAATATATGACAGAAAAGTTAGTATTTTTTTCAAAGAATATTTCGATGCTCGCCTAGAACCGAGTTGTGACACAAGATTTGTATCGTACATGAATTACTCTACTTGAAATGAAGTTTCATAAGTTTTTGAATTTCCAGGTTCCCAATATATTATAATTATAATTGCAGTACAATATTGGCAATTTAGAGACGCGTGTAGCAAAATCTGTAAATTATTTTTAATGTGAGATCATTTTTTCAGGAAAAAGGGCATATCCCGAAGAGCTCTCTTAGACACTGAATGCTGAACAAATACTGAACAAGTGTTGTGTCTCGCGCGCATGCACGCACGGCAAATTGGCGCGACGAGCAACAGATATCGCCGCCACATAAACATTATTCAATTACACTTAGTACGGATGTCACGCGTTTGCGATGCAACGAAGGACACACCATGATTCTCTCCAATTATACGCACCATGGTAAATTGCATCCACGTTGAGTCGTGGGATATTGTACATGTATATTCATGTATATAGATATATATTCGCGAAGAGACAACCGGCTTGTTATATTAATTCATCTTGCTCTCGGTTCGTTTTCCTGGATTTCTCACAGGATAATCCGTATTCGTGCGCGTTCAACGTGATCGTAAGAGAGATACCGTGGCTTCAATTCGCGATGAACCGGGAATATAAATGACTTTGCCGACGAGCCGCGTAAGCATGAATGCCTCGCTAATGTCGTCGAGGGATCGATCCCGTTTAAAATTGCCGCCATTAAGGGAGAATGGTTTCCGATCCCGGGGCTTTACCCCCGTGGGTAGATCGTTTGTTACTTCCGTTATGTATATTTTCGTTCCGCTGTTTTACTCTTTTATCTTTTATCTCATTTATTTCACTATGTTCGTTTATGTTACTTATCGTATTTATTTACATCTTATTTCATAAGCTTCCAGAATAATTAAACATATTGAAAGAATGCACAGAGTACTTTTTCTTTTTCTTATTTAATATGTTCTCCTTTCATTTCAGAAAAATTTATTGTATTTTATAAGTAGACAATGTATCAAATAATACAATTATACAATCCCACAATTTATATTACGAAATTGCTCGTAAATTGTCACTTGTATGTTTTGGCTAAGTGCCTATTAATTAATTTTATACTGCTAAATGACTCTTGAAGTAGACATTGGAAATTAGAAAAAAAAAGAATCAAATTCTATCTATCTCTGGAGAAATAAAATTATGGAAATTAGGGACTTATATGTATAATTCTAGATATTTATACTACAAGATTCCGTAAGAGTTATCATTAATGTTCTGATTAAACGTGAATTAATTTTGCATCATTGCTTCTTGGAGTTGAAGAAGTCAAATCATATTCTAGCTATGTATTTCATAACAATTTTCCTACGATTCTTGAGTGTTTTACTTTTACTCGTTTGAACGAACAAAGAAAATTTTCACCATAAAATTGAAACGAGAAATCGCTAAACTTTTAATCGTTAAAACAAAATATCACCCAGATCGGAAATTATCAAAAAAGAACGGAGTTGATTAAATAAATTTAGCGAACAAGAGTTTATTTTTCGTAAAATCGACTTCCAACTAAATATTACCGAGCATTAATGTTAATTGAACGACAGATTTCGAACGGACCGACGCATAAACTTTTGAAAATCGTGATATTCTTGGCAGTGTACTGTACATTACCGCGATTTTCACCCAGTTCGTGTATCCTATTTAGCTCAGAAACTTCAGGTCGAAATAAATAACACGAAAGTAAACGCGGTGTCTTCGGTCGATAGTTATGACGTTTCACATCAAAGAGCACAACCATGTCGAGGAATCCATCACCCTTTTGAATATTCACACCTTCTGAAGGCAGCGACAATATTTCAATCGAAACACGTAGTGCATGCCTGTTGACGTTCCTTTGAAATCCATCCTTGAATATTCATTTTAGAAAATGATACATTCAATCACATATACCCTCGTTCGCCAATGTTAACTCGATAACGATAAAAAATTATAATACAGCGAGAAGATAGAATATAGTTTGTCCCATGTTCCAATTCTTTCTTTATTTTGCAACATGCACAGTGAAGAGTACCAGTGACAATGAAAAATTGTTGATAATTTCAACTAAAATATAGCCTCGTGAAAAAATGATCATTCAACGATCTACTTGGTCTCATTTTGAAGCGTAAAGCTTCTACTTTGACAGTCGTTAATCAGTTCTTAAGTCCACGAGTAGCAACATAAATCTCAGAATAAATCTCAGAGGAATTATGAAGCGTTCTTCCTTTATCCAACAATATTATATAATATAATACGAACTCTAACGTAAATAACTATAATTATATATATAACATAATATAATACGAATATAATAAATAATATAATAAATATAATATATAATTTAATATAATATAATACAAACTCTAACGTAAATAATTATAATTATATATATAATATAATATAATAAAAATATAATATATATAAATATATATAAATAATAATAATATATATAATATATATATAAAACAAATAATTAATAACTAACAAATAAACTAGATGTAAGCAGACTGATTGCACATACTCAAAAAATATGAAATAATTGAAACACGTATACTATACACGAGTAACGGAGATTATTGCAGCTATATGTCTATATGTCTATACAGATACAAGCTAACTTTGTTCTTATAATTTGTTCCACTATAAGAATCACTCTATACATATAATAAAGATAATATAATAAAAGGTTGGAGTCCCGAGAGAAATTTGGAAACGGACAAGATTCGAGGGGACGCTGATCGAATCGCCAATTGCGCGATCTGAAGCATCGCGTGAAATATCGCGAAAATAGATCACAATGCCAATTCCTTGCCCTTCCCGGGCTGTCAATCATTGAACAAGAAAACAATAACGAAATTGGAAGCAAAATTGGAAACCGATATTAAATAACGCCCTCGACAGTAATTGCTTATCGAAGTCGATGTTGGAACGAATCTAATTATTTCGTTCTATCCACATATTTACGTATTTTCGTTATATTTTGTCTACATAAAAATCTATTAAAATCAGAGATCAGACGAAAAGTCTATTAATTATGCACGAGAATAATTATCTTACCAATCAATTCCCCGATTGCCGCTTCACTTAACTCTGATTAATATCTGCACGAGATGGTCTATTTCTCTGAACTAGAGATGTATCTTCGTCTTGCGAATATTGCCTCCAAGAGCACATGTTTTATCACTTTTTGTTCGATCACCAGCCAAACCTGAAAAAGAAAAGAATGGGAAATATTATTGTCAGGCGATACGTCAGATTTGTCAAAATCGTCGTATGTTTCCATTTATCTAACTTTTTATTTCTTTCCCTCGTATTGATCATGTTAAAGCTATTGTCTACAGAAATGTTCAAACTTTATCAGTGTGTTTTTTACAGATTAAAAATTGTAGTAAAAAAAAAGTATGTTATTAAAATTATAATGTAATGTATAATATAACGTAACATAATAATATAACACGATATGATAAGCAATTAATATAATATAAATGTACAGGGTGATGGAAAAAATCACAAACTGCATAAATTTAAAAAAAATTTTTTTAAAATATTATTATCAAAATTATATCGTTATTATATTGTAATAAATATTATTATCAAAGTTATATATATATATAGGATGAAGCAAAAATCGCAAAGGGGTTTGCAGAAATGATGTGTAAAATGTTTGACTTGAATTTTATCTTTTGATAGAGCGATAAATTTTAATTCGTGGAGATTATTTCTAGCTATTTACGAAAGACTGTGTTACTTAAATGCATCCCATTTTCAAAGTTAAGCGCGGTAGAACGTCTTCGAAGCAACGTTCCGTGATTTTCCTCGACACTTTCTTCAAAAGCGTTGAATATTCACGGTATTCCAAACGGAACGTAATCTTGCGGATTTTGATAAATCGCGCACTCCACTTTGAAAACGCTGAACTAAACGTCTAATTATCGACTCGGAGGCTGGATTTCGCACATTAAAATAACGACGCGACAGTGCGCATCGCTGCGAGCGGTGATTTTCAAAATGAAATTCAACAATTTTGGTAGGTCGAGTGGTTCTGCAAATTTACGCGATAAATAACTTTGCGCGTGCTTTAAAAAAATTTGCAAAAAAAAGAAACGGTGAAATTTAATGAAAATACGAATATTTCTAATTTTGTCGCGAATTTTGCACCATCTGGTATTATAAAATATATTTTGGCACGTGTGCCAAGATTTCTAACTTGAAAGTTTCTAAACGTCTCAAATTTTTTTCGTCTTTTAAATCCTTAAAAATTAGCGAATATAACATAATATAAAATTAATTTTCTTTGATTTTCTTGCTTGAAGAGAAGCACGAGTGAAAATTCGTGAAAGTTTTCAAACCTTTTACAATTACCTACTCGTATCTGATATAAATCTTTTAAAATTACTCTACACATAACCTAATGTAATTAAACAAACAAACAAAAAATCAATAAATTAATTAAAAAAAATAAAGCAACCTCTTCGATCTTCTTGCGAAACTAAATCTCTCAAAATTTTTTACAATTATCCACATATTTCATTCAAATCTTCTAAAGTATTATAACCAAACAATGTAATTAAACAAAGAAAAAAATCAATAAAGGTCAATAAATCAAATAAGTAAAAAATTAAGTGCAATTTTCTCTCTGTCGCGCGCTCTTTTCGATTTTTTTTTTTGCAAAAACAAGACAACTGAACTTCGCGAAAAAGCAAATCGCTTGAAAATTATGTTCAAATGATTTCCATGGTTGTTCGAGCGCAATTTCTCATCAAGCTTGATCCCGCTCTCATCGAGCGATCCTCGTTCTTTATAACACTTGCTCCTTCGGGAGCAAAAACACGAAGCGGAGGATATTACCGGCGAAAATAAAAAGGATCAGACGACGACCGGAAGCACGAAAGACTAGATTAGACTTACTAAATAATAGTACAAGCGAACTCTGCTTGCCGAAGGAAACTTTAATTGGATCCTTTCACCTTTTCATCGCTAAAACTTCCATCGGAATGAATCTTATACGTTTCCACAGTTGAACAGAAGACGATCCTCTGTATTTCTGCTCGGGCAGATTTCTGGGAGTTGGTCGCTCGCGTTCAATTAGTTTCAGCCTGTGAAATCCGTGACACGAACTGCAAGATGTCTTTATGCAAGACACACGGAAATCCTTCGACTGCGGTAGGTCTGGAGGAACCCGGCTTGAATCTCTTCAAATGAACGAATGGGAACCGTGTTTATCTTGCTAATTACGCAACAATTATGCAAAAGACTTCTGCTCTCCCCGGAGAAACGAAACGCTGGGAACTTGGATTCCTTTTATTTTAAATAATTGCTTTATAACTGTATTATTTCTTTTCTTTTTTTCACTATGTTTAACTCTTTGAGTTATCGTAAAACATTCGTGACACGAGTTATGGCTCCGATTTGAGAGAGGAAGCAAACCTTAGTCGTGTGAAATATGAATATTTGAATTTCCAATAGAACAGTTTCAGTTACGTTTCAGAAACTGATTAATAAACAGATCGCATATAATGAATATAATAAATAAATTATATATAATGCTAATGAATTAAAAATTTAATTAAAAGTCATCCAGTGTTTAGACAGACGTGCGATAAACTTTAAAACAAAGTGACGAAAACTTCCTCGTACGAGAAAACACCACCCGCATTTGTCACAGAGAACGACCAAAAAAGAATGATTCACGAGGCTGTTTCTATTTCCAAGATCCAAGTCCCCCCAAAGCTGATTGGCTTTATTCATTGACTACGTAGAAAAATGAGAAACGGGGGGGGGGGGGGGGGGGGGGCGAAATAAATCTGAGCATCGCCGTTTGACACAGACCTGTTGTCTCCTGTCAAGATTCTCTCTAGCCTGTCGGTTCGTTTGATGCTTTTTCTAGCCGTCTAAAAATTGACCGCGTGATCTACGAGTCGGCGCCGATATCCGTGATTTATTCCAAATTCTCACGTGTTTCCAGAAGGCAAAGTTATTTTTCTTGGCTCATTCGTGTCCGTTAAACACAGTTAGGAACAACGAAAATGAGTAATCGCCTACAACCTCTGAGAATCTAGGCCTGGTCTTCCGTGCTCCCTGGATCATTTGATTTATCGCTAACGGAAGAGGGGGGGTTGACAACCTCGTTTCCGCGAATCTTGCGCGCACTCCGCAAAATATAAAAGTTCGAAATTTAGAACGAAGTTTCGAAAATTAAAAGCGAAATTAAAAATTTGGATCGATCCTCGTGAAAGTGCTCGGACACTCGAAATTTTCGATGCACGAGAAATCCCCAGTATTTAAGCTCCTTAAATAATTCATTCGTATTAGATCACTCGTATAATGCTATAATTAATAATAAAATAATTGGCTTGCTCGTTAAACGCATTTTGCAATTGATAATAAATAAAATATTGGTTTACTAATTAGAGACATGTCGTGATATATTGAACAAATATGCCCTCGTTGAATAAATAAATCAAATGCCCTTTAGTTTTGGTAATTTTTAGCACTCGAAGGGTCAAACATCACAGCAGAACGAGAAAAACTTCGGAACATCCTGTATAAATGCAAGTCTAAATACAAATATAAATATATAAATATATGATATAAATATAAATATAAATATATGATATAATAAATAGAAATATAGACATAAGTAATTAAATGTGAATATAAATATTGTACAAATCAAATAAATGAAAAACGTAAAGAAGAACAGAAATATGTAAGAAACGACGAATATCAACTGAACTGATGGTTTCGCGCCCCTGTTCATTACAATCCAAGAGAATTTTAACACGTACACACACACACACACACACACACACACACACACACACACACACACACAACTAGTCGCATGATATAATCGTGGATCCGATGAAGGATTTACAACGGGGGTTCGGACAGATGTATGAATAAACAGATAAGACACGTCGGCGAGTCACAACGGAGGGTGATGTCTGAGATGGCGGTGGAAGACTCGCTGTGTCTTGCTTTTAAAAGTTTCGCTGTTGTTGTTGGTCTCGGGCCAAGCTAACTAAGTAATGCCCCGGCGTGTGACGCAAATACATCAACCTCGCCGCCAACGCCGCCATTTCAACACCTCTCCTTCTTCAACGTTCTCTGTCTCGCGCTTTTACAAAACGTGACAAATCGAGCACGCCGATAGAATTATTCTAGTCTCGTGGATCGCGTCGCGAGCGAATCACTTTCTTTTCGAGGAATTTCCGAAAGTTCCGAGGCTTTTTGCAATTTTGTGGAAACTGGTTCGTTGCTATCTGTTCGACTTTTGTTCAATTACTCGCACGCTGTATTATTTCATACTTTTTGTATATTTATAATTTTGATATCGCCTAGCGCCTAACTTTTCATATTTCAAATAAATTTCCTTGATAATTGGTAATTAAGTAGTAAAAATTTTCCGATCCGTGAAAATAACTTTTACTGGATTTTAGAAGCCAGTGCGATTGTTCCAAAAATACGATATTGCGCGTTTTGTACGTCGTTAGTAATAACAATACATTTACGTATTAAGTTATAGTAAAAGTCTGCAATGATACATTTTACAATATTTCTTTGAATTTAATTTTGGAATCATAGAGAAGAAAGTATTTTGTTTTAGTAAATGAGGGGTTAAAATTATAAAAAAGGAAATGAAAGACTAGTTAATTTTAGTTTATTAAAAAGAGCTAAAGATAATTTAAAAATGTAGAGAAATTTTAGAAGATTTAAAAGTAAAATTAACTGGTAAGAGCTAACATTAAAACAATTTTTTCAATAAAACTATTGGCATACCTTACTGTCAAAATGTATAAATATAAACTATTAAAATTGAAGATAATATAATCAACGAATTTGAAACTTTTATTTCTACATGAAAAGTTATTGGTATTAACGAGCTAATTTCAGCATTAAACAATGAAAATAAATGAAATTTTGAAAAAAATAATAATGCAATTGAATAAATTCACGTGTTGATTAGTGGCGCCAACTAACGAGAACGTTTCAACCAACTGCAGCTGCGCACGTAGACTGATTTTTACTGCCACCTGCTTGATTATTTATCCCCTTTATATATCAAATTAAATATAATAAACAATTCGATTCTTTACTAATACAACAAACATGTTTCTCATTTTAAATAAATTATTATAAAGATAATAAATTTAAAAAAACGTTGCGAAGAATGTATTTTATGCAACATATGCCACTTGTGAAAATTACTCTCTAATTATAGATAGACAATCCTCAGATTTTATTTAATTCGTATTTTACAACATATTAGAATAATTATTAGACTGCTGATTTTTAATATGTCGAGTACACTTCAACGTAATATAATTTCTGCTCGTATTTTCACTTCGATGTAAAAATAAAATAAACATCCCCCCATAGAGATGCATTGGAATTTACAATTTTGCAGCTCCAATTTCCAACTGCAAACAATGTATCAAACGAAATTCCCAAAACCAATAAGAGTCACCATCCATCTTTTTCGATCGACTTTTCCTTTCATACCGAGGATACTGCTCTTTCTTCTTTCTCTTCCAGCGCAGGGCGCACGTGTATCTACTACAATATATATTGTATAATAGAACAAAAAGTTCCTCGTTCACTGTACATCCGCTGCGTAACTTTATCGCTTGGAAAACTTCATTTTTCATTTTCTCGGATTATTGAAGTTTCGTCCTGCGCTCTATCTATCTACAGAAGATTGATAATTTTGCGAAATCGCGTCGAATACATCACGCACGTCAATTTAATTTTGCACGTCTAAACTTGGAAGATGCGAACCGCTAATTGCAAATTTATTAAAAATGGCGGTGCTTTGAACTCTCTTGGTTTAAGTTCTAAGATCTAGGAATATCTAGGACTCAAATTTAAAAAATGTCACGTGTGTCATTACAATATCGACGCTATTTTTTAATAAATTTACAATATTTACTATATAATCTATATAATCTATGATTTATTATCCTATATTATACTATCTAATTTATTATATAATAAATTTATAATATTTACAATAAAATCTTCTTTTAGGGAAGAGTAGGACGAAGAAAATATTTCTCTGCATTCGTCCAAGGATTATGCCGATGTGCTTTCTCAAAATTTGGCGATATTTTTCGACTTTTGTTCTGTAAATTTTTTGTTACAGCGAGGAGCTTATCTCCACCATCCTCGTCAAAATCTACGTAAAAATTTCGTCAGAATGAATGTCAAACCCACTCTTTGCCCAGTCGAATGCTTCCAAATAAATATATCGTAAATAAAATTGATTATTTTTTTTTTCTTCGGTCCAAGTTACATTCCTTTGACATTATCTTCATGTAACTCTGTTGCATTCAGGATTATTTCATTTATTAAAATTTGAATATCGAGCAATGAAAATGTTTCCACCATCCAAATCTAATATTCAAAGTCCAATAAAATGACGAAAAAAAACTTATACATTAAGTTTTCGGGGATCGTTGTAAAGGAGAGACTTCAGTCTTCAAACCCATTGTAGATTCAGTCATGACAGTTTACATACTACGAGAATTTATGGAATTTTCGAGAAGAAGAGCACCTTCGTTTATTCACCCACTTACGCGATGTAAAAATACTTTAAAGTAAAATGAACGACACATTTTGAAAGTAGAGGCTTCGAACTTCAAAACGAGCCTACGTTTGTTATCATATATTATTCCTTCAATTTAGCGTCCGAATATTAACAAAAATAGAAACTGTAGATAGAAAAGAATTAACAAAAGTTAATTCTTCAATATATTGCAAATGCTTTTTTTAGTAGTCAGCAACGAGAGACAGAGCCATTAATCAATTTTGCACAATGTTTTTCGCAACACTGTTACGTTGTAACTGCGAAACGTGCAAAGATAATTAATGCGAGAAAGAAGAAAAAAAAGAGGAAAAAAGAGAAAAAATCGACGTATTGTTAATGTAAAAATTTACATGGTTACAGTCTGATGAAACTGTTAGCACCGATTGCGATATGACGGAAGTACCACACCTACTCCCACTTGTTATTCGATTTTCTTCCCGCTTTTTTCATTCTTGTTTGCCAGCTAACGCGTTCACCAGTCTGACTTCAACAACACTTTAAGAGTTAACAAGCAAAAATACGCAATCCCACGTTTGGTTAACAAGCAAAAATACGTTTTTTGTTAAATACGTATCCAACATGTTCCCTATAATGTAATGCATAGCGTATAATATAAAAATGTAGAGAGTTTCTTACAATATGCAAATAACATAGAATATAGTTACAAATATGATAACGTACAACATGAATGAATAAAGTATTTTATTTATGAATATTAAACAAAGTAGAATTTTCGACAAAGTAGATAATTTGTTGAATTACAAAGTATCTTTTTATGAATGGGGCGAATGAAATATTTTATTTATTTCTTTCAAAAATATATTATTAAAATTAAAATTATTATTGAAATTAAAATTAATTATTATTTACTATTAATACGTGTTTACTCTAGAGACAGTGTTAATAAATTTACTTTCAATAATAATACAAAAATTCAAGAAACTCCAGAAATTTAAAAATCTGAAAATTTAGAGTAAAAAATTAATAAATCGAATGTCTGAATACCAAATAAATAACCTAGATTATTATTGGAACTATTGTTTATTAAATTCTAAAAACCAAATTGAAATATCAGTTATAATATATAATGAATATCATAATTATTATTGTAATTATCTAAAATATTATTTCCAAACTGAGTCGAGAACTTGGAATTTCAATTGCAAAAATTTAAAATTCATAATTATAATATACAATATATTATAACATATGTTATAATATAATTTCTATTTTTTTATATTAATAATAATACAAAGATAATGAAAAATAATTAAAACACAATTCGTAATTATGTAAAATGTAAAACATTATTTCCAATAATACGTTATCGTGTATATGTCATGGGATATAAATGCACTGATTCGCAATGGCACATTTCAATATTTATGTACGCAGATGTAGGCTAAAGATCTTTAAATTCACGCCTATTTAACACATGCGGATTACATATGCATTATCCATACCATTGGACACACGGGACGTTTCACCTGATCTTCACATCTTTACATCTAAATGTAAACGCTGTTATTCGTTCGCAAAAGATGTTCCAGACGAACGATACCATTAATTTCTGCTTTTAATATATCGACAGTCTCAGTTGAACATATATTATATATTTATTTATTTATTTTATTTATAATGTTTTCGTGTTGATAATCATAATTCTTTGAAACTGTATATTTTTTAGTACATCAATACAATAGTTTAATATACATGTTACGTGCTCATTTATTTTATTATAATATTATAGATATAGTATAGATATTTTTCTATAACGGTAATCATAATTTTTCGAAATTATTATTTAAAAAAAAAATTAATACAAAATTATTGTTAAATTAATACAAATTAATAAGAAATTATTATTTTCTCGTAATAAGAATTAATAAAATTATTTTCGAAATATATATTTTTTATATAGAGTGGCAGCTCTATACATTCTCTGTAAATTAGTCTTCATACAACACGAAGCGCGTTGAGGCATCGTTTTCACGCAAAGGAAACCTAGTTTTTAGGAAACGACGTCGAACCGCGATGGAAGATACGTTCTAATCAAGCATCGTCGCGGTTGTGCAAGAGCGAGGTTATGCAACGAGAGGATTTACAGTTTCGCTAGTCCGACGCTATGTACGTATGCTAATGAGCTTACTGTTGATTAAGAAGGGTTCTCACCGTACGAAAAATTTCACTCGAGAGCACAAACTTATCCATAATTTTTAGATTTTTATGCAGTTTCATCCTGTATTATTATAAACAAACGCGAAGCGTTTAGCGTAGAAACAAACACTGAAAACAAAACTGTTAGAAATTTTAAAATTTTAAATTTAAAAAATTTTGAAAATTTAACTCCTATATTTACATTCCGTGAGTCTTTCTTGTAGATATATAAAAAATTGTAGTATCCAATTATTGTGCATCTTTATCGTCTTATTGTATCTCGGATATGTTGTGTAACAGTATAATGTTATGCTATATATAGCATGAAATTTAATATGAATATTAAATAATAATATAATATAATAATAAAGCAATGATTGAAATAAAAGAGAAGATGTTCAGTTTTCTAGTAGATCGAAAAGATATTTAAATTTTCATTATGCTCGACTTTATTATTGTATATAATTATTGTCATTACTGATAATAAAATATAAATATAATAATATAATATATAATATAAAGTATGATATTTAAATCAATAATAATATTATTGTTAATATTATATTATATTAGAATAAGAAAATACGAATTAAATGAAATATAATAATAGAATAAGAATAATACAATAATTATTAAAAAATATCTATCACTATATATAGTAAACTTATTCTTTATTATTATTATTATTACTTTTTTGTTATTATAATTTTTCTTCGTCTTAAATAAGACATCCTGTGTCGCGCTAATTGCATGATATGTTCCGCTTCCTAGTTTGCTATATTTTCTCTATACATAGGTGCGGCAGATTATGTAAAGCTACTACACAACGCAAGAGGGTTGTAACTAGTTTATCAAAACTAATATGATGAAGGAGCAGACTTCGAATGAAAGGAACAGCAAAGGAATAGGTTCCGACTCTTTGCGCATAAGTATACCGTGTGAACTTTCATGCAAATTTCTATGGAAATTTTGGAGATGCAAATATAAATAAAATGTTCAAATATTCAAAATACAAATGTAAAGAATAAAAGTATAAATATTCGAAGTGTAATCCTAAATATTTAATGAATAATATAATATTCTACGTTCCTTTCCTGTACAACTTCTATTTTTCGATTTTTCAATATTCAAGTTTCATTTTTGTAAATCGTCTTTACAAAAGTATAAAATTCGCGGTTTACTTAACAAGAGATCAGAGTACCAAGATATTAAATATTGCGAAATAAAAAAATAAAAATCGATATTGGAATTTTTTCCAGCAATATACATATCTCTAAAATGTAAAAAGAAAAACAGAAAAAAAAATACGAAAAATGTTGGAAACAAGAGACCAATAACACTCAATTAAAGATTGAAACGTGCTATTAATTTAACTATTTACAGAATAATAGATTCGCTATTAATTTAACTATTTACAGAATAATAGATTCGCTTGATATTACTTGGAAATAGACGTAGAAACCAATAACAGTTATGAATTCGTCAATTAAAAATACTAATAAAATACAATAACACAGTGTAGAGTAAATAAAATAAAATAAAATTCAAGTGAATATTCAATTTTCCAAAATTCATTTTCTTTATAATCAAGTACACGTGGCAAATAATGAAAGCTTATATATTAAATAAGTAGTCAACTCGAGTATGCGCAATGTGCATTTAATTATTGACCACGATCTGATAATATTAAATACAAGAAACTTTTCAACGAATGTTTAAACTATCCTTTTTATTGTCATTATGTGTTATATATTAATTATATATTAATGCCATATATAACATTACACATGCATACTTTAATATTATATTATTGTATAATTAATACAATATTAATACAATAATCTAATGTATAATATTACATATAAACTCCTATATATAGCTATATTTTTTTTCCAATGAAGACGGTGTATGATATTTAATAGAAAAATACTTTAGAAAAATTTAAATGAAATATCCTTTGTTCCTTTAAGCACGTACATACACTTTATTGTAAAACCAACAAAAAAATTTAATATCTTCAAAAAGTTAAGCGATAGAACATTATATTATAATTATATCATATCATATTATATTATATTATATTATAATGGACAATCAAATTAAATAAATATAATATAACATTCATATAGAATATTTATAATTATAACATTATAATCAATTATAATTTTTCTAAAATATAAACAAAAGTGAAGTAAAAGAACCTATATTTTTCATTTTGTAGCATCATTCAACATTTTGTGCAATATGTACAATATTCATCCTATTTTGATCCTTCCAAAATATTCAAAATAGAAACACCGATCACTTGTTCAGTTGACCCGTTAAACAATGAACTACAATATAACATAACGAACAATATAATAAATCGTGTATTAAACAGCGAACCATAATAGAAACGATTACCAAGAGTGTACGAACAACGTTATAAAGAGTGAACGGATATAATCTCGGGGTTGAAACAGCGAGAGGAACGTAACAAGGTCGTCTTGAGAACGCCACGCGGCGTGGCGCGCGGTAACCGGGGCCTTAAAACCCTAGAAATTCGCCTAATGCATACCGCATTGGGCTTCCTTATATAAAGCTTCCGCTTTTCACTACCAAGGTCCACAGTTCGAGGAGAAGCTACCCTGGAGAGGACAGGCCACGGCTACCCTCTCGCGATTTTCACCCCCCTCCCTTTCGCCCTTCACGAGAGTCTGGCCCTCGCGTTCTCCCTCGTCGCGTTCCATCGCGTTCATGTCGTTTCGTGTCGCATTGCGAAAGTTCAGTGACGAAAGAAAGAAAAAACAGTGTTTTACAGTCCGTTAGCCAGTGCCACGTCGCCGATTATTCCACGATTTCCTTCGATCGCTTCGTTCTGACTACGACGTGAAATTAAAAGGACGCGGAGGGGGAAGAGGAGAGTAGTACATCGAAGAATAAAAAGTATAACACAATAAAAAGAAGAGAGAGATTTGATTTGCAAAAGTATAAAAATAGCAAAGACAAGGACAGAATAAAATAACAGAAAAGGAAAGAGAAATATAAGAAGGGAACTCGAAAAGAAGAAGAAGAAGAGAGGAAAGTAAGATTGAAAAATAATGGGGAAGTTACGAGTTTTGTTGGTAATGGGCGTCATCTGTGCGTGTACCTGCGGCGGACGAACGGAATGCGGAAATCTGGCGCAGATCTCGCTGCTGACGAGCATTCACGATGATCCGTCCTGCAGGAAGCTGTCCGCTAGAGGAGTGCTGCTGTACGAAGCCGCGAAACTACTCGCGGAGATCCACAACAACAAAACGAGTGGCTACGACATTGGTAAATGAGCGAAATACCTCTTTTTTATTTTCAATCCCAATTAACCCTCTGAACACTACAGACGCATGTACGCGTTCGGAAAAATTAGCTCGTCATGGCCTATGGGCGCGTATATTCCCGCATGAAAGGTTCAGGGCACTTTTATTTTTAATATTTTAATAATAATTCAATAATTAAATTAATATAATTTAATAATTTGATTTTATATAATTTTTTAACATTCAATATTATTTTTAATATTTTTAATATTCATATCGCATTATTATACATTTTTATATTCATAATGATATCGTGGTATTAACCCACATATGTCGAAAAATCATTAGTTTGGAGATAGATATTTCAATTTCAATTTTATAAAATTTATGCACGAGAGACAAGAACATAAGCATGAACACAAGGTTATCTCCTTTCGTTTTTCATCTGCAAGAAAATTATTTACACCAGATTGTGACCCGCTCGGAACCACTCATTTCTTATCTAAAATACTTTTTTGTTCTACAGATAGTTTAGAGTAATTTGCATTTACAGATTAAAACCGGTTACCCTGTATATTATATATATTATGGTGCATTGCACGTTACATATTGATTCTTCCGCGAAATTTACATACTATCAAAATTTAAATTTTAAATTTTCAATTCACTGATTAATTAATATTAAATTTAATATTAAATTAATCAAAATTTAAAAAATATCCCACAACTTTCAACTTTTCGATCGAATAATCTTCGTTACATATTACGTTACATATTTTTATATGTTAATAGTCGTGCTTATAATATAATCGTTTATGTATTTATTTATTTTTATTTCTTTTTTATATGATGTTAAAACAAACTGTTCTACAGTGTCTCAATGTAATGTTTTTCTACAAAGCCTACGTATTAGTATTGAAGTAAAATCTAAATTCCAAATCTTACATAGCCAAACTTCTATTTGTCCACATTAACCCTTGAAAAAATATTAATTTAATCAACTTAATTAATTTAATAACTCGATTAATTTAATTTCTCGATGAGATAATTTTCGATTGCAAGTCCAGGGAAATAAAATCGCGTTAATTTGAATAACAGAATATGGAAATTTTCCAATTATTGGACTTTCTTTGTGATTAGAGATATTAACATCAGAGTTTGCTGTCTATTTAGAAAGTTATTTAATATCTCTATTTAGAAAATAGAACTCCACCATTCCAAATTCCAACTTAATCTCAAAGTTTACGTTTATCCTTAACTTAATTTCTCGATCGAATGATCTTCGATTGCGAACTCAACGAAGCAAAATTTGAATAATTATTAAAATTTAATTTGAATAATTATAGAAATTTTTAAATTTCTGGATTTCCTTTGTGAGTTATTAACATTATGCATCATGCATCATGCTAAACCTAATCATCCTAATTAACTGATCAATTAATTAATCAATCTCAAAGCCCATAAACTTCTACTCTACATTAACCCTTGGAAAAAACATTCCTCAATTTAATTTCTCGTTCGGACAATCTTCGATCGCGAAGTGAAGCAAAATCGCGTCACGCTGAATAACGAAGCACGACTCTCAATTATGTTGCAGAACTGACTGTTCTGGACACGTGCGGCAGCATAACCGGCGCTCTGAAAGCGGCGATGAAGGCTCTCGTGGGGGCAGATACCAACTGTTTGCAACCGCCTTACTACTTAGGTAAACGCCTTGCGACTATTCCTCGGAGGAATATCGAAGGCACATCGATCACGCGAACTTCCCTGGTTGCTACTTTGTTAGCCGAGACGTTTCGCATGATCTGCCATGATCCCCTTGATTTCCATTGCTGTTCGAAGCGCGCACATAGTTTACCGCTTGTTGGCCAATCGTGAAATCGGAAGAATTTACGATCGCGACTAGAATACTTGCATTTTGTTAATTCTAACCTTTCACATTCCTGCGTTTTTTAATAATATTAATAGTATGACGTAACGTTGTTAGCTTGTCTAGCCAAAGAGGTGTGCATCACAAAGTTGGGCATCGGTCGATTAAGAAAATTTGTAAAAATTTTCATCGACTGATTGACGATTAACGATTAATTTTAAGTCAAAAATTAACGCGATTTTATTTTGATCGATCGATAAAATTAATAATTGTCGGTCGTTGATTAAAGGAAACCAATCGTCAAAAGATCGGCCAATAGCGTTAATCGTCAATTACCGAATTTAATTATAATTCAATTATCGAATTTAATTATAATTTCATTCAAATTGAAGATATACTCGTGTAATTTGAAATTGCAATGAAGCTTCAGAGTTAAGATATTTAATAGAAATAAGATATTTCTGATTTATAGTATCGAGAGATACAGATCCATTCTTTGTCTAGCTGCAAGCCTAGTCAACTTATTTTGAATTCCTTCAATAAAAATCTTATTTTCGTTATCAGTTGAGTATTAGTATCAATTTCACTGAATTTATCAGAATTTATTTTTACATTATCGCAAGATGTCTCGATCCGCGAACGAAGAGACAAAAATAATTTCAATATAAATAATTAATTGTTCGACTGACGATTAAAATTGAAAGGAACTTAATCATCAATAACAATTAACGATTGAAGTAAAAATTTAACTCTTAATCGCAATTAACAGGTATTTCATCGTTCGTCGCGACTGACGACTAAAGTAGAAAATTTAATCGTTAATTATGATTAATAGCCAAAGTTGAAAAATAATCATTTACTGCGATTAAAATTTCCTCGATTAATCTCCTTTGCCCAACTCTGCTGTCACCATTAACCAAGTTATTATTAGACTGCGAGTTTTCACGCACTTGTGAATATTTATAAAATGGAGATTTCGTGCGTGTAAATTTGAAGATAAAAAGTAAAATCGCGCAGAATGCAAGTAACACGCGAAGGCGTATAAAATATCGAAAATATAGACGAAATATCTATCTATTTTAATAAAAGAGTAAAAGCTCGATCTTAATTACCATTGCAAAAGTATGAATTTGCATAGAGATTCGGCAGTCTCTGTTATTAACATTAAGATGAGATGTTACATTAAACTAACAAAATCGTTATATCGGTGATAACATCATCGGAAGTACGTTCTATACATTGCGTTACTGTTTTCACTAGGAATTATCGGGCCAGACACTGCGACAAATGCGGAAGCCGTACACAAGATAACGTCAGTGCTGAAGGTGCCGCATATCGTGAGACGTGAATCGAATTCCCCGTACCTTCATCATCTAGTAAAGGAATCCGATTCTTATCTAGTCCAGGTGACTAACTGCTTATTAACTTGAATAGCTGTAACAACCTCCAAATAACGAGATCGACTGACGTCTATGATCGTCATAAAATTCTATACACAGGGTGTCCAAGGTTCCACTGGTACAAATGCAAAGAGGTTCAGTGCAAATTCAATGATTTGAAAGTGTGGAATAAAATTTTTTCACGCGAGAAAATTACGTTCGTCACGTTTTCGAGAAAATCAAGCTTGAAGTACGTAGCTGTTTTTGGTTTGAAAGTTGTTACTCGAGCGCGACATAACCTTTGTTTCAATGAGATCACGAGAGTGACAATAACGAAATGATGAAAATAAAAATAAATGATAATAACAAATAAAATAAAATAAAATATAGTACAACACAGTAACAAGTGTAACACTGATATAATATAGTACATAACAAATATAATAGCAGGAACTAATTCGATCGTTATAGAATTCATTATTTACGCATGCTCAAAGATAATACTTGGAATAAGGATATATTCATGAATATTACATTTACAATACCAATAAATATTAAATTTTAAATGCGAAATGAAGATACTTGGCATTAATGTCGCATATCTTCAATCAATCATCAGTGGATTATTCCGCGTAACAAACATAACTAGCGGAATTTCCATGTTTTCTGACGCAAATGGATACAATGAATTTTCATTTATTTTTTCATCTATTTGATACGTTGCATGGAATAACCTCGATTGTAATTGCTGCATCCAATCGGAAATAATTAAATTCAAGTAGATATTCTCGAAAACGTAAAACGAAGACAGTCTCGAATAAAAATTTCTTTTCTCATTTTTGGATCTGGCTTTACGGTGAAAACTGAGACACACTGTAGATACACTACAGCGCTTATTGGTAGCACAAAGTATATAACCTTCGTTTAAATTAAAATACATGCAGAATTACAATGATTAATAAGATGATTTTGCACATTTTTTGCACCACTTTGCACGCTTTTTTTCCCTTTCTGATAGCGAGCCATGATTGAGACAAAGTAGCCTAGGTTATGTAGCAACGTTCTCAATTGAAGCATTAGAGGAATATCGATTAACAGCCAACGTGATTCAGGGCCACTTGCAACATTCTACGTCTTCTTTAGCGAGAATTGAATTAAGTAGACGAACATTTGAGAAACATTTCTCATTTTCATTCATGCATTTCAATTTCAGTATAATAATTGTAGTTGTAATTGTAGATTATTATGTGTAACACATATTATATATGATGTGTATTGTGTGTTATGTAATTGTAATTGTATATTAGAATATGTGTAATATACGTATATTACAAACTGTAATATACATTGTATATTATAGTAGTAATATATACTTATATCATTTAAAATATATGTTTGTATATTTGTATAAATTTTTCTACATCTGTATTATTTATATCATATAAATATTTATATCCTATCGTTTATATTTATATTTATATTATTACTGCGGATTATATTAATATAATATAATATAATATAAATTATATTAATAATCCGTAGTATATTAATACTGCAGATTTTTACGCATTTATGAAAACTTTGAAGATATAAAAAAATGAACGTAATATTGAGAATGAATTAAAAGATTTATAATGACGATTAAAGTATATAGTAACAATTATGATATTTAATAGGTAAATCAAATCTCTAATTAAATTCTATCTTTCTAATATAAAAGTCTTCCAAAAATATAAACTATCTATAAATCTATAAAATCCACAATCTATTTACGTATGGTCTAGAATTTAATAGTTCTATGCCATGTATGCATATATATAACAACATGTATTAATGCAATGAGATACATCATTTCATTGAAGTAATTGAAATTTAATTTGACGTAATAATTCAAATTAAATACATATTATATTATATTATATTAATATATATGGTGAAATACATTATCTCATGTAACAATTTAATTTAGTAATTTAAATTTGATTTAATATAATATAGTAATTCCAATTTGATTAAATTAAACAATAATTTAATTACAATATAGAAATGCAAATTTCCAATTTTATTACAGTTAAATTGCGAAATTTAATTAAATGTAATTAATACTGACTTCAAATATATTGTTAATTTAATATAATATATTTAAATCTACTTTAAGTAACAGCACGGCCACAAAAGAGAATTCTAACGATTCGCCGAATGTTCTTTTGCCACTATTTCTTTTACTCTGATCCGAAAATTTTACGAGATCAAAAACAAAAAATCGACGCACATATTTATAAACTATTTCTCGATCCTTAAAATAATATCAACAGTAGAAAGGATTCGTTCAAAATCTTTCTCATTATTATTATTATTATTGATTCAGTTTTGCTTCTCACTGCAACTCCCAACTTCACCCTCTTCACTCTGAACGCAGTTCAACTTTCAAGTTCTGCATTCAACTTTCAGGATCATATTTCACCGGACTTTTTCTTCGAGTTCCGAGTCGTTCAAACGTCAATTCGTTCAAAGATCGAGAGTCTACTTTTTCATTAGCGTACGAAAGATCTACGAGAGAAAGGAAAAGTGTCAAGTTTCCGAAAATTTATTTTTCAATAATTCTCATTAACATTTGGACTGTTATAATTTTGTAAAAAAAAAAAAAGAAAAAATCGTACGTCAGTAAATCTGTTACAAGCTTGAGATCTAAGTTTATAAACTTGAAATCTTCAAATTCAAATTGCATCGTTCGTTTTATTTTAAAATATTCATACGTAGTGAAGACATTTTTCTTCTCGACACAGTACGTGAAAACACTGACAAATTTTTCTCGTGACTAAATCCACAATGAAATTTAAAAATCGAAGACCCTTTTACAAGAATCGTCATTTTATCGAACTGTGAATAAATTCAAGAAACCGTGTCATTATACTCGTTTTCGCGTACGCAGAAGCGCGCCCCTTTTCAGAAAAACTGAAAACTTGTTAAAAATCGACGTTTCCCCTTTTCTGACAGGAAACCCTTCGCGTTTCCATGCACTAAATATAAAATTCGTTCACGAGGATAATCGCTTGTGGATCAACCCTTGTATTTACATAGATCAGAGTAATTTATGTATATCCATTATTAGATCAGAGTAATTTATGTATATCCTGTTACATTATTACTGACGTGACTGTAATTACAGATCGAAGACTTGAATTAGAGTTTCTTACGTTCATATTTTTATGGTAATAGGCTACGAAGGCTACCGTTAGTTAATGCGCCGTGTGCGTGATAATTAAGAAATTACACAACGAAAGGAGAAATACACGGCGGTGTTGAATAACATGTGATAAAATATCAAATCGATGTCGAACGAGTGATATTAATTTAAAAACTGTTGGATTGAGCAGTTAATAAAATTCTCGGTTATACTAAAATGTATCTGGTCGTTATGAACACTAGAGCGAGACATAACTGATGCCGTGTCGTAAGCTTCGCTGGTAATAATTACGTCGTAACGTAAATGTTAATCGGCGCAATATATGAATATTCAATAAATCAGAAGGATTGAGAAAGAATAAAAAACATTATTGATTGTATATTAATATTCATAAAAATGTATATATATATATATATATATATATATATATAGTGTTGGTCGATTTTAACATGTATATACTAAACTTAATCTAAACCTAATCTAAAATCTGTGAAATATAATACATATTTAGATGTATTATACATATGTACATGTATAGTATACTGAATCGAGAGTGATTTACTTCATCGAGAATATTTTAATAAATTGTGTACAGGAAATAAATATGTTTATAATAATATAATGCAGAAAAATATTAGACAGATGCTAAATTATGTTTATTAATTTAAATTTAGTACTTATCGATTCAAATTTGAATTCCTAAGACTTATTGTTAAGTCTCGTTTACATTTGCTTTGACATTTGAAAATGACGATTTTTAATAATTACGATCTCTTACAAATAGGCTTCGAACGCTTATGCAGTTTTGCATTTTTATGAGATACGAAAGACTATAATACTAAAGAAACGAAATAAACAGAAATTTATTAAGCATTTATCCATTTATCTGTTCGAATAAAATCAGAAAATCTTCTTTTCCAATAAAAGAAAAAAAAAAAAAGTAACAAGAGCAAGCATCAAAGTGAAAACGAATACATTATTTGAAAGAATTAAAAATAACAAAATACCGAGATAAGTAAGATGAAGATAGTAAGATAGATAAATATAACAATTACAATAACAGATATAACATTATGACAAATAATGTTATATTTCGAATAATTTCAATACTTTTGCACATTGTACATTTTGCAAAATTTTCGAAACTTTAAATTTCTCCTAAAATGCACAAACATCCGTAGTCTACTCGCAAGTCAGATCATCAGCGCGAAACATGATTTTCTGTTTCAGGGGACGCTGAAGATCGTGGAGGAATTGAAATGGAAATCATTCTCACTGGTTGTAAACGCGGACGAAGATGGGGAAGACGACTCTCAAAACATTGCCAAAAAGCTAACAATGGCAGCCATTCAGAAGGGTCTTTGCGTGTTGATTGACGATGGTGATCAAGACGGTGAGATAATTAAATAATTACGATTATATCAGTAGTAATTATTAAGAGAAGTATCGTTATACGAAACAAATTTAGAATAATCATAATAATAAAATTGATGAATCAATAGTAGAAATGTATGAAAATGGAAAACGATCTGTGTTAAAAAACTTGGAAATTTGAAAATTCGAACATTGGGAAATTCTAAAATTCGAACTTGTAAATTCCGAAATTTAGAAGATTGAAAATTCGAAAGTTAGAAAATTTGAAGATTCCGAAATTTACTTGTTTCAAAACTCTAAAAATTAAAAATTTAGAGTTCGAGAATCCGAAGATTTGAAAACTTGAGAATATTCAAGGATTGGGAAAGTCGGAAGTTTGAGTGCCGAATAAATTTCAGATTTAACGTCGCACATTGTGCACATTGGAGCACCGGAAGACGGATTCTTCAGCAAACCGGTGAACGCGACCGTTCTCGTTGTCAGTGAAGGACGCCTCGAGGAACATCTGAAGCATGTCAACTCAACCAACACTATACTACTCCTCGAAGACTCCAGGTAATCACGCATACGTACATCTACACGCTTAATGAATCTTGGAAACAATTTTCAATTCTAATCGGAATTTTTCTTATAAAATTTCACGTTATACAGATTTCTAGCATATAAATTGAACCAATAACGAGTCCAAAAATTCAAAAGTTCGAAAATTCAAAAATTCAAAGACACGAAATCTGTCAATGATTTAAACTGTTATAAACGTTTGTAAAAGAATCTTGATCTTATTCTAAAGCGTAGAACTATGTCTATTTTTGCAATTTTGAATTCTTTTCTTCTTCAAAGAGAAGATGATCTCGCGTTATATAAATGGCGGAAGAGTGAAGATACTTTTTTCTCGAAATGATGGTAAACTAGAAATTCACAAGTACTAAAAAGTAATAATTGACTCACAAAGTACATTGCATCGAATATACTAGCGTATAGGAATTGTTTGATTAGCATATAAATATTTGTCCTCTCGCAAGGAGACCCGGAATCTTGCGTAATATTCCTCGAAATATTCATATTTCAATATCGTTCAAATATCTTTCAAACATTCGTTGAATTTATTGCAGTTCTATAATTTGTAGATTTGAAATTACGATCTCACTTTGCAACACATACTGATCTGTTTTGCAATACTGAAGTTAATTAATCGTTTCATTTCTGAGAATGTTGTGCAATAATCGATTGCGTAGTTGTTGAAGTTGAGAAATTTGTAGAAAGCAAATAGAAATACGTAGTTCACTTTTCTGCTAATACTTCAACTACAGAATTATTTATATTATAGTACTTTAACTTACGAGTCAAGGAAATTATTTATTAATCGTCTTATTGAAACCAATGAATGATTAAAATGACGAAATTTACATTACGTTGCAAATTTGCCAGGAAATATTTCAACAAGTTCAAACGAAACTTATTTTAATATTTAATTTTAATATCTATTATACTATAAAATTTAATTTTAAAATTTTAAATTTTCTAATTTTCCATCACTACGTTGAAAAATTAATTTCATTTGTCATAAATTAAATTAATTAATTCAACGTATAATATTGAATTTAAATTTTAAATTAAAAAATTAAAATTATTGAAGTTAATAATATTTAAAAATTAAAATTATTTAACATGAAGTAATTAATTTAAAAATTAAAATTATTGAAACATGAAGTAATAATAATTGTGTCTATCATTATTACGTATAAATAAATATATATAAAGGCAATAGGCAACTTTTACTGCATTCAAGTGTACACTAGTCATAAATCTCGACGACGCGCAGTTTCAATTGAAATCGTCGATCGTGTCGATCTTTCATGATTCACGATCGTTCGCGAGCAAACGGTAGTCACATTGATCGATTGTTGCGCAACTCGCGTATCATCCATTAATACAACACAATAGGATTTTTTTGTCTCTTTTTTCTAATTTCATCTGCACTTCGCGATCGGTGTCATCCTGTGGACGTCCTGAATTAACGTCTGAATCATACGAACAAAAACCTCACGATCGTACACCGACGATCGTGCGTCTACAATTGAGAATAATTAACGCGATCGTAAATATCGTGCACGTAATCGGTCGATCAGAGTTCAAGAAGTGAATGGTGGGGCAAGAAGTAAATTACCATACGGATCGGATGTGGTCTGTGGTTTTTCTCTTGTTCACGAATATATATTAGCGTTCCTTCATCTCGCTTTTTCTCTTTCTTTTTCTCTATTCTTTCTCTTTCAAGATGAAAATCTAAAGCGTATTTTAATGATCGATTAAGATGAGAACTTTGTTGTATTTGTTATAGGATTACTACATTGCATTATATTTACAATACTCGGTTAGATTTTATCGTTTAGGCTATCCAACTTTTATCTCTACCTTAATTGTGCTCGTAATATTCTTTAAATGGTAGTTAATGTTTTCTGTCCATTTTTTTTTATATTATTGTATTCATTTGTTGAATTGACTGTCAACTAATAATTATAATACTATAATTGTAATATTCGTGTTAATAATCGTGAGCCTAATTAATGACAATAATAACTAAATATATATTAAATATATATTAAATATATTATATAAATATAAAATGCCCAATGAGGTACTCTGTATAATAATTAATAGAAAAAGCAATCTTCCATAGTCTCTTTTCTATATTAAATTTTATTTAGAGAAAATTGAATTTACATGAAAATTTGCAGTCCAGTAATGGCTAATTACAACGTGATAAATTAATACTGACTCTAAATTAAATCGACTCTAAACCTTAAAATTAATAATTACTAAATAATTATAATTGATAAGTAATGCTGTAATACTGTAACCACTGGTACTAACGACTATAGCTATGACTATTGATTAATAAATTACTGAATAACTATAAGTAATAATTTAATAGAATTTAATAGCATAAATTGATTGAAAATAATTTTACATGAACAGTAGATTGAAATGTTGCATTGATACAAGTCTAGTCCCTAATGGGACTAACAGTCCTCCTTATGGGATCTTTAACTTGGATGTTGAGTGTTAGAATAGATATTGGGCAATTTTATGCAATTTCATGTTATTACGAACATGATTGAAGGAATGG
Organism: Melipona bicolor; assembly: GCA_030673865.1. Classification (NCBI taxonomy): domain Eukaryota; kingdom Metazoa; phylum Arthropoda; class Insecta; order Hymenoptera; family Apidae; genus Melipona; species Melipona bicolor. Next base: position 228,477 of record JAHYIQ010000068.1, on the reverse strand, counting down.
AATATACGTAAAAATTATATTATAACAGTATTATGAATATAATATGTCACCATATGATATGTGACACTAAATATCATAAAAAGCGAATTGTTTTCACTTATACTTTTCCAAAATTCTTCAAAGTTGCTAAAAATATATAAAAAAAAATCCGCTTAGAATGAATGGAATAAAGGAATTTGTTTACTAATTAGAGATTCAAAGAAGATAAAATCTTATTAGTATTAAATTGAATTATTAAATTTAATATTAAACTTTTTTAATATTAAACCATCGTCATAATATAATTTCTATAAATATCTGTTAAAATTCGCAGAAACAGCTTGCATTTTTCTCTTCTGAATAATCGTGTATCGCCCAATGCTCGCAAGTCATTGAAGCATGTGCATGTTTAATTTCTGGGGAAATTCCGTTAGATCGTCTAGAAACCGGGTAGACAACGTTCCATTCTCTGTAGCCTTATAATTCTTTGCCTCACAAGGTATTAAAATGATTTTCCATCGTTACGCTCTCATTCGTTGAGTCCTTGGTTCCTTGCAAATTGCAAAATGCAAACTCAAGTGTCTAAAAACCATCGATCGAAAAGAAACATCCGATTGAATTGTATCTTTTCACAGTGTTTTTATTCGTTTTGGATCGATTCGCTATGGCCAATTCATAAGCAGACTGTGAATTTTAGTACATTTGCGGGAAATTAAGAGAATGTAAAAATATAAAGTCAGTTTATGTTATTATAGTTATTTACAACGATGATACTGAATTGTTGTAATGAAATGACGAAAATTCGTGATCAAAATTTCAACGTCTACAGTTTCCTCTGAAACAATATTAATCGATCATCAGTCAGACTTTTATTTCCTTTAGATTCATTTTTACTTTTAACTTTAAAAATACAAAGTTGCATAAAATGCTCATAATATGGGAAAATGTGCAAAATATCTGATGTACTATTTGTATCTGATAATATTTTGCACGTAAAGTAATTTTTCATCAAGCTCTTTTGTATAATACGTTCTCAAAAAATATCATCTTCAAAACACGCGGTTTATTAATATTTAATAAAAATTTCGTCCAGTTATAAAATAATTATAAAACAAATTTATAATGGATTATATTATTATTATAGTACAATTATCATATTAATTCTTATATGTATAATAATATATTTTTTAATATTTAATTAATAATAATTGGTAATACTTAATTATTATACATTGTATATTATCATTATTATATTATTATTACAATTATCGTATTATAGTATTGATAATAATAAATGATATACAATATAATATAATATATACTATATTTCATATTATATATATACAATATAATAATAAATAATATTAGAATATTAATATAATAATTATAATGTTACAACTACAATAATCAAAATCTGAAATCGATCGTTACTGACAAAAATTGTTCGTATCTGCATTTGATAATGGAAGTTTCCACGTGAATGGAGAAAGTTACTATGTTCTTATTGTACTTTCTCGGGAACCAGTATTAAAATCACGAGCAACTTTTACTGCATGGAATTCACTGAACCTTACTAACATTCACGTTATGCAATGAAACAATTAACAAAACACCAGTCGCGTTAAATTCGGCAGGCCACGTGCTTCAAACCAACGAACAATGAATAAACACTGTCTCACGAACGATATTTAATTATGTAATGCATTATTGTTATGTAAAAGTAACAATAAGCGAACAACTACACATAGTCGATAAATGTTACTTAAACAGCACCTCTCAGCTACTAAACTTCGGATAATTTCATTTTGAATTGTAAAATGGGCCGTTTCACACGCCACGATGATCTGATAAGCATCATTATTATTGATATTACGCGTCAGAGCGCCGACTAAAGCCGGTACTAATTAATACAATTAGTAGCGGAAACAATTTCCTGCAATCTATTTCTTTGTTCCGCGTTCGTACATGATACAGTGCAGTTGCACAATTTATTCACAACAAATAATAAACATCAAATTAATTTGCAGCGGAACTGGTTGCTGAGTGTTACTGACTAAATTGTACTTTGATCAGTCCGCACAGTGTAATAGAGGAAAGCAGTCGTCATACTGATTATAAATTAATATTAAATACGGAGATACGTATGAGATGTTTCACGACCGTACAATTTATTAAACATTCTGCTTGGTTTATATAACGCCGTGTGTTTTTTGATCTAACCTGATTGTCTGTACGATACAAAAATGATGACAAGCTAACGAAAATTTGAAAAAGAAGAGAGTGAATATCGATATTTAAAAATTAGAAATTCCACGCAAATTTATACTTTTATGAACATATAATCTGTTTAGAATATTGTAAATTCGTTAACTTATAATATCACATAACGACAACACATGTGATCTAACATGATCACGTATACATATTTTTTTATACCTGAACATAAAGTCTTGCGTAAAAGTGGTTGCTTGGTTTAATGCTCGATTTAACATATTTAACGCATGAAAGACTTAAAAAAAGACAGAATTTTCCATAGATACAAAAATTTCCACTCAATACAAATTAAATCAGAATTCTATTCATTTTTCAATTTTAATCGAATCAGAATGTTTATGAAAAAATCATGCATACGTTAATCAATCGTTTCAATCTTCCTGGAACGTGTCACCAGCTCACGTGTCTCTTCCAATTCCTTGTCCTTGTCCATCTTGTCAATCACAATATAATTATCATGCAATTACGACAAACGCTCCAAGCAAAACGTTTCCGTCATAAAAATAAAAAGAAAAAACATTACCGACATCTTGCGTGAATTAACGCGTGGGAAATGAATCAGTTTTCTTTTTCCCTGTAAAAATTGCTCTATTCGCTGATCGCTGCAACACGATACGCATGTAGCTGCGTGTTAGATTACGTCTCTCTTTCCTTAAAATTACTCTATCTTTTTACCAAGAGAAGATTTTCGAAGTTCAATCATGTTCTATCTAAATGTTGTCTAAATTCTTTCGTCGTTTGATTTAACACTAGGATTACCAAACAAAATGGTCAAATTGGCCAATTCTAATTTTCTGATTTTGTTAGATGACATTTCTACCTTTCCTTGGATATTTTATAGATTTTTATAGTTATTAATTTTTCCCGTAAATAAAATCTTGCTTACCCCATTGCATACCCATTGTATTATAAAATTTCTCTATTTTCTTTTTCTTTTTTTGTACTTTTATTTTTGTTGTACTTTAATGTCTTTGATAGAAATTTTATGGCACAATCTCTAGTGCAAAGAGTTACGTGTGTGTATTTCCTATCTACTCTATATTAAAATAAAATAAACATTCGTTTTATTAAGCTATCACTTATTTTCCGTTGTAATGGCTTCAATCTTCAAATTCATGAAAATAATTGTTAAAACAAAGTGTCTCTATTTTTCTACCTGATACGTAGTGTAAAAACATCTTGGAATAAAGTGAGCGATACATTTTGAAAGTAGAGACTTCAAGCTTTAAAATGAGCCCATTAATTGCTGGTTAATTAATCGATTTCTTTTTGCGAAATTACAACAGTTTCAATTTTTCAAACGTCAGAAATTTAGTATTATTTTTGAAAATATGAAAAAATTTTGTTAACAAAGATTGTTTAGCGTAGAACGAACTAGTAATAATTCTTTTGTAGTAGATGGGATTTCGAGAATTTCAAGAACATCTACTTTTTTTAATCATATATTTTTTTTCTATATATATTAATCTATACAGCTCGATGTTACTTGTAAAAAAAAAAAGGAATATTGACTTACGTACGTCGAAAAATTATTAGTTTGGAAGATACTATAACTTCAATTGCATGAAAAACAAGGACAATATATCTTTTGTGCGATAATTTTTTCGCAAAACCTCTTCTCAATTAATATGTCCTGTGTGATATATGTAGATTGATATTGAGTCGATCTGAATCGATGAAAAACTATATAATTTCGAATCTATACCAATTAAAAACCTATTATTATTATAGTCCTTTCTATACCGGACAACTTTTATTAATAAAATTCCAAAAACTCCAAAACAACGGAAATATCCAAGTGTGAGAAACATTATACTATATTACAAACTTTTTCTTATTTCTAATACTTCAACTCCTTCGAAGTTTCGTATTTCAATCGTCGATACTTTCAGCGTTAAAATTACGCGAACGATTTCAATATCTAAAATGAATGACAATTTTTACTAACCTTATCATAATTATTGGGTTGTCCGGAAAGTTCGTGCCGATTTTTGGTAGGTGGCGTATATAATTTAATAAATATATACTAAAATTTAAATCCTCTGCGTTTCAATTTTCCTTCAAAAGCCGATTTTTTTTATTAAATTATATACCACCTACCAAAAATCGGCACGAACTTTCCTGACAACCCAATAATTAGTAAACAATCAATTACATAATAGTTAATTGCAATGATTTCAAGTAGAAATATTCTGCAACTAAATACTATTAAATATCATCCCTAATACAAACCACGAGACCAAAGTCTCGTCATTTCTAATCGAAAAAGTTGTTCATTCCGGTTATGGCCTCTCATTACGATTCAACTTCGGCCGTCCAATTGCAATCGTGACGTCTGATCTACCCTGAATCACGTTCAACCACGTACGTTGCGCGATATTCAGATAATTGCAGGAATTTTCGAGATATGCCGTGTTGCGTTATGCGTAGATGCAATTAATGCGGTTTTGATAAGTCGATAACGGGTCGTGATAAAAGCAATCGACGAACCGTGCGCATAGTTGTGCTCTATTAGCCGCGTTAGCAGTCGCCATTACGAAATTTCCCATTGTTACGGTAAACTACGATATAAGCGATAAAAGGAAAAAAAAAATTCTCTGCAAGAATGTAACTAACTAAAATGTAAGATGATCTCACGCGCATTTTATAAAACGTGCTACCATGTTACTCGCAGTAATCACACTCGATTGCAAAATTATCTAAAATCCATTAATCATCGTCAACGTTATGTAATAATTTCTTGAAGAAATTAACGCGTAAGAATTGTATACAGAGCCACGTTCCCTATCTTATTCCTATTTGCAATTCCAGTCGATCGAGATAGCAATTTACAAAAGAAAAAGAAAAAAGGGAAAAAGCAATTCGCTTGATAGCTCCTTATCTTTATCAAATTATTCGCTCCTTTGTTAATTTGAAAATCGTGCAATCGTGCAATCGCGTTATCGTCTAAATGACGACTAAATGAAAACCAAAAAGGGAAGAATAGAAACGTGAAAAAATGAACGTCGTTTCCCCGAATCGTGTTCGAATCAAATTTACCTTCGCGCGTTATTCGCGTGGATTACGTCACGGCGAACGGATTTCACATTGAATATACAGTTATTAAATGGCAGCGATTTGTTATTCACGGAAACAAGCCTAATCGTACAATTAGTCTTTGCGTGTAACATCAGACCAATAATAGAAATACCGACGGCTCGTGCACGCAAGCGTTAGCACGCGATCGCATCGAGCTCGCACATCGCCTGTCATCCTATTAACAAACCATTACCATTCTACTATTGTACGAGCACTGATACAAATTCTACTCTATATCTTTATCCTTATCTTATTTCTTTTTTTTTTTTATATTTAGGCGATAATTAATTCTTGTGTCTTTAATATTTAGAATAGATTATTAGAAATATCAGATAACTGTAGACTTCAGACTTTCATTTGTTACAACTGCTTAGAAGATATTTCATCTTGATTTTGTGAAATATTTCATTGTATTGATAAGTATTTTATTTACGGATATAGACAGATATATGTATTTCATTTATTTATAAAAAAAAAGGTATCTGATTGATATCTTTAGTAAGATATAAAAGCCAAAGGTATTTGATTAAAGAACTACCGAAGTGGTCAAACTGACTAATTTATTAGCTTTTGCTGGAAATTTTATAAATATAAAACAATATTTTATAATAAAATAAATTTAAAACAAATTATATATAATATAATAATACGTAAGATGCTTGATTTTAATCTATAAATCCGAATTATTGGTATTTTATTATATAAAAGAATTGCTACGTACAAAATTAATAATAATATATATTAATGAGTAAAATTATAGTTAATAATAGCTACACAAAATCATACACAGTTAATATTTATTTTTATTAATCAATTATATCATGTGCTCTGTTATTCGTATATTTATTTATTAATATAGTTTCGATTGAAACTTCATACGATTCAAGCGAGAGCAATAGTTCCAATATAAAAAATGAAGTGACAATGAGGAAAAAAACAAACATTAAATAAAACAAAATTGTACAATATTTGTATCAAGCATCGATTTGAATTTATTATAATATAATATTATAGTTGTATCTACGAATAAGTCGGATGAAATACAGGAGTCATAATGAAATTACAAAGATTACGCGTGCCTTGTTGTATTTAAATTGCCTTTAGATTTAATCTGAGTGACACATAAAATGGTTCATAAAAAATGGGGTATTCCACAAAGATCTTCCGGAGCGTGAAATCTTATATAATGTAATAAATATGATATGATTTTACGCACGTATTAAGATATTCACGCGTTACGTTATTAAGATAGTTATGCGATAAGCAGCTATCATCGCAGTTTAATTGTAATTAATAATAAATATCTCTTTTTTTCTGCAAGAAAATTTTCTGTAAAAGTGAAACTGCATTATTAAGGTCAGAATCTTTGCACATAACAAAGTGTTACGATGAAGTTATTATTGAATATATTCTAGATTCTAATGTAGAGAAGAAATATTACAAATGTCTGATAAAGTTTTATCCAAATTTTATTATATTAATATAAAGTATATTTTAAGGTATATCATCTTGTTTATTAATGTTTGTCGAATTATATATATGTTTTTTTCATTATTTTCACGTTTTATTAGGCACATAATATATATTGTGTAATGTAACAAAGCATATTATATAATATTATATAATATACATATGATATTATTATACATATATATACATATCTCGCCTATATAGTAGCATACGAATAGATATGCTGCATACGTTTTATGTGAATACATTTTGAAGATTCTTAAAAAATATAAGAAACATGCAATTCTATTTAAAAAAAGATACACGAAAATATAACAATAAAAATTGATTGGACATTGCCCGTAGGATTTCATGAATTTTTTCCTTCTTTTCTTTAATTCCAGAAACGAATTCTCAGGATTAGAAGCGAGGGTGGAGAAATCGAAGTGGTGGACGAACAAAGACAGCGGTAAATACGACGCGGAGGAACTGAGGGAAGTCAGGTGGCTCGAGGACGCGATAAAGGCGTACGCGAAAGCGTTAGACACGCTGTGGTGAGCATGACCATTTGATTACCCGTTAATCGTTCATTCCCATGAAAAATTGCAACATGCGCAGCTAAATTGCAAAAATTCTCAACCGTGCTGTGCGAAAAGTAAATGCAAGCTTTCAAAGTAAAAACTTTATTACTTCACGTAATTTTAGTATAACTCTGGTCGATCAATTGAAATTAATTTAGTTTCATTAGTCGATCAAAAAAATAAAAAAATATCGCTGTTTATGATTTGTTGACGATTATGATTATTACTTACTATATTGTTTGCATCTGACAGATTATTTATTAATAATTGACGTTGTGAGATTATAATTATAATACTAGATAGACTATATTTAGGATTTTTCTAGTGACAAATATTATTATACCAGTTAAAAACAAAGAAAAATGATTTGCTGCACGATTATCTACGGAAATTAATGGAATTTAATTCGATTAATAGAATTCGAAGTGAACGCCACCGTATATTAAATTAATTTCTTTCAGTTTGACAGATATTCAACAAAAGGTGACATCAGATTATAATCTGAATATAACTTTTTTCAAATTTTTAAGAATTGCTTTTAAAACTTTTTCTAAAAAAATTTCCAACCCAACTTTTCTTAAAATTCTTCGGTTTCGTGATTCCAAAAAGTGGCATTAGATTCTAACTCGACTTTTTCTTTTAGATTGAACTTTGTAAGCCTAAGTTCATAATCATTCTGACAGTAAGTGTCCCATTACGTTCAGAGCCAAGTTGAAGTGTCAGAATTTGACTTTAATATCGAACTTAATATCGACAACGCTATCTATAATTTTCTAAATCTGTAATTTCATTAGCAAGGACGGAGTGCAAATTGGCATGATATTAACAGCGATTTAAACGCCGTTTATGATGTCACGTAGCTTATCAAAGTTATGCTTTTCTTCCGCCCATTTTTTTTTTTTTTTTCATTTTCCTGCGAGAAATTCGCTCGCGTGTATAAGATATTCATTCGGTATTGAAGAACGTATGATTAGATCAAGTAGGATAACGATCGAGTCTGATTGAATCAGATGTTAGGTAGCGGTACCTGAACGACGTGCGACGAGTGCCGTGGTAGAAATTCTCATTCTTTGTACAGTGTGTACCTATTCCTTGTACTATCTATCGACGTCTAATTACACATAATTACAAACAAATGCCGTTACGTTAGGTTCTTGCTATTCAAGAAAAAGCTGGTTATATGGGAACGAGAATTTTGTATGAATACTTGACAATGTTTCTCGTGATTGACCGAGTTTCGAGCGTTGGGTGGTTAATATTTTGTTTAACCCTGCTGACATTCTTTCGATCATTTCCGAGCCACTCGTATTTTTTCTAGAGCTAAATAATATCTCGAGTTCGAGAATTTTTTGTTTGACTAAGTTCAACGAAGAAGTTTCTATCGGTGTGTATAATTTCTCGATTAAATTTTACGTCAAACATCTTCTAGTAGGACACTGTAACTTCTTTTCTTGGAAATATTGAAATTATTTTCTTTGAAATACTGAAATATAAATATTGAGATTAGAACTTAATTAAGTTATGAGATGAAATTTCACTACAGAAGTTTATAGATCGTAGCAGGATTAAACAATTAATAATATTTATAATAATACATTAATAATAATAATAATAACAACAATTTTAGAATAATATGTAGAGTTCCTGTAATAACAAAACTCTTACAATAATACAAACTTGATTAAGCATAAAGACCCAACAAATATTCGAATACTTTCATAGCCTAGCTAAATTAAATCCCGGAAACAATACGCGTGACAGGGGAACGTGTTAACCATCTGACGTGTCTGTAGCAAGAAGAAGAAGTGCAAGAGCCAAGTGAACGCCGTCGACTGGAACAATGTCCTGTCGAACGTGGTCGCGGATCACGCGAAGGAAACTCAATTGAATGCCGCGTCGCTCGAGCTGTTGATGAAAGCGAAGGCCTCGGATCTGCAGACTATAGGCACAATCACCGTCGGCAAGAACAAGGTGAAGTTGCATTGGGGCGACGATGACGACAAGAAAGACAATGACAACGATAAGGACGACGACGACGACGACGACGACGACGACGATGACGACAGTGACGACGACGACGACGACGACGACGAGGACAAGATGCCGAAAACATTCAAAAAGCTGATCAGTAAGGAGAAAGGAACAAAGACTGGCTGCGCTACCACGCCTAAGGAGATCAAGATGCTACACGAGGATGACGACGAGGCTGCTCAGGTTCTCGTTTCTGAGATGGATAACACCGAGTGGTGGACCATGGTTAGTTACAGATTTACCTTATATACCTTAACTGCTAGTTAGAATATTGGTAATTCATTGACACGTTTAGTATCCTAAACTAATAAATTAATTATAATTGTCGTTTCATTTTTTTATTCACTTAGCAACCATTGTTGTGCATTAAATAATTGTTATCTATCATTGAATTATGTTAACGATTATTACATTGGTAATTATTATAATTATATTGATTAATATAATAATCTGGATTGGATGATTAATTTTGTTAGCTTAATTACTATCAACTAATTTTTCACATTAACACTTGAAAGATAACGCTTAATGTTGATAATTTAGATTTTCTTTTTAAATCTTGCTTTTATAGATTTAAATTGTACGAATAATCAATGGGTGGTTGCAGATTTTATCCCACGTTTTATATGTGGTTTCGTGTGAAACGTGTAGAATAATCTGTATCCATGGTAAATAATTTTCGCACACACTCAAATATACTGTTTAATCTCGTGCATTTAGTTGAGGGGCCCGATCCGACCCGACTCTGTCACTACGCGACCCGACACGACACGTTATTTCGGGTACGCGCATACTCCTGATAATTTTATATACAAGGATACAAGGTAAAACAGGGTATTTGGAAATAATGGATAACTGGACGTAGAAATTGAAACGACTTCTGTCATGGGAGATTATTTCTCACCAAAGTTACAGTAGTTTCCTAATTTCAAACATATCGACCATTCTCGGCACTCAAACATTTTAAAAAATATTCAGAATCATTCCAAAGGTTAAAAAATCTCTGATTAAGATATTCGAAAGATTTCAAGTAAAACTGTAATAGTAACAGTTACACATTTTTTGACTCGTCCATCATATTCCTTTCCTCAGAATTTTGTTACGAACTACAAAATATTCGTCCTGACGGTAGAAAGTTTTTCTGGCATTAGATTTTCGAATATTCGTTTGCAGGAAGATATTTGTACTACATTCTTACAATGTGAGCAACTACTAGAAGTCGTTATATATAGTACGTTCTCCTAGGATGTCAACAATTAGGTAGAGCCACTGTCGCCTAAGAACTTTCTCGCTAGTGGTCGTTTGAAAGACTCAGTTACTATATAAGAAATATAAGTATACCTGTCTAACGGTCCGGTGCTACTCGGGGAAGTGGTGAGGAAGTGGTTGCTGGCGCCACTACATCAGCGCCGTGAAGAGAGAGGGCAAGCTCTCTTCTCCCGTGTAGAGTGGAAAAACCAAAAATGCAGTTCTCCCTCCGTAGAACTACTTCTACTTGCCGGAGAGGGGGAGGGACTATTTCCGGGGTCCCTCTCTTGCAAGTGGAACATAGCTGTGTAGAGGTAAGAATGTTGGTGTCTTTGGCGTAGTACCTCGCCGAGGTTTAACCAGCTTCCTTCTATAATCTCAAGTCCAACTTTGAGATTATCCAAAATACGCTTGACAATAAAAGGGGCCTTGACAATAACATAGAATATAAACCGGAGAGTTAAAGACTGACAAAGACCCGTCGTAGTAGCACGTGGTTGGTTGCGGACCAAACTTTTTGACTTACGCGTTTATTTTTTTTCTGACAGTTTTATTACAAATTTGAAAATATTCTTCCTGACAACAGAAAATATTTTCTGAAATGAAATTTTTGTACATTCGTTTCCAAAAAGATGGTTATACTATTCTTACGGAAAAAAATTGTGAGAAAATATTGAGAACGTTCTCGCTAGTTCTTATTTAATATATGAGAATGGAATGTAGTGCATACTTCTGTGGTACGGAACTACTAACAATATGCAATTGGATGATCAAAAATTTGTACAAAGTATCGGGAAGAAGGTTCTTTAATGTAGAGGAAACTAACAGGGATGATTCATTTGCAATTTCTCCTCTCAAATTTTCCCGACCTATTGGAACTATTAATTAGACAATAAAATATTTTAAATAAATATAGTAAATCCTATTAGACCACATTTTTCAACTTTCTTGTTATATTTTTTTTTTTTTCGTTATATTTTCGTGACAATCTTATTACGAATTTCAAAATATTTATTGTATCAATAGAAAAATTTACTAATCTTAAATTTCTGTACATTTTTAACATTTGCAGAAAGATATTTATAATATTCGTACCATGTGGTAAATTCTTAGGAGCCGTATGACTTTCTCGCTAGTGTTTGTTTACGCGCTCGGTTAATACATAAGAACGATACGTAGTGTCATGGAGTTATTCAGAAGAATAACAGGGAATTTGACAACAAAGAATTTATGCAAACCATCAGCGCAAGAAGAACAAAGAAGGATCTTCCTCGGAATAGAGGAAGAAACAAACGTGGAAGGGGGAGGGGGTCTTTGCTCTTGCCAGTCTTTCTATCCTGAGAGAACAGGTGTTGCAGACTTTCTGTGGAAAGTGGAAAACTGAGGCATAAAAATTGAAATGTATTCTGGGAATACTCCTCTATGGTTATAAAAACTTCTTACTGGCCAAAGTATCTATGAAATTCATACAAATTCTCAAACTATTCAAAATTATCTCAAATAAACAATAATTCAAGATATTCAGAACTAATCGCAATGCATATAGACTATAGTAGGATATAGAACCTCTCTTTATCTTTCATCATACTGCCTTCCTTACAATTTTGTTACACAGTACAAAATATTCGTCCTGACAGCAGAAAAATTTACTGACATGAAATTTTTATACATTCGTTTCCAGAAAGATGCTTATACTATTTTTGCGATGTAACAGTGAAAAGTTATTAGGAACTTTCTCGTCAGTGTTTGTTTAATACATGGGAATGGTACATACTTTTGTGTTCTGCAACTACTGAGAAAACAGCAGGGAAGTAGAGAGCTAAAAATTTGTGCAAGATGATCTTCTTCTTCACGGTATTCGTGGAAACCAAGGGGGGTCGGGGGGGATTCGTCTACAATTTCTTTTCCCACTACTATTCCATCCTGACTGAGAAACAAGATATAAGATATAGATATTGATATAGCCTTGTATACAGTATAATTTTTAGAGGTGTGCAGGTACTCGAAATTTTAGGGGGCGGGGGGTGGGGGATCGGGTCGGGTCGGGATCCCGAAAAATTGTAATATTTATGTAAAGTTGCGCAACTCGCCAGTCATGTCAACGATAGAAAATGTAAATGTTGGTTTATTTCCAAATTGAAACGTAGAAAACACAATTCTTTTGCTTTTTCTGTTAATAATTTATTACTTTCTTTATTTTATATTTCATTATAATAGACATAGAATTGTGAGGGCTGGTTTTATGTGCGACTGTGCGAGCGAGAGTATAGTCTGTAGCATGGATGTATGATTGGTATGTGTGTGTCGTGTCCAGAGTGTTATGTTTTGTTTCTGAACCAAACTTGGTTGCGGACCAAACTTTTTGACTTACGCGTTATATTTTTTTTCTGACAGTTTTATTACAAATTTGAAAATATTTTCTGAAATGAAATTTTTGTACATTCGTTGTACAAAATTGTAAGGTTCTTTTAAATATTGAAGGTTCGATCAAAAAATTAAAAATTATATTATTAATTCAACTGTAACTATACATATAGAGAATCATGCATCTATGAGTCTGTTGGTTTTTGTTGACGATCGTACCGAAAAAATTAATAAATATTTTAATAAATTTTGATAACTCTGACAAATCCTCTTAGAAAAGAAAAGAAAAGGAAAGGAAAATAAAATTACTATCATAATTGTAATATATGATATGATAATGATCCGTAGGTTGGTACAGTGAGCGGTGTCGGGGTGGCGATGTTCGTCGTCGGAATTCTAGCAGTTTACGTGGTCTACACAAATATTCGCGGTCCGGTGGCGCCGAAGAACGCCCGCATCGAGAGAGACACCAGTCTGAGAAGAGTTGGCAGCGACAGGGAACCACCTGTTCGTGCCCAAAGACATCCACGCACGTTGCAAAGGAGGGATAGCAACAGAAGCATCAGAAGCACCATCTCGGAGAAAAGCGTCTGATGGGATTTCTCGATGCAGGCAAAATCTCAACGATCACACGCTAATTACACGCTTGAACGAATCGAATATTTCGGCAACCACGATATCTTTCACTATAGGTTTCAACTATAACGATCTGTAAGTCGTTTCGGCTTATTTATCATTATTTTAGCGCGTCACGCATTACGTAGAAACTTTGGGGAAATCTCAAATATCGGCAAAGTGTCAAGAAATCGTCCTGTTTGCTTATTACCTCTCTTTCTCTCTCTCTCTCTCTCTCTCTCTCTCTCTCTCGTTTCTCTTTTTCATTCACCCTCTCCCATTTTCTCTGTCCCTCTCTCTGGATTTGAAAAGGAAAATCGGATGAGTTTACGCAAAGAACGATATATCTTTTAATCCTCTTGCTTGAAAAACTCGCCACCGTTAAAAAAGAAAGAATTTAAATCGTTATTCCGAGCGTCCGAGCTACGAGGGATCGATGTATTTAAACCTCTTTGAGAAAAAAGAAGGAAAAAAAGAGAAAAAGTTAAAAAATATTAGAAAGAAACATGAGATTCGCTGAGGATGCTAAGAATTATTCGAGATATACTAACTAAACTCTAGTCACTAATATATAGGCTCTGCTATTGCTGGATTATTCATAAGTATCCGGACACTTGGTAAAATAATAATAAATTGACGAGAAAAGCAACGTTTATTATGTTTCCACGAAATAAGTAATTAATAATACGTGTTAATTGTTCGTTCAAAAATTGAACATTTTAAAAAGCAAAATATTAAAATTAAATGCGAGATTGTATCTATTTTTCAAAGACGATGGCAAAGTGATATTTATTGTATTCTTATTTTATAGAATTAATGATTAATTATCCATTTGTTTAAAAACTGAACAACAGAATAGTAAAATTAAATACGAGATGTGTCTAGTGATTTTCATTAGATATTTTGATCGACAGACTAATTGATATAGCTAATAGCTACTAATTAGTTAATATAGCTAAAAGTAATATTTATTTTATAAAATCGACGAATGATAAGTATTAATTATTTATTTCAAAATTGAGCCGCAAGGTATTAAAATTAGATACATGATTCGCTAGAATTTTTTAAATATTACTCATTGGACTAACGAAGATAGCATTTTTATGAGTTAAGAAGAATCCTTCTTTTTACAAATTGTTATTTGTAATGGAAATATATTTCTTGTATTTCTAAAAATCTCTATCATTAAAACTGGATCTGTTATAAAATATTTTCTTGCAAGTCATGTTAAAAATTATGCTGCAACTTATTTCATTCTTGCAGATATCAATATTTATTTTATATATTGCTGCGGATTTTTATGCACATTCATATCTCTGTAAAAATAGTTTAAAAAACAAAGGCAAAGGCTTATTTCATACATTAAATACTATTATATTTCCGATATTTTTGTGTTAAACTTTCTATAAATGCATAAATATTCGCAGTCTAATTATTAGATATACATATGTATATATTACTATACTTATTTTCTTATACAAGATAACATAAACATTTATCAACTATTTATCAACATATAATGTTCACTTGTGATTCTATAATTAAATTGTAATTTAATTAAAACTAACTAAATGTCTGGATACTTTTGAGTGACAATATATATACTTCCATCATCACCAAAAAAAAAAAATAGTAGTGCCATTTTTAACACTAATTTTGGGGCTATACGCAAAAAAAGAACTATAAACAAGGTACATACACTATAAACGAAGTATTTTCATTATACTTGAACCATCGCAACGAAGACCAGTGCCATAATTAATATTGATTTTCGAGAAGCATGCATGAGGAACAGGTATAAAAGAAACTATTCTAGAAATAATGAATTTATTGTAAGTGAGAAAATAATGTTCATTTATATTAAAGAATATGCAATACTGAACGTAAAGAAATGTACTTTATGAATGTAAATTGTTAACTGTTCTTTCGGACTGTTGATTGTTAATAAATTATTATACTCAGACCCGACAGTTGCTTATAAATACGCGAAATATGCGCGAGTGTATATTATTAGACATTTAGTATATAATAAATTGAATAAAGTTTGAATCCATATGATCCAATGTTTTCTGCAATCGACCAACATTCCATGGTTAATTGATAACACCTTGATCCAATGTTTACCATCTTTACCTTAACTATTAACCTGTGATTCGTGGACCACCAGGGATATTAACGTAACTGGATGACAAAGAAGACAGGTCAGACTAGGCATATTTTATTTAGATATAATTAAAATAAACTATAATAAATTATTTTAACTAATAGTTATTTTCAAATAATATTTATCATTACTTGTCTCGATGTATGTGTTACATTAACGAGTTTAGTCTTACAAAGTAAGAATTTTATTATCGACGATAAATATTAAAAATAAAAATGATGTTGCAAGACCTTCGAGAACGAGAACGCACGTGCAAAGTTAGCTATGCGCAAATTAAACATTGCTTTATCAAAAAATTTAATCTACGTTTAAATAACATATTTATTTTAGATAATAAATTCGATATTTAATTAAAATTTTAAAAGACGATTAAAAAATCGACGTAAGGAAATAAATAACAAATGTAAAATGTCAAAGTACAAATAATCGTATTTGTGTGTTTAATTACTTTGATATTTTTAACCAGATTCTAAGATTCGTTTTGATATTTAAAATATCGATCACTGGTTCATCTCTTTGGAATTCAATATTTAAAAAAGGGATAAAACAATAAAATTGAATAAAACGCCAACAATATTCGATTTTAATTGATACTCTGCTTCGGATCGTAGTATAGAGCCATGTATAATTTGCGTTCAAAATCGCAGTACGACACGAATGTAAGCGACTGAAGGAGTAGATCGTTCGCAATTTCAACATCGTGCAATTATGGAAATGTCTGCATACGTCTATGAATAACTAAATACGTGGGAGATAACGTATGCTTAATGGTACCTGCCATGAGAATTTATTTACTTCTTGGAATCGCTACTTGGAAGAGATGTCAAGCTGAATGGATTCTCTCAAACAAGAAATTTCTCAAATTTTAGAGACACTTCAACAGTTAAGTGTACTCTACATCGTCAAACAATTAGAGACTGGTGACAATCACGATCTTTTTTATACTATACAAAATTTGTAAAGTACCATATCTTTTTTAATTATTAAAAAAAAAATATATATATACTCTTAAAGTCGTTCTCTGCAGAGATAGTTTGAATTTTTACAATTCCTGAGGAAAACAAAGTATCTTCATTTTTCCACTCGCCGCGTGATATCAAAATCATCGAAAGAAAACAAGCTGAAAGTGAGAGTAGAGGTTTCACGCTTTGAATCCAGTGAGACCAAGTGGATCGCAATATGATCTTTTCTTTTTTTCCAAAGTTTTCCAAAATGTTTTTATATATCGTTTAGAACTGCAAAGCATTGTCGTGGTTAAAATCTTAGTAAAAGAGACACGCTGCTTTTCAATAAAAACATTTTGCAAAAACAAGGCCATGATGAGAAAAGCCGAGATATTTAAATGTGCAAAGAACATTCAAAGCATTAAAATAAGATAATACGAAAATCACGGAGCTCTGTCAGTAATATTTAGTTACGCCCTCCACTGTAATATATTAAAATTTTTTTTTAAATTTTTTAGTCATTTTTGCCTGTGAACGATAAACTTCTAGTTTCAGCGATTTCTTCCAACTTTTAGTTATTTCGCCACGGTCTCTTTAATAAGAGATTCGTTCGTCATCACTAGGGAGAGATCGATAGAGTTAATATTGTTCTTACTTAAAAAAAAAAAACAAAAAAGGCACATCAAGAAAAATTACAAGCCAGAGAAATAGCCAAAATTGGAGAAAACTGCTAAGCTAGAAATTTACCAAAGATTGAGACTCGTTGCATCGCTGTATTAATTGAAATGATAGACAAATGACGATGACGATGGTGGTGATTGTTTTCATGAACGCGACGACGATCATCGGACATCATCGGTCGAGCATTTTGCGTGTTACGTAACCTTGATTGAACGTCTGATTGGGTCAAGTGGCGAGAACAATAGTTGATCCTCTGGGTGTTCACGCTGGGCATAACCCTATTTTTACAATCTTAATTTATCACATCCGCGACAACACTCGCTCCGTAATAGGTTTTACATGCGCGCTTCCTCGTGCCGGAAGTGTCACTCTGGCGTCTCGTTCGGCGAAGCTGATAATCTCTACGATGTTGAAAAGAAACGCCAAGGTCAATTTTATCGACCTCGTCTCCCTCGTCAGATTGCATCGAGTTACCACGGATTCGAGCAGCACTTTCCTTTTTTCGCGTAATCGAGTACCTCGTTGGCGGATGGCACGAGTCGAGAGTTAAGGAAAATATAATATTTATTACAAAAATTTACCGATATACAGTAGCTCACGAAAGTATTCGAGCGCCTCCAATCTACATCATTAACAAATAAAATGCACATGTTAGGTTTAAATTTTTAAAATAAGATTATACGTAAAGTCACACGGGAATGTATTCTCGAAAAAATCTGACAACACATACAGGATTTACAGGGCACTGAGTGTAAACATACCGATGTCGGACATCTCAAAAGTATTCGAACGCGTAGACAAGAACCGTATTTCCAATGAACAAAACGTAAACATTGCACTTTAGTAGATCTCGAGACGTTGCGTGGTTCGTACAGATTTTGTAGAGTGTAATCTTTCATAATTGTTCTAATCATGAGCACGAGAAAGTCAGAAACCAGTGAACGTAAATGTGAACGTGAGTTAATATTCAAGTTACATAATGAAAATAAATCTTATCTTGAAATTGCCAAATTATTAGATCGAAGTAAATCTACGATACATTGTATAATAAAAAAGTCGAAAAAAAAAACGGAAGGAAATATTATTAACAAGAAGCGAAATGATGATACGTGAAATGAAGAAAAATCTAAGCACATCTGCACCGAAACTTGCAGCGATTGTTGCAAATAGTTTTGGGAAAGATGTACATCCCGAATTATGTCGGAGGGTTTTGCAGAGTGAAGATTTCCATGGAAGAGTACCACGGGAGAAGCCATGTATCGGTAAAATTAGTAGAAAGAAAAGACTAACGTTTGCAAAAATGTACGTTGGCAAAGATATTTCATTTTGGAATGTGGTTGTTTTCTCGGATGAAAGTAAGTTTAATATTTTCGGTTCGGATGGACAGCGTTATATGTGGAGAAAGTGCAGCACAGCGTTGCAAATGCAGAATATGATTCCAACTGTGAAACACGGAAACATGGTATGGGGGTGTATGGCGGCGAATGGAACGGGAAATCTTGTTTTTATCGACGGAATTTTGAACAAATACAAATATCCGAATATTTTGAAAGAAAATTTGAAACAGTGCGATTAAATTGAACCTATTGGACGATTTCTATTTTCAACGGGACAACGATCCTAAACATACAGCTGGAATTGTAAAGGAATGGATCGTATATAATACTCCGCGTACGCTACAAACTCCTCCGCGGAACCCTAGGACATAAATCCCATGAAACATTTATGGACCGAAATTGGAAGAAAACTCAGAAATTATGACATAACGTCCAAAGAAATGTTGAAAAACAAGATAACAGAAATATGGGATTCCACTGAAAAAAAGATAAGAGAAAAACTTGTATACAGTATGGAAAGCCGGCTGAGACACGTTGTTGATGCCAAAAGAGGACCAACCAGATATTAACATCGAGCAATTCAAGACTTATTCGACTTTTTCAATCCCTACTTATTTCATTTACCAATTTAATTTCGTGTTTCAAATTTTGTTTAGCATTCGCAAAAAGTAAATATCAATTTTTACGTCGTAAGTAAATATTATAATTGAATATACCATTGAAGTAGTGAACTAATCGTAATCAGCTGTGTTTGCAACAACGTGGTTTTTCTTTCAGTTCACGATATAAATTTTTGCGTACAAAATTCATGCTTTCGAGAAATTGATTTACGTTTCAAATTATCTCTCATTCTCTCTTCAAATTTCTCTCGTTCTTTGGATACTCTATAAATTTCCTCGCGTTATGTTTTCTCGCAAAAGAAAGAAATGAAATGGAAAAAGACACAAGGTAGACTAAAAATCACTTCCTGCTAAAATAAATCCTACAAACTCTAAATGTAATGTAAAATTAATAAAATCAGTTTTTTCTTACATTTATTAAAACAAAAAAAAGATGGGCTCGCCCTACACTAAACGAAGGAAAATTGAATATAAACAAACCTGACATGGGGAGATCTCGATAACGAACGAACAGAGCACGGACAGAGTTAAACAACCGCGATAAAAGCAACGGTTCAAGTTGGTTCATTCAGAAATGTGGTCGTGTGGTATATCGATCTAGTATTTCCCTGGGGTAGGATCGTTCACCGCCCACTCGACTGGTTCATTCACAGCGGTCAGGCAACGACCTCTGAAATCCAAGAGATCGCGAGACACGTGTGACGTCAACCAATTTAGTATGAATGTAACGGGGAAAATGTCCCGATTTCTACGGGATTTCCAATTTTATCAGATCACACGGGATTTCCCTGGTGAACAGGAAAATACGTATCGCACCATAAAAAAAAGGTAGCGAGAATGGTGTGAATAATTATTAGATTGCTGATTTTTCTGCGTTTATGGAAAATTTGATAGTGCAATGCGAAAATATTCAAAATATTCAAAATACAGTACTTCTTGCAATATTTTTGTATAAGAAAATTAATTTTCTAACTAGATTCCATTTTCTGAATTACCTTTGTGCATGTGCAAAATTGTAAAGTATGTACATATGTATGTATAAATGTATAAAATTTCTATTTATCGTAGTATTATATTAATGTAATGTTTATAAATAATAAATAATATAATATGATTATATTAATGTAATATAATAACTTTCATGATATTAGTATTATAATATTATTACGTTATTGTTATATCCAAAATATATCAGTAATCGAAAGACATATATTAATAAATCATGTGATATTCTCATTCATTATATTATTACAGTAATACCATATTTATTAATGTGTTATATCTGTTATTTTATTATACTATACTATTGTTTATTCCATTATTATATTAAATAATGTTATCGAAAGAGATATATTAATGAATCATACGATATTCTTATATATTGTTACATTAATATCATACATTCATTATATAATTATATTAAATAATTATAATTATTATAATATATTAATTACAATTATATTTATAATTATTAAAATTATAAATACATTGATAAGACATATACCTTCCGACAATTGATATTTTTGGAATTAATATAATAATATATATAATATTAATTATAATATAATAATATTAATTAATGTATCATTATTACATTAATATAATATATATTTACGTGCATTTTTATCTTACTGATTGTAAGATAATTGTCAATGAAATTGAATATTAAAGCACATATCACCTCTAATACATAACATACATACGTGCATGGACATTCTGATCTGATACATTCTGTTACAAATTTGAAAATATATTTATTTACGTATATATTTAAAAAGCGATATAACTTTTCTTCGGCATAGAAATCTGGTCTGAAGAATTCTGATCCAGATAAACTTAAAAATATACTTTAAGAAAAAATGACAGTGAAGTGTTGCATCAAGTGTTGCAACTTTTCTTCAGCTTGAAACTGTTGCATGAATAACTGCATAAATAGCAGCCAAGATGCATGGAAAAACAAAACGAAGAAAAATCATAAAGCAATGGCATGCTGACCGATTTTCCCAGATAAAGAGATTTATATCCTGTCCATGGTCGTACGTACGTACTATGTTGATTAACCTACGCAACTTGGATGCAAAGTAAAGTGTCGTACATAGATAGATTCAACGTCATATTTGCGAAAGGATGTGATCACGAAAAGATAATTCTCAGAATTATCAAAGAATCATTCGAATCTTAAAAAACCGAACGACTGCTTTTTCCTGCTTCAACTTCTTTCCCTAAACGTGTTGTAACGTGATAATATTGAGCAAGAAACAGAAAAAATACCCAAAATGGTGCATACTAAGAATTATGAAATCAAAAGAGTGAGGTGAATGTTCATTTGGATTGAAAATGAACACTGCTTTCGTTTCGTGCTAAAAAGATATGAATTTTTTCGCACAAATGTCCGCGAAAAAGAATACGCTGTACGGAAATTGTACTTGTTGACTGCATTAATTATTAATTTATTCTCCCCCGTTCAGGAACTTCCAGTGATGCCCTGATTCACTGCACGGTCGAGGTCTCGCGTCATTTTTGAAGAGAAAAAAATTCAGCAAGAGAACTTATTGTTAATTGAGGCCTCGTTGGCTCGTTAAAACATTAGAAAGGGAGATAGTTTCAATAGTTACAGAGTGCCATAATCTCAGATGAAGTTTCCGAAAATTATTTAAACAAAATATATTCTGCGTGGAATAGTTGACGATTTGCCGGCCTATCTTGAGGCCTATAGAAAACCTTCGAATTCGATTTTCCATCGACTCAAAAAATGAAAAGTCGTTTGGCTCCAATGAGATACAGATCACGTGTTACAGAGAATACGCCATATAGTAAAGAATAATTCGCTTACCGGCAAGAGATTTCTCCTCTGTTTCGTCTCCAATCGATACAGATCGCCTACTGAGCACACAAATCAGACGCAGAATAGTATGTATCGCGTCGAAAGACGAAAGGACATTCCTCTGATAATGCGCACGAAGCAATATTATTGCTGCTTATCTGCTACACGAAAACACAGTCTCCGTTCGGTTTTGCGCGTCGCAGTAATCCAGCACAGGACAAGTAAACGAAACACACTTCTGTGAGCGAACATCGGTGTGACCGCTCGAACCGAATTTAACGAGAATATATTATATTTAATATGTAAGTATGTCAGTACTTTCTCGAACTGAAAATTTTTCGAATCGTTGAATTTTAAATATTAAATTTCCAAGTTATGTTAATATATATAATATAATATATATATTATATTATATTATATTATATTATAATATATAATGTAATAAAATATAATATAATATTATGATATATATAATGTACATTATATTAGATTATAATATAAAACCTATAGATTATAGACACGTTATCTATAGACACGTTAAATTCTGTCACTAACTCAAAATTAATAAAAATTTGTAGATATTCGTTTCTTGTTCGTTTCTTTAATTTTCAATGAACTTTTAATTTTTAATAATTTAATTTTCAATGAATTCGTTTCCTCGAACGAAGAAATCTCTTTAATCTGAAATCGATGAATCTTGGTTCGAATTTAGAAAGAAAAGAATTTAATTTCAAGCTTGTAATTGTATTTTCCACTACTTTAATTAAAAAATTAACCAGCACAGAAACTACAAACTCATCTAGCGATGAATATCACGAATAATTAGTAACAGAATTGCTACATAATTTATTCTAACAGGAAAAGACAAGATGAAAAACAGAAGCAGCTATTTGTGAACGGAATCGCGATTACGATACCGTTGAAACGATTATCCAATTATCTACCGTAAGATAGAGTAAGATAGAAATCATCACTCGCCCTGACCATGTCATAATTACGCCGTTGAATTTGAATGAAACTAATTGAAGCTGTACGCGTCGTGCAACGAGACCTTGAATCTCCAAGCATTCATTCGCCATTTTCAATCGTTCCCATAAACGTCCCATTCAAAATTTCACTGCTTGCAATTTTGAAGTATGCCAGTCTGAATTAATCAACAGTGATGATATTTTTAATCGAATTTCAGAGGAATTAAACATTTTTGGACAAAGATTAATTTTCGTCTCTTATCTCGTGTGAAATTGGTAATTTCTTGTTTAATTAGGCTCGGCAAGAATTAAATTTTGAGAAGATGAAAGTGATTTTAATCTAGTTTAGATATTTCTCCAATTACCATTATTTTGATAATTCAATGATTATTACGGATAATTATAATTATTTGACAATTTATTATCAGGGTGATAACGGAGGAATTAATAAAATCTAAGTATACAGATCAATTTTCGCTATATAGTACGCATGAGAAATAAATAACCGGACACAATCGAGCAACACGATTATGACAAAACTAATTCGTTTAGAATTCATTTCTAAGTTTTCTTGGTAGTTTCGTAATACCGCAGCCGGAGTTGCGATACACGCGCTACCAATTGGATCACCGTGCATGGAATAATGAAGCAAGTGTGAAATTAGGAGAGATTCCGATCGATTTGCTTTGCAAGTCTTCTTTCTTGGAGATTCAGTCGCGAGGAATGCAACGACCACGCTATATCCATAAATTCATAATGCACTTCTCCAATCACCTATGTTTCGTTTCTTCGATCACGTTTGCAAAAATATCAAATCACGTAAGATAATAGTAAAAATGTAGTAACGATAATTTGCTATTTACTTACAAGCTTCTGGCGTGAAGGAAAAAAAAGAAGCACGCGGTGAGAAAAAGTATGATAATTAGAGAGATGACACATCATGAAAGTTTCGTGGAATTATTTTTACCTAGTCGAATGCGACAGAAGTCACCAACAGGGTGATTCCCAGTCAGTTATCTAGAACTTCCAGTTCAACGTATAAAGAGTGCATATTGAATCAGAAAATCCAAAGTTACACAAGTTCCGATGGAGTTATGCGTCATTAAACGGTTGATCGATTGGTTTTACCGTGATAAGTAATAATAAAACAGAACGTTGATTGAAACTAATTGGTAGTAAAATTCAATGTTCGGACAAGCGGTCTTGAAGAATTAAATTTATGATCACATGTCACAAATAAAATGGTTTTTAAATATTAATGTCTAATAATCAGTACACGTTGTAAAAATTTGCATTATCTCTCCATCTGGTGGATGCAATTCAAGAGTTTTCTCTCCATTTGTAATGCATTCACAGCTCGATCTAATTTGCTATTTTCAAGCTATATATATTCTGTACAGAAAATAAAAATTTCTCTTATTGAAATTCTAATAATAATTGACTCGCTAATTTTAATTGTACATTTTCTTTTTTTTTTTGAACGTTTTTCGATAATATTTAATTTCAGCATCACTCTTTTTTTCTTTTAATAGTATTTTGATGAGGCACTAAAATAGAGCAATGAAGGCGAGGATATGTGTTCCAAAATACATACAAACGTTGCTCGTTTAAATGTCTACGTATATAATGTGTGCTGTAATCGAAATTCGAATGATTGACGTTTCGGGCAATCGACGTTGTGCTGCATACATTCACGAATTTGAGTATAGTCCAACAAATTGTTTTGCCTGAATCGGACTATGTCCACTATGTCTCGCGTGATAATTATAAATCGACATTGTCTAAATTGTTGAATATATATAATGTATACAATTGGCTTTGAATATTAAAATGTTCTTTTATTAAAATTGAAGCATAATCGATTAAGAATTGCAATATTCTATAAGATTATAAATAAATTCTAATTTGCGTTTTATTATTGATATTTAAAATATCTGAAGATACTTTTTGTTTGATTATACATAACTGGATATTAAATGATAACTGGATTGGTTGATCAATCGGTTTTGTCGTGATAAATAATAATACGTTCATACGTGAATTTGAATAT
Source organism: Melipona bicolor (assembly GCA_030673865.1). NCBI lineage: Eukaryota > Metazoa > Arthropoda > Insecta > Hymenoptera > Apidae > Melipona > Melipona bicolor. Next base: position 203,270 of record JAHYIQ010000068.1, on the reverse strand, counting down.
ATAAAGTAATGAGTTGAATATTTTGTTTGGATCAGACCACACACATACACATGCATAATAATCATAAATCAATCATTTAATTTTGAATCATTAAATGTTTGAATTCAAACATTTGAATTTTAATTTAATCACAACATTGTGCAATAATCGCAAATTTGCATTATCCGTACTATTGCTTTGATATATTATGCGTATAACTGGAACAGTTCTTTTGTTCAGATAAAAATAATAATTGACCAGAAGGAACCCGCTTGAATTCAAATATTTTTCAAATCATAAATCTACATGACTGTTCTCTTGTTGAACGGATAAATGATTTAGTGATATGACATAAATAATTTATGATTAGTACTTATATAAGTGTGTATATATAGTCCAATAAATTATCTTGTCTAGATCAAACGATCGTGTTCAAGATATTTTCTATGCAAAGTTGCAAATTTTTCTGAATTGCTCCGTTAAACACAGAATGGCCGTGTACGCGTGTATAACTGATTGAACTCTTTTATTCAAGATGAAGTGAAATTAAAGAGAAATTGAAATATTCTATAATCTGCAAGAAGAAATTCTAATTTACATTCTATCATGCGGCTCAATAAATCTGCATCATTATCGTTGAGCAGATGTATGATTTGCTGGTATTGGCTCAGTTAATTCATCAGCTTTGTCATCATAAGCATTACACACACAGTGCAAGAAATTATTTTGTTTGCAACAAACCAACTTGCGATGAACTATCAAACGAATATACTTAATATCACTTTTTCTTTCAATATCGTTATTCAAGATTCTTTCAACTTTTGAATTTTGAATTTATTTAAAATATATAATTGAAATATAATTAAATGATGCAAGAAATAATAATAACGAAATAATATAATTCTATAAGTGTTGATAATCATCTTTTCCATTTACACAGATTTTTAATTATATATATTATATATTTTAAGACAAATGATTTCTAATCTCATAGATTAATAATTACTTTTTCCATTTCATCCGATTTTTTGCTAAAAAGTATTCAAAGATAAAGAAATTCGAGGTTGACGATTTTGAACTTTTGAAATCCTGAGATGCAGCAAGAAATGAAACGATTTCAAGGTTACGTTACGCATTAATTTCATGAATATTAATAGTAACTGCTTTTATGGAGACAATTAAAAAGACGGAAGTAAGAATTATTTTGTCTATTAAATGTTACAAGAAACATATCATATTTCAATATTTCATATATTTCTCCGTATTTTCGCATCCTTAAATTTTTCATAAATACATAGAAATCCACGAATGAAAAGTCCCAGTCTAAAAAATTCAATATAAAAACGAGAAACGCAGAACGTTAGTATTGCCTGATTGACTTTAGTTAGTATTGATATCAAAATTACTGATTACAAGTTGAATTAAAAATTTGATTGTTGCCAAATTCATCAATTAATCAGTTGTTAATTGAAATTTGATTTCACTGAAAATTCAATAGATCCCGTGTCTAATAGCGTTGGAAATTAAACGTATAAAAAGTATTCTTTGAACTTTTTAACTCTTTTTTCTAATAAATGACTTGATAAAACGAGTGTTCACTTAGTATTGACACGACACCATATTTTCCTGCATCTCCAAAATAAAATTTCTCCTAAATAAAATCTAACTGATAAAAATCCAACTGATCGGTCTAACAATCAACTCTTTTTATTCTCAATCGAAGAGAACTTGAGCCTGCTTTAATCTTTTCAAATTAGATCCTGTCAAAGGTCCTGGCAAATTTCGACCGATAAAATAAATAATTTGTGAGTAACAAAGTACGATGATCCTTTATTGGGACATTGGGAGATAGTCTGGTTTAACATCCAATGAAAGTTGAATGGAACGATCGAGTGAAATAATTTTACGATTCATTGGTTTTCTTGAGGTCGCGAGCTAAATGTCCCGATAAAGTTATGTGGAATTAAACGTGTAATTAGATATAATTCTTAATTCAAGGATTGTTCGATATTACGCTGCTTACGAGCTCGTTCGAGATTACAATTGGATAAATTGCAAGTGTAAATTCTTACTCGGTAACTGTATCAGTCGAGCAGCTTAATTATTTTACATTATCTTCTCCCTTCGTTTCCTACTTCGAGCCAATTTTACATAATTCTTGTGATACCTCTGTGCTAATTCTGAGTGACTTTAATTGATTTGTTAAGGGGCAACGTTGCATTTTATTTATCTTATTTATTTTTATTTATTTTTTTTATCTTATTATTCCATTATGTATTATTAATTATTCAATTATTATTATCAAACTTTATTTTTTATTACTGGGAAAGTGAAAAGAGTCCTAAACCTGAATCTAGTACATTGTGAAGCTGCTATAACTCTATTATGTTATAACGTAATACTATAACTGTACTTACTGCTGTCATTTATACAATAAATGTATACCAACTGTATATAAATGTACGCAATAAACGTATAAAAACTACTGTAACCTTGTGAAGCTACTGTGACTACATATTATCATGATATAACATATTGTTATATTAGTACGATAATACTCATATATACATTAATATTAATAACATTAATAATATTAATATTAATAATTATATATATTACAGTACATAATATAATATAATACTACAACTATATTGTATCATAATATTACAACTATCACTTATAAAAATACCCATAATCTTGTGAAGCCACTGTGACTATATTACATTGCAATAAATAATTGTATTGCAATTGCAATAATATTATTGTTACGTTATATAACATATAACATAACGTATAATAATAATTACACGTTACAAAATATAATATAACATTGCAACTCTATTATATAGTATATCATAATGCTGCAACATAATATTGCTATCATTTCATACACTGTAGTGAACCTATTGTCACTCCATTGTATTACAATCGTATTATATTATAATGTATAATAATTACAATATAATTTTTTATATTAACCCTTTGCACTCAACTAAAGCTCACGACAACTTTGACAGGAGTACTTGGAGTACAAGAAATTAATATTATCACAATATTTATGTATTATGACACGTAATGAAACATGCAATACTTTATTATATTGCAACACTGCAATGTTATAACCATGCTTTGCAACAGGTGCAAATATCGCAAGATGCAACGTACGAAGCGAAACCCGTCGCCGACTAGTTGGGGTATCCACTGGAGGAAGTAACGAGGCAGCGGTGATCGTCGAAGGGACCAAACCGAGCCAGCCGACGGTCGAACATGGCCGACACAGAAGATGCAAAGAGTTAGATGGTGGTGGCAGGATGGGGGACAACGAACAATTCAGGGTCCTCGTAACCGGTTCTATATAAAAGCACGTGCTACGTTAACGGGAGGAGACACTCTCACCGAGTAACCGGGCCGGTGATGACCGAGTCGTAAGGTCATCGAGTTGCGACCACCCGGACTAGTGCCACATAGTTCTCGATCCGCGTGCATACCTTTATCAAGCGTATCGATCGTCGAGTATTATTTCATTAAAAACGGGAGAATTTGCGTTCAACTCGTCTTCGTTTTCACTTCGAGTGATATTTGAATAAAGAAAGAGAGAAACGTGATCGTGCACAGTACGAGGAAAAAAGGAAAAACAAGCGTGAAGAGTAGTATGTGAAAGATCGAGCGGAAGAGGAGTTCAACGAAGAAACGTTGCGAAAGTTCTTTCCAAGGAAAGAAGGAAAAACCGAAAGAAACCGAAAGAAACCGAAAGAATCTCAGTGTTCCGCGACTGTTAAGCCTTAAGGAGGAGAGCGTGAACACGAGGGGAACTTGGTCAAACGAGGAAAATCGCGAGGGATCGGTTCGAGCGTAGACATATCCGCTCGTGATATGCACTCTCGCTGAGAGAAGCCAACCGGAGAGAAGCCAGGAGTGAAAGTCTCCACCGCCTCCTAAATTCGAGCAGAGAAGTCGAAGTGAAGCAGAGTTAAAGTTTGGCTGGTCGTTGTTTCGTAAAATCTGTTCGGCTGTTTGGAAGCGAGTTGGTTGGTTCGTTGGATCCCTGACGACTAGGAAACAAAGATCGAGACGAAAAATCGACACACGTGAGACGCTGCTTTTGAGGTGAGCGAACGCGAACAATTGCATGTTCCTTGTTCTGTATTATGGTGAAACAGTTCGTAACATCATGTGAAAAAGAAAAAAAAGCTTGCACGATGGCGCAACGATATACCATACGATGTTGCATTTTAAGTATCTGGACTAAGCTTCTGAATTATATAAGCGATGTAAAGTTCAATACGAACGAATCTTAATTTAGTTTAACCTTATTTAACGCACAGTTGACGAATATTAACGAAACGAATAATTAGCCGGCTGAAAGACATTGCGGAGTGACTTATATAAGCTTTGTGGATTACGAAGCACGTCGGTTATTTACTGATAAAATAAATACGAAACTTGAAAACGCTGCAGCTGTCGATAAAAGTGCGATAAAAATATCAGGCTTTTGATTCAAATTGCGCCAAATGTCCAATTATTTACGCGGTGTAAGTGTAGATTTATAGTCAGTCACGGGGAATCTGCGTGCAGCTGACCACAAAAGTATCCGAACATCTATAGGAATTTTTTATCAATGTTTTAGTATTAGTGCGTTATAAAACATTTTGAAACTTCATTAAAGTTAACGAAGATTAGACCACTTGTAGATTTATAGAGCAGCACCTAAATAATTTATTAATATTTTATACACTTCAATTGTGTTCAATAAACTTCGTGATTTTTCTTTCTAACAGAAGAAACACCGTTCAAATTTCAACAAATAAATCAGTGTCTATAAAATATTCAAAATTCCGGTTTTCCTGCAACTGTTCGATATTTGCAGATGTATGTAGATTTTCGTGACTGACTGTAGTTAAGAGCGCATTCACGATGATGAATATGGAAAGTTTGGTGAAAGTTGGCGATTAGCCATGAGAAATGGTGAGAAAAGATAATGCGATTGTCCTGGTTTGCTTCCACGGTTTGGCTCAGTTAGTATAATTTAAAAAAATGAATATTCAAACTATATCACCATTGATACAAGTTAACGTATTTGATTTATCTCAATATGTGCTCACGTAATTTGAAGAATATAATTAAATATAGTTTCGTTAAATAACTCCTTCACATTGATAAAACGAATTTTCAAAAGAGAAAGGTCAATTGAAATCAATTGAAATATATATATATATATATATTCAGTTAAATTTGTCTTATTGTTATTTGAACAATATTACTATAATAATAATATATCGATCAAATATTAATACTTAAATAACCGACACTGAATTTTTGCAATTTGTAATAACTTATACACTTACCACGTAGGTGTCTTTATAGTGTCTCTCAAATTATCTCTTTCTAGCGTTCAGTTTAATTTTGGCCTTTCTATCTATTTATTTTTGCTTGACCTTTTTATTTAAGTGCTTTTATCTTTTTAATTTACGATCTCTCAAATTTTTATCTTTTTAATTCGACAATCATAACCGGTCGATATCAATTTCGAGATAAATTCAATGAAATGGGAAAATATTCGACGTTCGAGTGTCTTGATTAATCCCTTCAATTGATAAGCATTATATAAAACGCTTTTCTCCCCCTCTCAATTTATTTAATTTCAACTCATCGTCCCATTGACGGCCGCGTAAACGATTATCGTCCAACCAACGATGTTTCACAGACTCGCAATCAGTCGCCATGTATTTAACGTCAAATGAACGTCAAATAAATGCCTTTATTATCTATTTTGTACGATGTTCGGCGAAACCGCAAATTACACCGCAACACCACGATTGCGAATTACGGAAGTCTGAATAAAGTTTAGCAGAATTTACATTGACAGAATCCTCTTACAAAGTTATAATGCAAATTACATTGGTGGTTTCAAGTTGGACGTAGTCTCACTTGAATGTTTCGCATTATATTTTTATTACGTTCAAATGATATCCTTCATGCGTAAATAAATTTTGTCGATTTTGATATATTGTAAAAGCTAAAAAACCTGAATTCTACTTTGTTTCACATTCATTTTAATTTTATCTCGTCTTAGATTACTTTGAATTTTACTTCATTTTATTTTTATTCAAATTCAGATTATTTTAGATTAATTTGAATTTTATTTCATTATAAATTAATCTAAACTTATATTTTGTACAAAAAATTACATTAATGTAACACAAATCTGGAAATTGCGTCTTTTCGGCTATTAAAGTATGGTTAGAAGATTAAAAAAAAAAAAAGAAGTAAAACGTCAGTTGTTCGCGAAATTCAAATTAATCAAAAGATCGTGCGATTACGACAAATATCTTTGTTGCGAGTCTTTTGGCAAGCAGTATATAAAAATTATTTTTCGTTATGATACCATACGATTAAAACTGTAGAAGTTACTTTTAAAATTTAATGAAACCATATTCAACTGCGTTTTTCAAACTAATATCAAAATAAATTAAATACATCAAACTTGCATTAATACACTTATTTATACATTACTATTATTATTCATATTCAATTAATTTATACGTTTAATATACTAGAATAACTTGAACTTTGTTTTGTACTAACTATAATTCAGAAATCAAATGATTGATAACTTTATATATAATACAACTGACTAATTCATATATAATATTAATATATTTATTTGTACATTATTATTATTATTATTTTATTAATTTATGCATTTAATATACTATAGAATTATATTGAACTTTATTAGCTATATTTCAGAAATCAAATGATATTAATACAAAAAAAAGAAAAAACACAAGATTTTTTCAAATTACGAAGTGACTGATCGAGATAAATATCATTAAAAGTCGCTTGCTTTATACCGTCGACATTTCCGACAGATTCAATGATGAATATCGACAGCGAACAACCCAACAATTCCAAAGTGTAACCACTCGCGAAAGTTGTTCGATCGAAGTGGCGAATACTTTCAATCGCTAGAACTACTCTCTACTTCTTGTTTTCTTTTTTTCTTTTTTCTTTTTTCCATTACAAAATCTACCGGCGTTGTGCAAGCGTTTCACGCGTTTTTTTGCTGCATATAACGTTCCCTCTCTTTTTTAATTTCAACGTTTCTAACGTGGAAGATTATTATTATTAAAGGTAGGTTAGGTTTCGAAACATCGAAACCCAAGAAATAAAGGCAAAAAATAAGGTTTTTAATACGATGAAGAACACAAGCTTACCATTAATAAATTTTACGAAAAATTATGTATTATGGTTGTTCGGACCATACTCTAGTGTTCCTAAGCGATCTTTCAATTCCGCGTGCCAGTGTGTAATGAAATTAAAAAAAATTGATAAAAAGTGGTCGATGAAAGGTCGAGAATAATTCAGCTTCTGAGAGAAATTTTCAGAAACAAAATTGAGACACGATCTCCGTCGCGAGGTATCTCGTCCGCGGGTGCGAAAGAGTTGCTCAAAACATCGAAACGTCGAAACCCGAGAAAATTTCTTTTGTAAATACTTTCTTCGTGATTCGATACTCTCAAAACTCGGACAGAAAAAAGTACAAAATCAATAAAGTGTTCGATGTGAAATACTTACGATCGTAATTTTGGAAAAATATTTAAAGAAACGATCGAAAAAATTATTTTATTACTCCGAAAGACACTTTTCGATGGGCGGGTAATTGATAAAAAGAAAGAAAAAAGTAGATTAAATCCAGAGAAAGTTCAGATATTCTTATACGAAAATCTGGTTTGGATATTTTTGTATATCTATAGTCATTTATTAAGTATTAATTTATTAAGTAAAAGTCAGGAAATTTGTTCTTGTAAGATAAGAATTTATCATGGCTGTGAAATTTTGTGTGTGGTTGTGTATAAGGAAATACGATTTTTGAAGTTTAAATTGACCATTTTCAAAATTAACTGAATGTCTTAAAGTGTCTTAAAAGTGACTGACTTAAAAGCAACAATAAACTGATAGACTAATCTTTTTTTTAATTCTTGACTTAAATTTTCACAATTACCAGTACAAATCATCAAAGGGAATCGTTCCGCCCTCTTTTCCCGAGTCTATCAGTCTCTTGATATCGATTGGTCAGGGCATATTAACTTTCATATCACGCACTTGCGTACATATATGTATAGTGAAAGCCGCGAATCTACTGCCGCCATATCGAGTTTATTAACAATTTTCCTTATGAGTGATTACCGATATGACGAAATTAGTGAGTGGCAAACTTGCCACCGTTTGCTTTGTTCCTGCCGATACATCTGTAAAATAATAACAGGCTCTGCAGGCGCAATAACGCCCTCGTGTTTTCTAGAACGCGAAAGAGCGCAGGGATTGTTTCTCAATCGACTTTTATTCTGATCGCTATCCGTTGTATCGATTTGACAGCCAGCAAAAAATGAAAAATGAAAAAGGCACCAGGCAGGAGTTTTCTTTTCAGGTTTCCTCGCAATAACTCGATTAATTACGACTTGTTAGATAAAATTCTTCTTGTAGGAAAAGTTTCTTCCCACCTATTTTTTTTTTTTAATAAAACATCGAAACATAGGAAAAAATTAATTTCATTAATTTTAAATTAAAATTTTTATTTTAGTAGGAAATGACTTTTAGCCCACCCTGTAGATGGAAAACGTTAGACTTCATCTCTTTCGGATGAATTTCTATTTGTATTATTGTTAGGTAGATTTTTGATATAAGATATATAATTATAACGGTAAACCTTAAGCAGAAATTCGTTTCCTCTGTTAAATATTTTGGATATTTCGCATTTTTTCGTGAGAACTTTATGTTTTTAAATATATAATCCATAAATAAAAATAGCCGTCTAATTATTATATTTATATTTTATAATGTTTCGTAGTACGGTATCTTTTTTAAAACGATCACATTTGGGCCAAGTTGTATTTATTATTTTTGCTTGTATAGATATTTGTGTTTATGTCAGCACAACTGAAAATCCAAGTGTTCAAGAAAAATATATAAATTCATAATGAACAAAGATTTAACATTATACCATATTATTATTTAATGTATCACGCTCATTACATAAATATAATATATTTAAAATACAAATACAAATATAACAACTGCATCTAATATATAAATAAACGTCGAAATATCGCGTAATATGATCGAATAAAATCGAACGAGAACACATCAATCGAAAAAGTACAAAACTAAATAAATTCAGTGACGCATTCACAGAGTGAAAAAAGAAACAGAAAAAGGATGGAGAATCTCTGGCGCCATCGGTGAAGAGAGATTTTCCTGTTTGCGATCTTCTATTTTTCATTGAGATTTTCCCACGGGAATTTCACGAATTTTCCCACCGATCGTTCCGCGACTAATTGAGAAAACACCTTGTTCGCGGAAGTTGTTCACGGCTGAATCAAGTCGGCTACGTTACGCGTTTTATTTGTCGTTTGGGATTTGAAATTGCCGATCGATGAATTACAAATTAATGTGTGTTTTCTTCCTCAAACGATTCGCTGGAATCTCTTCTTTTTTCCACTGATCGATGAAACATCATTGTTTGTTACTGCTCCGAATGTTTGTACGGTCGTGGAAAAGTTGGAACGTGGATATAATGAATGTGCAGAATGCATAAAGTGTTTAAACGTTTTGTAGTAGGATAAAAATAAATCTCAAGGCATAAAATTTTACTTCTCTAGCCGTCGTAGGAGGAAACCACGCATTTGCACAAGTCTAAGGAAACCAGTCATAATAACTGAAAAACAAGTTTACAATACTTCTAGCTTTCCAATAACTTTGTCTATCTAATTAATTATTTGCCTAAATTTAATATCATTAAAGATTAATTGCGTAATAACACAAGTATGTACAATTGTGTACAAATTATATAAGTAATTTAATAGCTTGTCAAATCAATTCATTTAATAATTAAATTAATGATTTATTAAATAAATTTATTAAGTTGATTATTAATGGATGCAAGGAAATACGAATTTTCATAAATATACAGCTAGTTGCAACAATTATTATTTAAAGAAATGTTATATTTATGTTTATGGATTTAAATAAAATATTTCATTACAGACTTTATATGTCTTGTAACATTTCTTATATTTTATATCATTAATATTACGATTTGTGTATGAATTTGTATTATTTTTGAAATAGTTTTCATGATTCACATTTAAATATTTAAATCCAATCTAATTCTCAGTTCAGCTAGTTGAGTTTTAATTAATAATTACGTTATATAGAATGAATTTTTTTTAAAATATCCCTCTATAATTTTCGTAATGATCTTATTAGTTTTTATAACAATTAGGAATTTTCAAACTGTTGAAGAAACTTCCTGATTTTCTAGTTTATTTAAATAAACTAGACAGTAAGTTAGATTAAAAGTACTTGGTTACTTTTTAATTAAGGTGTTAATTTAAAAAAATCCTAAAAATCTCTGTTCACAGATGGGCACTATACAACAGCAGTCGGTGTTAAAAGGTCGATTGATCAGCAACGCCGACGGCAAGGAGAAGGATTTGCTTCATAAATTATTCAGTCAGGCGGCGGCAAATTATTCCGACCAACTGGCAATCCGATATGAGGGTAATTATCATTAATATTGTTATTATTAGTAGCGAATAGAAGAAGAAAAAAAGCTTGCAGAAAAACCGAGGTATGAACAGTTCCCGAGAGAGGAAGAAAAATCTCGATCTATTAAGATAAAAATTCAGATAAAAATCGTAAAACTGGAAAATTCTGGAGCATAGAGTCAGAGAGAGGACAATTTCTAGCGAACTGAAGTTGTCCTTGGTATCATTATGAAATAGATATCACTTTACATTTACGAAGCACTGTCAGAAATAGACAGCGAATTTTATTTTATATTTGTGGAAAATCTGATTCTTTTTGAATATATAAAATATTGGAGAAAAAGGTAATAATTATGGTATAGGAGAAATAATTTTGTCATTTATTAAAGAGAATTTATTATTGTCCTTTAGATTTTGTTTCGAAATCTTCGAAATCTTCTGTCAGATCATTTTCCTTGGTCCGACGTCATATGGGGACTTGTTTGATTATGTCCTTGAACAATACCATTTCATTTCGTAGATTATGACCCAGAAACCAATACAGTTTTTTTTTTTTTCATTTCTACATGATTTCTCCAAGTAAATCGCTTGTCTGAGATTGTAGAGCAGAGTCGGCGAACTGGCGACCCTTGCCCCTACTTTTCTAATCGGTAGCGCTACCCTTTCCACTGCATCGATCTCTCCCGTGTATGAGAGAATGAGGCTCACAATGAGAAAATTTCAATGTAGTGGAAAGATTCAGTGGAGGAGGTTGCTCTAGCGATTGTAGTGAAAGTGATTTGCCTTGATTTCCATTGATTATAGTTTTTCAATATACCACTAGCTTTTATATGTATTACGTCTCGTATTAAACAAGTCTATATTAAACTCATCATACTTCGTCAATGTAGACGACGAGGGGCAAGAGTACACTGTATCTTACGGCGAACTGAACGAGCTGTCCAACAAATTGGCCAGAGCGTTACGAAAATTGGAGAAACCAGAGAATTCGTCGAAATCGTTCGTGGCAGTATGCATGAAGCCGTCTCATCGGCTATCAACGGTACTGATGGCCATATTGAAGGCCGGCATGGCGTATCTACCTTTGGACGCGGAGTTCCCGATGGCCAGAATGAAACACGTTCTGCAAGAAGCGAAACCTTTCACGGTGGTGATCGAGCAAGAAGGTAAAAACGATTGTTCATTTTCTTTTTTTTTCTCTCTCTCTCTCTCTCCTTCTTTTTCTGACCGAATAGTCGAATCAAAGTCCCTGGTCAAAGAATTAAAGACCATTTACAATTTTCGACGTCTTTTGTATCTTTGATAGTAATCTTGATTAATTATTCAAGTACACATGTACATGTTACATACAATGATATTAATTTTTTAATAATTAACAATTTGTGTTTCCAGCCTTTGCCTCGATTGCAGTAATCCGGCATACACTGTTTGATCACTGTTTGATCGCTAAATTTATTAAATTTAGTAAATGTTGCATTCGCTCGATTATTGTAACTGATATTCTAATATGAAAATTCACTTGCTCTATCGCTCGTATAACAAAACCAAATTTCAAACTCGATTCTTTCGAAGACGATGCGTTAACTGGAAAAATGTTATTCGTTTTATTTTTTCTTGTGTTTGCACATGGAATCATGCTCGCTATACCTGATATTCTGAGATATCTGAGGTATAATATATATATATATATATATATATATATATATATATATGTATATATATTATTATTTTTATTATATTATATTTTCTCACATTATGTATATCTTGGACAATTTTCCACTTTTAAGTTCTCTCAAGAAACGCATAAAAATCCGTAGTTTATTCGTCAAATTTTTGTCGACGCATATTCATCTTATCTTAGTCACTCTAGAATATTTCCGGCTAACACGAAGTGATATTCAACGTGTTAAGAAATAAAATTATTTAAAAAACTTATTAGCTAAAAAAAAACGCCGTCATGTTACGCTCGACGCTTCTTGTGAAAACGTTTCTCGTTTTCTTTTCTCTCATTTAAATACCCGTTTAAATAATTTAAAAGCCGGTGCATTTATTATGCAGACTCGAAGATGCTGAAGTTTCTGTAAAACTAGGGATCTCAAGCATAATTTTCTCTCTCTCTCTCTCTCTCTCTCTCTCTCTCTTGTTCATCCAGTAACTCGCAAACTGGTTTCTAGACCTTATTTTTAGTCCTAATCATCTGCTGTCACTTCGTATTAATATCAAAATGGATTTGTATTAGAAATTATATGATTTCCTTTAAAAAAATCGAAATTGACGTTTACATGTCCTCTATACATCCATCTATTAAAAAAACTGTTACAAAAAAAAAATCATCATGAATATCAAAGTAGAACGAATCATTGAAAATTATACGATTAATAACACTTAAAATGAAAAAACGAAGACAACCTTCACGTGTCCTGTCGAGAAAACAATCAACAAGAAATCACATTACGCGTCGTTCAATACCAAACAGATTTAGTCCTTTTTATTACCAATAACAGCCGAGATACCCAGGTGATCTGTTTTACGCGATACACTCAGTAGATCGACAGTAAAGCTTAATAAAGAAAATTCGACAGTCCTCGTCCTCGTGCTTTCAAAAGCATTGAACTTCTCAAAGAGAAATCCGCGTTGCCTCGCGCTCAGAGAGAAATCCACGTTTTTCTCTCGCGAGCGCGATGTCGCAAAGAGAAGAGAAGAGACGAGAAGAATTTACAGTGAAAAAAGAAAAAATCCTGCTTTTTATCGCTTTATCGATTATTGCATCACGTTTCGCGATAATTCCACGTGGACAGAGAAACGGCAAGAAAAAGAAGAAAAAGAGAGAAAAAGAGAGAGCGAGAGAGACGAAGCAGAGAGGAAAAGCGTCTCGAATGAGGCGTGCTACTGCTGCTGCTGCTGCTGCTATTGAAACGTGTCACGCCGTGAAAAACGATTTTTCCTTCGAGCGGTAAACGGAAGGACCTTGCCACCTATGCAAATCGCCGTGCTAGATTTTTAGAAGGTCGGCAATTATAACTGCTCGCTCCTGCAAACAGTTTCGATTCTCCCCGGTCGCAGTCGCAACTTCCGGAATCTTAACGATTTCATTGACGTTTGTTTCACGCTCGTTCCTCACCTGCCGTGTATAGTTCGTCGTTTAAACGAGAGCCGTATCGGAACTGTAATTGAACGATTAATTAATTACAGTTCCAAGAGAATCCGGAGAATTGTCCTTTCAAGAATTCTCCGCTTATTCTTTGCCCTTTTAAAGATCTTTCTTGACTCATGAGTCCCAAATGTGGAGCGTGCGCTTAATTTCGCGCGCGTACAGCGCGAATCAGTAACGATGTTCAAATTGTAACACTTAAACGCGGGTTTTACGCATTTATGAAAAATTGAACGTTACAAAAATAACTTGTGTATATGACAGGATACAGCATGATGTAATATAACAGGATGGGCTGAAAGTTTCTTTCCACCTATTTTTTTTTTCTTTTTTAATAAAACATCAAAATATAAGAAAAAACTAATTTTATTAATTTTAAATTAAATTTAAGTTCAAACTTAGTATACTTTAATCTGCGAAAAGAAAACATAGATATAATAAAAAAGATATAATAAAAAAATTACGGATTTATTTTAGTAGAAAGTGATTTTCGACCCACCCTGTACAAAGATATTTATTTATTTATTAAACTGGGGAAAATCCAGTAAAGAAAAATATGAAAATGATGCAAAGACGATACAACAATAAAATATAATAATTTCGCGAAGCGAAGTAGCGAAGCGAAATAGCGAGTACAATATATTATAATAAAGATGAAAAGAGATAATATCATCGCTTCACGCGCGTTTCAGATTTAATTAAAGACTTTAGATTGAGATCAAGAAAGAAAAGATCGAGATCTAAATAGATCGTCGATAATCTTGTTAACTTGACTAACTTGTTAGACACCCTGGATGTAGGCTCGAATTAGTGAGAATTAGTGAGAATTTAAATTCAATAAAACCTTCTGTTCTCTGTTGTTATAAACTTTTCCTTATCCCTTGCATATTAATTTCTCTGACTCTTTGGTTCTACAATTTGGTTGCCGGAAGTGTTAAGAATCTCAATCCTAAGAAGATTGTATGTATCTCTCTTTTCAGCGGATCCGTCTATTTACGAGGGAACGAACACGATAACGTACGAGCAACTGTTAAAACAGTCTGAAGTTGAGGAAAAGAATGATTTGGAGTACGACGAGGATCCTGAAAGGACTGCTATAGTTCTGTATACTTCGGGAAGCACGGGCACGCCTAAAGGTATTATTTATATAAATTAATTACTAGATATAAACACTAGAGAGCTTTTTGTATTAATTCTAAATGTATAGTAATACTATTACTTTTGTATTATGATTATTCGGGCGTCTAACGAGACAAATTTATGGAATTTTGCGAAGAATTTTGAAAAAAAATCGTAGATTATTTTGTTGTAAAAGAATTTTTACTTTTCGATTTATGGCCTGTACGCATCACGATCTTTTTTGTCGAATTTTTGTTAAAATTTCACATTAGATCGAAAATATATAATATATTAATATATTAATTAATACAATTATATAATTTCTCATGATATGTTAATATAAATATTTTCTAAATTTATCATAATATAATATTAACACTTGTATAATTTTCTAATTTCGTTTTGCAATAATATAAAATTCCAAATTACTTCAATTCATCTTAGCAAGTCAAAAAATATAATCGCTCATATGAACAATTATTTTTTAACAATTAGTTAATTTTCCAGAGTCAATGCCACAGTTACATCCATTATTATAATCAACAGATTAAAATAAGTCAGAAACTCAAATATAAGACACGAGTATATTAATTACATGTGGAATTTTATAATTATGTAAAATTATGAGATTATACTAATTACATGAATTATTGAAATTATTTGTCGCTCTGATCTAAATGATATTTTTATGGATTTCAATTCGAATTTTTTCTCTCATTAATTATTAGTTTTATGATTGAAGGAGTGCTTTTACCGCATGCCACTGTGTTGAACCGATTGCAATGGCAATGGCAAGAGCTACCATATGCTGAAGACGAGGAACACTGTATTTTCAAAACGTCGTTGACGTTTGTGGATAGCGTATGTGAAATCTGGGGGCCGTTGTTGCAAGGACGAACTCTAGTAGTCATTCCCAAACATATCACTAGAGATCCGGAGAGGTTTATCTCGGTATTGGAAAAATACAAGGTAGGGACACTTGTGCTTCAAATAAAATTGTTAAAAAGAAACAAAATTCATAAAGAAGAATCTTTAAAGATAAACAAGAAGAGACAATAAAAAATTTGTTTTAAATAACGTAAAGAAAAGGATGATAATAAATCTGATGAACAAAATTTCTGCCAATTCATTACACTTAAAACTCTCATTTTTTAATCTTTAACCTATCAAGAATGGATGAAGGACCCATTGCAATAGTTCTTTTTAATCAATCTATATTATCAAACTCTGTTTCTTAATATTAGAACTATACTATTGAAAAGAAATTCCAAAGATTCTCTTAATATTTTTTGTACTGTTACATTGATGTACTAATTGGCCCTTAACTTTATAATTTAGAAGCTTCATTTTCTTACAGAAGAAAAGAATTAATTAGTTAGTTTTGTTTGTCTTAATTAAACATTGGAATATTCACTTCACTTGGTATTTTGATAATGATACTTATACTGATAAAATACAATAAAGTGATAAGTACAATATTTCCAAAATGTGAGTTCTATGTGGACGTGTAACGCAATATGAGGAATAATCTAATTTTCATGTACATTAAATAATAAAAATAATAATAATAAAAGAAGAAACCCTTATATCTGAGAATCTGATTCTCCAATCTCTAATCTAACTTCCATGTCATGAATGTACAGTAGAGGATAAATAAAAGAAACTTTAAAATTTGTATTTGTCCGTGTGATGTTAACTATTGACATTAATCAATATACAGATAATAATAATATTCTATTCTAAGATAGATATTATATCTATTCGTCTGTGCAATTCCACTTCATAAAATTTTGAATTACCCGCTACTGTACGTCGCATCAAATAATGAAATTGAGCGTTTCAAAAATTGTTTTCAATTGTCTTGTCGTCGTAAATTTCACATTCGAGATTCAACGAAATTTCAGTCTTCAACTAGTAATCTATTCTTTTCACGATAATTTTAGATTCAACGACTGGTGCTCGTCCCATCGTTACTACACTCCATGCTGATGTATCTGAGCCTACGGGTAAGTGGAAGGCAAATTACTGTTGCAACACGCAGATAACAATCACACGTGCAAAATCCTACATCATAAATCACACAACATAGATATCTTTACGCATTTACGTTTCGATTGTGGGCATAAACGACGTAGAACGTTATTAAATATCTCCCTGTCTCTTTCGTATTTTCTATCCCTCCCACCCCTTCTATTATACAATCGCAATTCCTTGTAGACAGAGATTAATGTTCGAGACACCAGCACGTCCCTTTCAATTAAACGCAATCCTTATGCATCAGGTTCGCCATTTACGAGCACGGAACATTAAATCCATCCTGTTTCACCTTCGTTTCTCATTTTCATTATTACAAGGAAATATAAGAAGAGGAGAAGAAAAAAAAATTAATGACAGAGGAAAAAAGAATGAAAATTGGCTGATCGACGTACAGACTACAGATGTTTATCTGCTTAATCTGTCGGATATTTTAGAAAAAATTACGTAAGATACGTGATTTAAACCTTTATAAATAGACTGAAAAAAAAATATATACACGTGCATAATATGTGCAAAAATAGACAGATACGTGGGAAAATGAAAACAGAGTAGAGTATTTAGTAGATGAAACTTGTTACAGTGTTCTAGTATGTGATAGAAATTTCTATTACGTTTGTAATAAAATAAAATAAAATTGAATGAATGTCTATTTGTCGCTAAATTAAATGTCAATATATTTTTCTTGTGTAGACATTACATAATGCGTGCTTTAAAAGAGATAATGCCATAGTACAAAAATATTCATTCGCATCACGTAGATGACATATTCCCTACAATTGCAATACAATTACATTATAATGTATTATAATATAATATATTATGTAATTACAACATTATATAGTAATATGCATTATATGTATTATACAATAATATATAACATTATAATATAATTATATATACGTTAAATTATACTATAATATATAACATTATAATATAATTATATATACGTTAAATTATACTATAATACATTATAATTATTACATCATTTACAGTGATGTGAATGAATAGCTCTCTAAAATGTAAATGTAAATGTAATCTATTTCGAAATTTTTATTTATTCCATGTGGACAGAATTCACCTTAATTTAATTTAAATGTAGTTGATATTATAACAGAAACCAAACTCTAAAATTTCCCATGCATTCATTTCAATTTTCCGTTTCATACTTGAATGAACTTTATTTCCACCAAGCTTTTCAACTTGCAGTCGACATTCTTATAGATAATTAGAATTAAAGTTAAACACTAATTCAATTAATTCAATTTCTAATTTAATAATTAAGAATCGACGATTGACTCATCGACCAAGTATGGATCGTTGTCATCCTTGAATCAATAACTAACTGATTAATAATTATCAAGCCTCAAGTCTCTTAACATTAATTATTTAAGTTGCGGCAATTATCAAGTTTGACTGACTCGGTTTATCGACGTGTTTCAGACCAAGGACGACGTGCTACGTTCACTGAGGCTTTGGATATGCTCTGGAGAAACGCTGCCAGTTTCACTGGCGGATCAATTCTTCGCCACCTTCGAAAATGGCAATAAAATCCTAGCGAATTTTTACGGCAGCACGGAGATCATGGGGGACGTGACTTATCATCTTTTGAGCAATCGAAAGCAACTGCAGAATATAGAGAAAGTGCCGATTGGTAAACGAAATATTCCATTATTTCTTTTCCCTACAATTTTTAAATAAGTTCCTAAAAATATAATCTTTTAATCTCTATTAAAAGATTTCTTTATTTTTATCTAATTTTTACTATGGCTTTCAATTCAAAAAAAACAATAGTGATTATACATTAAATATTACTTTATTTCTTTTCCTTATAATTACCTTACTTTTACCATGGCTTTGAATTTTAAAAAAACAATAATTTTCTCACGTTAGTGAAAGAAAGAGCCAAATCTGTACGTGAAAATAAATTAAAAAAAAAGAAAGGAAGAATGAAATTTGTTCATTTCTTGCTTCGTTCTCGAGCAAAACCAAGTTCGAAAATTTGTCAAGCATACTTAAATTCGACTAATTCCGTACTAAACAACAGGACAAATAACCTGCGTGCGAAAATAAGTAAAAAATGTAGAAAAGTATCTTTTCATTCTCTACCGTGGCTCTACCTTTCTAATTACATCTTCAAAACTATGAACTTGCGTGAAAATCCGTACAAGTCTAATAATGTAATCTTATCTCGTCGTCAATCACTGTCTCGTTTATGTCTAGCAGATTCAAAAACAGATTAATTTTAATTTGATCATAGGAAAACCGTTGGACAACTGCGTGATTTATATCGTAAACAAAGAGATGAGACTGGTGCCGCAAGGAGAAGTTGGAGAACTGATAGTCGCGGGAAGGAACCTCGCAACAGGTTACATCCACGACAACGAATCACGCAAGTTCCAGGACAATCCTTATGCAATCGATCTAGGTAAAAATTTTCACCGTTTACACGTCTCGTAGATTTTACCTTTCAAAGATAAATACCGTGTTGCGAATTTTAATTGATGAACTTAAACAATTTAATTGTAAACGATTATAATTTATACGAGGATTTATTACAGGATGTTCGATCTAGAAATTCTCGAATTCTCTGCTTTATTTTTAATAACATGAGAATAGTGTTGGAATAGTTTCAGTATTGATACAGTATTACCATGCATAAAACATTTTTCTTTTTTTACGATCAATTTTTATGAATTTTTTTCACACCGGTATTTTTTTTATTAAATATTGTATATTATTTTCTTTTTTAATTCTGTTGTGTAGCATGTGTTAAGATACATCGGAATAAAATAAACATCCGTTTTATTAAACTATCGATCATTATAAAAAAAAAGTTAAAAAGTACAAAAATACTTTTTATATATTTAATTTCTAGTACTTTGTGCAATTTTTGAAATTTATTATTATTAATGAGATTTATAATTACTGATATTAAATCTCAGATAACATCCCCCTTGAATTTCCCTGATTGATTAATCTGACGATAACTAAAAATCAAGTCTGGTAATAATTTTTAAACACCAGCAATATTATTTTGTTTTTCTAGTCTTGATATTTCTTTATACTGAATTCTTTAGAACAGTATCTAAATCAATACTATATCAGCATATGTTCATTTTATTTTGATGTGGCACTGTACATGTTCATTATTTTAATGTACAGAATATTCTGATAAAATATGGCTGGAAAAAAAACTGGAACGTCCTGTACAACATTCCTCTCTATTATGTGGAAATACGCTGTTGTTGTTTTTTTTTTAATTCGAATTAACAACGCATGCATCATCATTTAGTGAACATTTATTTATCCTCGAAGTGTCTCATCGCGTGTGACACATGATTGATAATCGTGCACAGTTATATCGAACGGATTAGCATCGACGGTATGGAAATGAAAGGCTGTTACATCCAACGTCATTAATAAAACAGAACTCTTATTGAAAATTGTGATTGTATGAAAGTACTTAAATTAATTAATTTAGACGCGTAGTTTATGTAAATTCTGTTTTTTATTTTCAAAACGACGGTTCTAATTAAACTCTATTGGTAATTTATAAGATACATAGCGATCTTTTATCGAAAAATTATCGCTTGTCATATTGAACAATTTATGGAACGTGCTATTTTCGGAAATGGTGGAGACGCTATTTAAAGAAAACATTTATAAAAACGACTAATGTTTATCAATAAATTTTCAAGTAGAAAGAATACATCGTTTAAGAAAGAATTTGATTAGGCCCAAAATTTTAAAGTGTAAAGCGACTAGCTGACTTTATTATATCGAAAGATTTAAGATTCATCGTTTAACATCGTTTTTAAAAACCTGTAATTTATCAAAGTGAAAAACAAGGAGTCTCTATTAGTGTAAAATAAAAATGAACAATCAACTGTTTTTACTTTGAACAGAGCACTCGAAGATTTATTGCACTGGAGATTATGCGAGAATATCGAAAGGAGTGATCGTATATGAAGGACGCATGGATTCACAAATTAAAGTTAGGGGTCATCGTGTGGACCTCACGGAAGTGGAGAAAGCAGTATCCAAGGGACCTGGTGTTAACAAAGTGGTCGTTCTTTGTTACAAACCCGGCGAATTGTCTCAGGTATCGTCAATATCTTTGATATATATTATTATGTAATTATTATTATTATTATTATATATTACCGATTGCTTAACTATAATGTATTAAGGAAAATTACATATTACAATTATTATATAAAGTTACATTAAATTTTGAATTAATCCATTTGAATTAATAATAATATTCATAATATTATAAATTTATAATATTATAATTATTAATATTATATAATAATTATATATAATTATATTATAAAATTACATGTATGTACATATACTTGGTACATTATTCTATATATATATATATATAATGTATGTGTTTAAATCTATATAATTGATATAAATTTATATGTATGTACATGTGTATGTATATTTAATTTATACATGTACGTGCAATTTATTTTATATGTATACATTATATGTACTTGATACATTATTCTCAATTATACATCATATCTTACATATTACCAAGTAAAATTATATTATATAAAATTATTTGAATGAATGAATGAATGAATGAATTTTCAGGCATTGCTTGCTTTTGTAACTATAACGAACGATTCATCTATCTGCACGTTGGATATCGAGACGTTCCTTCAAGCTACTCTACCCGTATATATGTTACCACGAATTATCATCGTGGACAACATACCTCTTTTAACAAACGGGAAGACGGATCGCCAGACACTGCTAAAGCAGTACGAATCTTCTAATCTCAACAACGGTAACAATATAGCGCGCCTCCTTAATTATTTTCACTTATCGCTTTACATTATGAAAATTTCAACAACCCAATAACGTTCAAACATTCAATTTTCCGTTTACAGTAATGCATTATTGGTGTTTCATGCATTTTGAAATTCAAAATTTCAAAATAATAAGAATATCTGTGTAAAACATCTAAAGTATGTTAAAAGGTTTCTATTTTTTCACCTTTTAAAAATTTATATTTATAATTATTATTAATATTTATTATAAGTTTCTACCTTTCTACCTTTTTAATCATACTCTCGAAAAATTTTTATTTACATTTAGAAAGATACAGAGTCTGTTAATCATCCATCACAAATCTACAATTTTCGCATTTACGTTCTAGAGAACGAGCAATGCATGAATTGCGACTACACCGACGTACCTGAAAAGGACCTCGCGAAGGCGAAAGTTCTGTTTCCGACCGTGGCCTCCGTGATTGGTGCAGGAGGTCGCGCGGACGTCAGTATCAGCGCGAATTTCTACGAACTGGGCGGAAATTCCTTGAACTCGATTTACACGGTGACGAAGCTACAGGATCAAGGTTACGAGATTGGGATCACAGAATTTATCACGGCGAAGAGTTTGGGTGAAGTGCTCGATCGAATGAAAATCAGCACAGACGACGAGCCCGTTGAGAATAGTCTTAATGAAGAAGAACACATCTTTGAGATGTTGAACGATTCTCATAAAGAAGATGTGATAGAGTACGTAGACTGCAATAAATTTATATTTGAACTGTTCTGATGGGGAATATTAAAACTGAAGAGTTAGAATAGAGGAGAATATTAAAACTGAAGAGTTAGGATAGAGGAGAATATTAAACCTGAAGAGTTAGAATAGAGGAGAATATTAAACCTGAAGAGTTAGAATAGAGGAGAATATTAAAACTGAAGAGTAAAAGTGAAATGTAATATTTGTGGAACAAAATTCATAATTTGAAGGATTGATCAATGCAAGTCACTTTTCATTAAAAACGACTTGCGCCATACAAATATCTTTTTGTTGACAAAATCTTTAATAAAGTTGACGAGACAGTTTAGTTCTTACATCATAATAATTATATGTAGTAATATGATATAGTAATATACAGTTAGTATATTATAATATATTGTTATGTTATATTGATCACATAGTATGACAGAACAATTTAGTTCTTACATCATAATTATATGTACAATATAATAATATATGTGTAAGTTAGTATATTATAATATATAGTTATATCACATTATAATGACTAAACTATCCTATCGTTAGACAGTTTCATCATCAAAAAAAGGTATTTGCATGGTACAAATCAATTTTAATAAACAGTGACTTTCACTAATTACTGATTCTGAATCCTCTGTTTAAATAAAATTATAGAAATGAAATTTATCTGTGATACATGCTTATAGAATGGGAAAGATAATTTCGAATAGTCATCAATTTTAGCCACTATATATAATATAAAAATAGTACTGCCATCTGTACGTGAGATTAATAAGTCACAATAAAGGAGAATAATATTTTCTGATCCGCAGAATTATCACAGAAAGTTTCTACAGTAAAGCAGATTTGGAGCAGTGGTTGATGCCGGATATAACAAAAGAAGACTATAACACAATGATGGAAATACTTTGGAACCCGTTGGTAGAAAAGGACTTGAGTTTCGTAGTGAAATCGTCCAAAGATGGCAGAACGATCGGCGTTGGTTTGAACTTTGATCTTTGGGACGAGCCCGAGTTAATTCTCGACTCCAAATTGATGGTCGTTTTCGAATTTCTGGAATATTTGGAGGCACCCATTAGAGAACGAAAGTTGCCAAAAGGAAAGGGTCAAATTATTCACAATTTCATGATGACGACGAGCAGTGACCTAAGTCCGGCTGAGAACGTAATCATGATGAAAGAGATGGAAGAATATTGTTTGCAACTGGCTAAGAGGAAGGAGTTCGCTGGAATTTTTACCACAAATACGAGTCCACTGACACAGGTAACAATAATACACGAAACGTATAATTCGTTTATTTTAGAAAATGCTATCTTCAACAAAATTGTAACGACAGAGACACGCTTCTATTACATATCTTCTATGAGAATAGAGCACGGGAATTGGATTATTCAAAGAACATGCTCAACTTCCGTTGCTTTATCGTTAATATCATATTGAACATCTACGAACTTTCCAATCTCCTCCATTACTTTTCATTTCCAAAACAACATCTCGAAAATCGCTTTTGTCAAAGCGATCTAACTTTTAAACTTTTACCAGATTCCCGCCAAAAAAAATAGTCGAGTCATATCCATCCTTTCCCCTTTTCCTTTTCTATTAACTCATACTATCATATTATATGCGAATAAATGACATGTAATATTAATAATATTAATTTCATTGTTACTTTGAATTGTTACATTATTGTCATGTTTTCATAATGCAACTTTTGAAATTCCCGCTAAGAGCGCCACTTCACACTCCCTCTCTTTTCTCTTTCGTTAACTATTTTCAATTTCACTAATTGTAAGATTAATTTTTATCTTGTTCTATCGATTTCATAGCAAATAGTAAAAAAACAGGATGTTAATTTTATTACTGTAATTTTATTTATTACAGCAACTCGGAATAGATGTGTTTCAATACAAAACAATGCTGACTTACCAAGTGAACAGGTATACTGCTCCGGACGGTACGAAGCCCTTTGAAAAAGCACCAGACAATCAATTGGCAATTTGCTCGTTGAAAATGATCGCTTAACGTCTCCTAAAAACCAATCAGAAATATAAATAACTCGAATTGCAGAATAGAACTTATCGTTAATAGAGTTAATAAGCATGTATTTATATTGATATACCATCGAATAAGCATTAATTTATTGTAGTCTTACAAGCTATTCTATATTTCTTATTATTTACGAACTAATCAATCTGTGATTGTCTCGTATATACTATGTGATTATTATAATTATCTCAATTTTTAGTTTTTATAAACAATATTGACACATAATAAATACAGAATATAAAAATATAAATTGTGTATATACAAAAATATAAAAGTAATCGCATTATTTGCGAAAAATTGTAAATATTTTTGTACATAGAATAGAATATATATATGTGTATGTATGCGTATATATAGTGAGATAAGTTATTATAATTAGACGTAACTTTTTTCCAGTTACTCACTGAATTTTCTATGCGAAGATCCTAATGCAATACAAATTCGAATATTTGGAAATATTATTTATATAGTATATATAAAAATATCAGTTGTTAACAAGTTCGGATATCAAAAATCGATGAGTTATATGAATCGTAATATGAGTAATTGAATAAAAGAAATTCATATACATTTTGATGTCTTTTCTTTGAATCTCCGTTTAGATACATAATCTAATGTTAAAAACTGGGACTAATAATTTGAGGTGTTTTTACTTTATATTTATAATTTTACATTCGACTTCAATAGGAAGAAAATTACAGACAATAAAATTTAAATGCAACATACTAAAATACTTACATTTTTAGCTTTTGAAACCATAAGATTCTTGGAGTATTAGAGGAAGTAGAATATCTGCAACAAGACGTTAAACGTTAGAATTTGCATTTAAAAGCAAAACAAAATCTTAAGTTGAAGATAATGATAGATTCTTACATTCTTGGCTTCAGAGCCGCCGTTGGATTTTCTCCCCAAAATACAAAAAAATTAATGCTGATGTGAAGCGTCTGTAATAAAACGTCAAACATTACACTTTGTTGTTAAATTTGAAAAATTGAGTAAATTAAAGTACAATATATAAAACTACTTACGATCTTGATGTCCTGGCGAGATTTTATCCTCTTGAGCACTGACTCTAATACCGAAAGCGAGTGTTGAAGAAGAAAAAATATGAGAAAAGAAAAATAAAGACTATCAACGCGCGCATTTAAGTAACAATCGACGGACTCACTGACTCTATTTTCGCGAATTATAATTTAAATGAATTATTAGTTTAACAAGAGCCATTTTGCTCAGAAAAATATGAGAATACTTCGTAACAAACACTGACTCTACCGACCGCATTGCGCGCGGTCACAAAAATGTTCTGAAAATAAAGCTGATTAACAGGAGGAGGGAATAAAATATTTCCATGGTCCGTTAATGGAAATATGGTCCAGTAAAATTATTATTTTAACTATTAAATACGTACATTCCTAAAAAATTATTGTTGAATTTATATTTGAATTATTAAGAATTACGTAACATATGAAGTTAAAGAATCAACAAATGTTAAAAAATGTTACAATAGAAGTAAAAGCATGTTTTATATATATACATCTACTCTACCCTATTATGTAGACAGAGTTTATTACCGAGCAGGGTTACTGCCAAGATATTAGTTTACAATTATATTTTATTAACTGAGTTAATTTACTCTGAATTTATTAAGACTAATAAACTGAATTAAATTTTTAATCGAAATTATAAAAATTGAAAGCAAGAAACTCTAATCCTCAAAAAGGAAATAAGATAAATTTTACTATGTATAACTCTAAGATAACTCCAAAAACTCACAATCAGAATTGCAAAAATCGCGATATCATAATTCGCAACTCTAAAGCAAACAGGATCATCATTTCTTCGCAAATCTAACTTAAACCGTAAATAATTTCTCGTAATACTAATAAACAGGCGCGAAACTACTTCGCAACTCTAAATCAACCCGTAATCAATTTGTCGCAACACTAACAAAAAAAATTGCGATATGCCCAAAACGATGATGTACGATGACGAAGAAGGAAAAAAATACAAATACTACGAATACTAAAAGAGCAAAGTGACAAAGTAGTAACGAGAATGATCTCCCATGCTCTGAAATCATTTAAATGATCCAGAGGATGAGAAACCATTTGTTGTGACCCTCTTCGTGGCAGTTTGCCGGGCCTCTTCGGCTTCTAGCCTCTTCTTTCTTCGAGCGCAATGCCCGCTGAAACTTACGTCTAGCTCGAGTCTTTCTAATCGCAAACTACAAAATAAAGGTGAAATAATAATATAAATCGCGAAAGCTGACTCCAATACACATAGACGACCATCGATCATAGTGATCGTTGTCCGTTCGCATGTGCGTGCTCGAGCAATACCTACATGAACGTTCGTTTCGGGACCTATTCGCGACCTATCCGCGACCGCGACCACGATGCTAAATTCGAAAAATCGAAGAGTAAAACCAGAAACAAGTGGCATGCTCCAATTGTACCAATGTCACTGTCGATTTCTCAAATTAGGTTTCCTGAAACAGGTTGGACACGCGAAAAGGGGACACGCGACCAGAGACTGTGCCAACCTGCCCGGCCCTACCTACTTATAATTAAACACATTCACGCCAGAAAGTATGCTACCTAACCTAACAGTAGCCCTATATTTAAAAAATGGCAAAACAGGCACACCAACACACTCGCTCCACGGTTCTCACACATACCACTCGGGCGCAGACCTAAACTAGAAAGGACGTCCCGGGACACCTCCGACACCCGAGCTTAACACACAACTTTCACACTCTAATTTACGTACCATTTTCCTGAAATCGACTGACAATAGCTAGCGACTTAATTGCGTAAAACGTGATTAAAACACGTTTATATTTACAGCTAATACTAATGACTGAGAAAAGATACGTGTAATTTCTATAGAAATTACGCGTGCACGTGGACTTGGAATCATTATTATAATTGATAGTATAGTTATAATAATAGTATGATCATAGTTAGTTGTATTGTGATAATAAATTCATAATTCTTCAACTTAGTGCATAAATATTTCAAATATTACAACTTATAATGCATGGAATAATAAACCGACGCAATTTCACATCCTAACCACACATACACATGCGGAAAATACGTCGTGCTCGTGACGCTAACACGTTGTCAGTCGCTGAGAAATTTTTTACAAAATTACAAACTATGGTCATCATGCCCAATGTCTTTCACCCACCCAAGTAGCACCTGAGCACGTGAGTGAGATCCTGACAATGAACACGGCAGGGATTAAACCTGAAAATCCTGAACTAAAAAAACAATTAGTTTACGTAATTTGAATGTAACGGACTATTGCATTATTTTATTTCAAACTATAATGACTCTACTCTTTCAGAAATTATTGAAATTGCAAAAGAATAAAGACAATGAACAAGATTTGAATTTGTTAAAAAATATATTACGAACAATCAAACAATTAAATGCAAATTAAATGTTAATAGAAATATCAGGCGACTTCTTCATCAAAGCACATTTTCGAAAATGTGAAAGCAGCGTTCAAACCTGTTGCTTTGATTCGAAACTCAGCCTGTCGCGAAGTATCTTCTTGCACATAAAATTCATACATTTTCTGCGGAAAAAATTCTAATCTGTTATATTTCAAATTTTACTGAACTTCGTAACCACAAAACTCAATTAATTAAATCATTTAATACTGTTATAATAAAAGAGAAAATGAAATTGAAAATTATTAATTATTATCATAACAAAATATATCGTCAGTATGAATAAATAATAATTGCATCTTTCGTAGCAACGAAGTCGGAGGATATCCATCTTCTCTACTATGAAATGCTCAAACGAAATCATTTTAATAATAATTGTTTACAAACATTTATAATTTATCTATTCATATGGATATTCATATGGATATTTTACTTTTGCAAACATTTATACTGAACATATTTTGATTTTATAAGTGATTGCTATAAATGTATATTTTAATTGTTAAAATCGCGATGTGCAAGAAGCCCTATCCTGATCTAATACATAAAAAATTTGAAAAAATTGTTACTACTCACGAGTATAAAAAATACCCGCGGTCACTATGCTCGTCAAAAATTCTACGTACACAACCAGTCACCCGTGCCGATTCGGACCTTTCGTCCTACGACATGATTGAGTGACCGGAGGAACATAAATGCATGCGACTCACGCGATGGACGTGAAGAACGTTATCATCGAGGCCGCTTTAGAGCAGGGAAAGTTATCGTGGAGGCTCTCATCAAATAGATACCACTAGGAATCCCATTGTGGAAGTGGATGCGTGAAAACTTTCTGGAAAAACATAAAACATTTTATTTCCAAAGACACAGTGTTATTTGTAAAAATTTAAATCGTAATAATGTTAAAAATTAGGGCTAATAATTTGAGGTGTTTTTATTTTATATTTATAATTTTACATTCGACTTCAATACGAAGAAAATTACAGACAATAAAATTTAAATGCAACATACTAAAATACTTACATTTTTAGCTTTTGAAGCCATAAGATTCTTGGAGTATTAGAGGAAGTGGAGATTGTAGAAGATCTGCAACAAGACGTTAAACGTTAGAATTTGCATTTAAAAGCAAAACAAAATTTTAAGTTGAAGATAATGAGAGATTCTTACATTCTTGGCTTCAGAGCCGCCGTTGGATTTTCTCCCCAAAATACAAAAAAATTAATGCTGATGTGAAGCGTCTGTAATAAAACGTCAAACATTACACTTTGTTGTTAAATTTGAAAAATTGAGTAAATTGAAGTACAATATATAAAAATACTTACGATTTTGATAGTAAAACGAGTATTTGAATTATTAAGAATTACGTAACATATAAAGTTAAAGAATCAACAAATGTTAAAAAATGTTACAGTGGAAGTAAAAGCATGTTTTATATATATATGTATATATTTATATATATATATACATATATATATATTCATATTACAAGGTCACAATATTTGTCCTGTTAGAATTGAAATTAAATTTCAGTCTATAAATAATTTTTAGAATAGTATGTTCTGTTTAAATGCTTATATGCTGTTATTTCTTTAATTGTTGAAAATTATATCATAATTATTTGGTTAAATCTTACCTTAATTTGAAGCCAAAAACGCGTGTTTTATCTTTAGAATATACAATACATATACAATACAATGTAAATTTAATAGTTATTGATTTAAATTTTTACCTAATAAGAACTTTTCGGAGATACCTCTTTCCGAATGATTCTTCTGGATAATATTTTCATCTTTACAGATGAGGTATGCTTCTCTCCGCCATTTTTAACCGCCACTTCTCGGTTAAAACTCGATTATGAGAAATATCGATTTCGAGTTCGAGAATCGTAGGAAGTGTAGTTTGTATTTCGCCGTTGGCGCTGTAATCATTAACTAATTTGAACCCAATACGCGCGCATTTTGAACGAAATGTTAATTTGGAATAAAAAATAAGAAACTTTCGTCTAAATCAAATACACAAAATTTATGAAAAATTCTCAAAAAAGAACAAAAATATTCATACACTAAATAAAAAATTGTCAATACTTTAAACTGTTATAACTTCCTGATAAGTTGTAGAATAATTCACTTGATTTTATTTTAAACAGAAAAGTTTTCACTATAATAATTTTAAGTTTGTTTCGTTCAAAGATATTTATTTGTACACTACGCAGTAAGCGTAAAAATAAGAATATTTTTCTTCTCGAAAATTATAAAAATACATTCTTATCAATATATTATTATTAGTATATTCTTATCGAAGAGAAAAAGTGTTTTTATCACCGAAAAATTGGTAACTTCAAATTTTATTAAAAAAGTGTACGAGACAAGATACCGTAAGAATAGAATCGATCAAAGAAATCAGCATAAAAGGCTTCAAAATCTTAATCGATTTCGTTACCTTGATGCTCAATGAATCGTCAAATACACATGTATTAGTTGAATAATTCTTAATGAGATATAAATGGAAGTAAAGAGTGTCGAAGAAACGATGCCATCGAGTTACGAACCTAATACGATGTAATACGTGTTGTTATTATGTCTCGTGACGTAGTTGAGAAAGTAGTAGAAGATGAGGTGATCCTGAAACGACAAAAACGATAATTAAGACAAACATAAGCATTGTGTTTGTGTTGTTTTTTACTTTGAATTTCGAGCTTCAAGGCCTTCTACGCTTTACTTTATTTGAGAACTGAACAATTTTATTATATTATGCAGTAAAATTATTATTTTAACTATTACATATGTACATTCTTAATAAATTATTGTTTTTTAGTATTAGAATTGTTAAGAACCGCGCAGTATGAACAAATAAGTAGAAAATGTTATAATAGAAGTGTGTGTATAATTATATATATATAGACACACATATACACGTACAATATTATATGCTTTTACACACACACCTTTGTTATAACAGAGGTTATATTATTCATTGTTGTGTGTGTGTACACACACTAGTAGAAATATTATAACCTTGTAATTGACTAATTCATAATTATATACATATATATATCAATTACAAGATTATAATATTTCTATTATAATATTCTATTAGTTAGAATAGAAATTAAATTTTGGCATAAAATTATAAATAACTTTTAGCATAGTGTGTTTAAATGTTTATATATTATTATTTATTTAATTGTTGAAAATTATGTGTAATAATTATTTGGTTAAATTTTACTTTAGGGGACTGAGAATTATGAACTATTTTTGGTAATGTGGCAAATTTTATCTTGAAAATACACAACACAAATACAAATCTAACAATTAATGATTTAAATTTTTACCTCAGAACTTTTAGATGATACCTGATGATTTTTCTGAATAATACTTTCTTCTCTACAAATGCAGTGTACTTCCTTCCGTCATTCTTGTCGCTTAAAAATCGATTATGAGAAATATCAATTTCGAGTTCGAGAATTGTAGGAAGTGTTTTATATATATATATATATATATTCATATTACAAAGTCACAATATTTGTACTGTTAGAATTGAAATTAAATTTTGGTCTAAAATTATAAATAATTTTTAGGATAGTATATTCTGTTTAAATTCTTATATGCTGTTATTTCTTTAATTGTTGAAAATTATATCATAATTATTTGGTTAAATCTTACCTTAATTTGAAGCCAAAAACGCATGTTTTATCTTTAGAATATACAATACATATACAATACAACGTAAATCTAATAGTTATTGATTTAAATTTTTACCTAATAACTTTTGGGTGATACCTCTTCCCGAATGATTCTTCTGGATAATATTTTCATCCTTACAGATGAGGTATGCTTCTCTCCGCCATTTTTAACCGCCACTTCTCGGTTAAAACTCGATTATGAGAAATATCGATTTCGAGTTCGAGAATCGTAGGAAGTGTATTTTGTATTTCGCCGTTGGCGCTGTAATCATTAACTAATTTGAACCCAATACGCGCGCATTTTGAACGAAATGTTAATTTGGAATAAAAAATAAAAAACTTTGGTCTAAATCAAATACACAAAATTCATGAAAAATTCTCAAAAAAGAACAGAAATATTCATACACTAAATAAAAAATTGTCAATACTTTAAACTGTTATAACTTCCTGAAAAGTTATAGAATAATTTACTTGATTTTATTTTAAAGAAAAAAGTTTTCACTATAATAATTTTAAGTTTGTTTCGTTCAAAGATATTTATTTGTACACTACGCAGTAAGCGTAAAACTAAGAATATTTTTCTTCTCGAAAATTATAAAAATACTATCTTATTAATATATTATTATTAATATATTCTTATCGAAGAGAAAAAGTGTTTTTATCACCGAAAAATTTCGTTTTATCATCAGATCAATCTTGAAAAATACATTGTATACGAGGTCTATTCATATATGTACATTGTTTGTGGCATTGCTAAACACCCCTCTTTGTGTGATATAACCTCAAATTTAAGATTAATTTCATTATATATTCACTGTATAACATAAATACTTATATTTAAATGTAAATGATAGTGTATTATTAATATCTTTCAATAAAGAGAATTTGTTGTTATTATATATATATAATAGCATCCGTTATATATATGTATATATACAGACCATCCATTTATTTTAATATGATTTAATAGAAAATTTTGGGATGGCACCTCTTACGGATTTGCTCTCATGCAGTATAATTGAAAAAGATTCCAATGGTGACATATTATGGACGTGGTCCTACCCAATCGTTTCAGAATCGCA
Source organism: Melipona bicolor (assembly GCA_030673865.1). Taxonomy (NCBI): domain Eukaryota; kingdom Metazoa; phylum Arthropoda; class Insecta; order Hymenoptera; family Apidae; genus Melipona; species Melipona bicolor. The sequence continues at coordinate 170,620 of JAHYIQ010000068.1, read as the reverse complement.
AAAAGCGGTTGTTGCAAGAAAATGCAATTTAGAAGTAGAACATAATTCACCTCAAGTGTTTGTATTCTCAAGGTACAAATACGATTGGTTCTACATACACTGTAGTGAAGTATTTGATTCGGATAAGTTACCAAAAGTAAGCCACATGCTTATTTCTAAATAGAAACATTAATATCATTATGTAGGAATGTAATGAAAACATCCTAAAGTTCTGTTTGAAACAGGTAAAGCAGTTTGCGTTGGTCTTGTTTGCCAAAGACTTTAATCCAAGAAAGTATGAGGTACTGTCGAGAGTCCTTAGCAAAATGTACTGCAAAACTGGCAAGCCAACAGAGATACTGCAATTGTATCTCTCTGTATTTACAAAAGGGTCATGTTCTACTCAGGAAAATGGAACATTTGTTTCCGATGATTTTAATAGCCATTGTTTTATAATCAGTACAAATGTCAGAGAAATGATTAAAACATTCGAGTTAGAAACAATCTTAATATACACCGCTCTTCTTCTGAAGAAAAGGATAATAGTCTATCATCATAGCCTGGAACAGCTTTTAAAATGGATTGGAATATTTCCTCTGTTGATGAAGCACCGTAAAGTCACTGATAATTTGTTTCCTTGGATTGATTTAATCGACGATGAATTGGCAGAATTGAAGGTACATTGATCAACTGTATTTTGTAATTGTGTGACAGGTATTATGCAACTCTGATAATTAAATTTTTTCAGGGACTTTCACACTACATTGCTGGTTGTAGAAACAGCTCCATTTCGTCGAGAACAGATTTGTTTGATCTGCTTGTGAATATACCAGCCAGAGAAATCACAGTTGCATCGCACGCGAAAGGTAAATAAAAGTACAATTGAAAATGTCGTTGCTTTATTAGACAATTTATGTTAATTCCATCAATTTATTTAGAAAGCCTGACAATGACAAAAACACACAAAGAGATAGCCCTATTTATGATCCAACTGAGTGAGAATCAGTCCTACATTGAGAGTCAAATAATTTCTGAGATAAACGACAAAACTCAAGACCTGTTGAATCAATTGAAATCTCTGGCCGTAGTTCAAGGGCCGGATGGAAGAAAAATGGTATCAGCGCAAACATTGAAAGAAAAGAACTTACCACCAGCGGTAGAACATTTTCTAATAAATTTAGCTGTAGCTGAGAATTTGCTTCTGCTGTAATTATAATTGTAATATTTCCTCCTACTGTAAATATCCTCCTAAATATACTCGTCTGTTTACACGAATGTGGTCAAATAAATAATTTCAATCTAATTGCGCGACTGATTGATTTGAAAATCAATCATTGATAAATAATTGGTCAGTTCGATTCAGGGTCAGCAATATTCAAAACGGATCTGTCGCGACATCTAGTAGCAAATCCGTAATGCGCGTATTATCGAAATTAATGTAAAAACAGCGAGAAAAGATAGTTAGTCACAGCGGAAAAATACCAAACCAAGCGGTGCTTTTTTTTCGTAACATGTCAATTGCGTATACCGGTTGTTCGTAAAATGCGGGGTAACGTGGCCAAGTTGATTTGACTTGCATATTACGGGAAGCCATTTTTCTGTAGTGGCCGCCTTTCATCCGGTACACGCGGTCGAGGCCCCGTCGTGACAAACGTCGCGTACTGAGAGAAGCGGATTCTATCATTTTCCACAGAAATCTTGCAAAGTTCCACAGCAGATTGTATGGTGTGAAATCGACTGTACACGTGCGAGAAAATGGCGCGATACGGACAGAGACCTGAGAACGCTCTGAAAAGAGCAAACGGTACGTGTGACTATTCCGTAACGAGATATGACATGGCCGATAGCTATTTAATCTGGATTCCGAAAATTCTTCCGTCCCGTTTCACGCGAATATCTCACAATCCTCAGTTGCTCCATTTAACCGTATATTTCCACGATTTGCTGGTCAATCGTCGCAAGTGACGTCCCCCATTTGTCGCGGAACTTTCAGTTCGGTGGCACGTCCTCCTGACTTTTTAAAAACATCAATTTTACCTAACCATATGCATTTAGAACGGAACAACTGTGCAAGATTCTAAGAGTTCCGAATAGTTCTAAAAGATACGCTACGACTACGAGTGAAACGCAACGTTCTATTTTTGCGTACGATCTTTTGTTCGAATTAATTTATATCGAATAAAATCATTCAGTATATACATTGTTTGTACGAACGAGCGAGCATTTGTAGCGAATGCTTGTTGAATCTTGCATGCAGTTTTTATTTCGGAATCCTTTTCGTAATGTTAACATTGACCCTCTTTAACTTTGTATCTCTTTGTACTGTTACATAAACACTAGCTATAACACATATTTTTAATACGGTTAATGTCAGAATAAATCATTGTAGAGCAATATGATCTATACACATTTAATCTAAACACGTGTTTTCCCTCTTTTTTATTATTTTTAACAGAGTTCATCGAAGTGGGAAAGCCAGCTAGAGCATTAGATACTCTACAAGAAGTCTTCCGCAATAAAAAATGGACGTACAATTGGTCAGAGTCGGTGTTAGAACCGATAATGTTCAAATACCTGGACCTATGTGTGGAATTAAAGAAATCTCACATAGCGAAAGAGGGCCTATTTCAATATCGGAATATGTTTCAATCTGTGAATGTCGGAAGCTTGGAAAATGTCATACGTGGTTATCTACGCATGGCAGAGGAAAAAACAAACCAAGCACGGAAGCAGAGCCAACAAGCCGTTATAGACATAGATGATCTCGATAACCTGGCCACACCTGAAAGCATATTGTTGTCAGCTGTGAGCGGCGAGGATGCGCAAGACAGAAGCGACCGTACTATCCTGACACCATGGGTGAAATTTCTATGGGAATCTTATTGCCAGTGTTTAGAATTACTAAGAACCAATGCTCACGTTGAGACACTGTATCACGATATTGCACGCATGGCCTTCCAGTTTTGTCTTGAATATAATCGTAAGACTGAATTTCGTAAACTATGTGAGAAACTGCGAAAACATTTAGAGGAGATTTGTAAATTACCGGCTCTTGTGTCGAATGTTTCCATGAACAGGGCGGAGACACAACAGCTGAATCTGGAAACGCGACTGAATCAGCTTGATTCAGCAATACAAATGGAGCTGTGGCAAGAAGCGTTCAAATCCTCTGAAGATGTGCACGGTATGATGAACTTGTCCAAGAAACTTCCAGTGCCAAAAACTATGGCTAATTATTACCAGAAACTGGCTATGGTTTTCTGGAAAGCGGGGAACTATCTATTCCATGCTGCGGCGTTGTTCAAATTGTTGCAGCTCTCCCGCGAAATGAAGAAGAACATGTCTTTGGAGGAACAGCAGAGAATGGCCAATCGTGTCTTACTAGCCACTCTATCTATTCCACTGCCATCGGCTCACCCAGAATTTGATCGTTTCATCGAAACAGACAAAAGTCCACTGGAGAAAGCTCAAAAGCTTGCCACGCTTCTGGGACTCACTCAGCCACCAACTAGAGTTTCCTTGCTTAAAGATATAGTTCGTTTGAATATCGTCAACTTAGCATCGCCGCAGTTGCAAGAATTGTATTCGTGGCTCGAGGTCGAATTTCATCCTCTGGAACTGTGTAGTCGAGTAGATTCTGTTATCCAGACGCTGCAGGCAGACGAAAATAGCCCTTTAATTCAATATATCCCAGCCCTGCAAGACGTAACTCTTGTACGTCTGGTTCATCAAATATCGCAAGTTTATCAGACTGTACAATTCGCTAGACTTTTAGAACTTGCCAAATTCACGACAGACTTTCACCTGGAACGTCTGCTGGTCGATTGCGTGAGATACAACGACATGCAGATAAGGATCAGTCACGGGAAGAAGTGCGTGCACTTTGGTGTCGATCTGTCGGAGGCCCAGAGAGAAGATCATCCCGACGGTCCTGTGTTGCAAGCAATGCCTTCTGAACAGATTCGCTGCCAGCTCGTGAATATGGCCACCGTGTTGCACAGAGCAATCAATATTATTAATCCGAACAAGAAGAAAATGGAGCGCGAGAAGTTGCGTGCCGCCATGGTGAACCATTATCACGAGACCAAGATGAAAGAACATCAAAGGATTCTCGGAAGACATAAGATCATCGAGGAAAGAAAGGAGTATATCGAACACATAAACACAGTCCGTGAGGAAGAGGAAATGCGAAGACAGGAGGAACTGCAGAGGCAGCAAATGTTGGCGGAGCAAAAGAGGCTCGAGCAGGAGAGAGAAGAACGTGAGAGGAAACGGCAGCAGAGCGAGATTCAACAGATCAAGGATAGGCATCTGAAAGAGAAGATGCAACAGATATCTCAAACTAGTCACGGTCAGAAGGTATTGAAAAAATTAGACGAGGACGAAATCAAAAAATTAGATGCGGAACAAATCGCAGCCCGAGAAGCCGAGGAATTGCAGAAAGAACGCAGAGAGATGCAACAGAAACTGAAGTCTCAGGAGAAGAAGATAGATTACCTGGAACGTGCCAAACGTTTAGAGGAAATACCGTTGCTGGAGAAGGCGGTCGAAGAGAAGATGGAACTGGCTAAACAACGCTGGGAACAACAGGAAGCCGAACGAATCGCCGCGGCCATCGAGGAAAGACAGCAAGCTGTCGCCACCCGCGAACGCATGGCAAGAATGAAGGAGGATCATGATATTTTCTTGGCGAAGATCTTAGCCGAGCGTAAGAGTATTTATCTGGAAAAGCTAAAGGAATTTGAGAAAGTATTGAACGAAGAGAGGGTGAGCAGATTGCTGAAACGTAAGATGGAGCGTAAGGCTGAAAGAAAAGCCAAATGGGAGAAAGAGCGAGCTGAAGCTATCGAGAGAAGGCGTTTGGAAGAATTGCGTATTAAGCAAGAAGAAGAAAAACGGCGTTTGGAGGAAGAAAGAGCTAAGAGAGAAGAGGAGGAGAGACTGAGGCGTGCAGAGGAAGAGGCGAGAGAGGCTGAACGTTTGGCGAAAATTGAGAAACAAGCAGAAATCACCAGAGCTAGGGAAGCTGAGATAGAACGGAAGTTAGAGGAGGAGAAACAGAGAGACAAAGAAATGGCGGATAGATGGAGACGTGGAGAACGTCACCGTATGCAGGAGAAGCCAGGTACGTTTATTATTGTCGAAATTATTTTATAGATTGCACGATATACTTTATGTTATACTTGATTGCAGTCGAAATGTCCTGGCGTCGTCCTGTCGATGCGAAAGATGACGGTATCAAAGAAGAATCTACCCGTTGGAAAAGACGGGATCCAAGAGATATGGATAATAAATGGCGAAAGGATGACGATAAACCGAAGAAAGAGACTATCGAGAGATGGAGAAAGGACGATTACGACAAGGATGATACAAGGGACAACAGAGATCGGATAGATAAAGATCGTGGAATGGATGGACGTTCAGTAAGTATATAATTGTGTAAGAACTTTTAATGAACCATGAGAAAAATTACGCTTATTAATATTTTACAGATGCGTGACATTCCACGTGATTCGATATCTGATGGACCTCGTAATCGTGGCAGAATGTCCGATCGTCGTGGAGGTGGAGGCGGAAGTGGTGGTGGTGCTGGTGTTGGTGCTGGTACTGGTGGCGGCAGCAGCAGCGGTGGCGGTGGCGGGGGCAGTGGTGGACATCGTCGTGAAGATACGATGCGGAACACAAGTAGTCAAAATTGGCGCGATAAGAGCGACACGATACAGAATTCGCCTCGAGATTTACCGAGACGTGACGAAAAGTAACTACATACATTTCCATATTTGATTAGCTCATCTCGACTACTTTGCACGTCGCTTCGTTAATTTTAACTAAATTCAAATTCAAATTCAAATTCAAATTACTAGGCGAGACGACACGAAAGACGATCGACTTCCATCGAAGCACGACGAGAGAAGACGACCACCGGAAGACGATGGATGGTCACAGGTGAACCGGCGTTAACAAAGAAGTCGGCAACAATCTATAGAAGCAATGTTTATTATCCTTCAAGAACAGTGCATAATATGCAGTTAAACTTTCGCCTGAAATCGATAGGCCCAACTCTACTGTTTTGTGCACCGCTTCATTTATTTCCGAACATGCTCGTAACGGAGAGAAAAAGAAAAAAAAAGCACAAAGATCTATGGGTCGTAGCCAATTCACGTACGCATTACGAAAGAATACAAATTGTAATATTAATAGTCGATGATAAGATTGAGTTTTTATGATTTTTCTAAGCCGTGCAACAACAATTTTCTAAATCGATTACACTACAATATATGTATTAGACTTGTTGTAAAAAAGGAAACAAAAGCAAGAAAAGGAAGAAAATAGCAGAAAGCTCGGTGGACACAGTATACATATAAAATATGAATCAATGTACAGAGCAGAAGGGATGGCTAATTGTATAAGTGATGACGATATCGAATTTGCTGAGTTAAACCTGTCGGCAAAGGTTAAAAGTCTCAAAAAAAAAACATTAATAAAGTTCTCTCGTCTCCTAATTCTTACGTTGATGTTTTTATAAATATCGCGTGATATCTACCTTGGAAAAAATACTGAAGAAACGAATTGTGTGACTCCGAAAGATCTAATACATATAATAGCAATCTTCCGCACACATCCGAGGCAACGACTTCAAGCCTGTAAAATAATGGAACAAAACGTAAGAACCAGACCTCTTTATTATTGTGAGAATGAAGATCTACGCATCTTATCCATATTGTCTTTTTAATTGTTTTATTACATTTATGATATAATTAATAACTAAGATACTACGTAATAAATAAATCGCTACAGAGTATCAAACTCCGTTTCTATTTACAACCTATGAAACTTAAACAAAACATTCGTGAAGTCTTAAATTAAGTCGACGTTATTTTGCGTCAATCTTCGTTGACAAATGCATGAATGGAAAACATAAACGCGTTATTTATTGTCTATTTCTTTCATTTATCTAAACTGTAAGCTATTTTCTTTATTAAAAAGAGGAGAAAGATTAATTTGAGAATTAATAAATGCGTGTGTAAAACTGAATATTTTAAACGTGTGGAAGATAAAGGGAACTACTAAAATTATTTAGATAACGTGTCGACCAACGTGAACCAACGACGACAGTTGAAATACACTATTATTGTAATAGAACAAATAGCGATGCTATCGATATATTTATATCTGTAATCGAGACACTTCTCGAAATTATTACATGAAAATATATAGTTCAACACCATATATAGTACACACTTTGTCACATGCATACTAAACTGTTCAAAACGTTCCGTATCACGCGATATTACGGTGCAAGCTCCATAACTCCGTGTAGAAACGATCAATTACACGGCCTGGTTTCCACTCTCGATAATTTCAGCGGTCTGAAAAGCCCGGGGTCATATTTTTCAAATAAAACATTCAACCGGAAACTGTATTCTGATCAGATAGTTACAAAAATCGCGTTTCCACCTTTACACTCGATTTGGTCAAATTTTGCACGATGAAATTCACGTTTGATTTATTTTTATACGTTTCAACAAATTCGTTTAAAGTTTAAAGTTGAATCTTCTTTTTTTTTACGTGTCAAAATTCCTCAAATTTCACGCGGAAGTTTTAACAAAATTTTAAACGATGATTCCATTTAATATGCTTGATCTTTTCATTTTTGTTCTTTTTTTTCTTTTCTACGTCGCGTCACTAAATACGCTAACAAACGTCTAGGAACTTGTCTCCTCTCGAATAGGAAAAACATCGTAGTCAGCTCTTTGCTTAATCGACTCCTGTTGTCTCAATGCACGCTAACAAATATGAGCAGCACTCTATGTAATTTTTATAATGGACCTCTTTCTCTCTTTGAGTTCTCGTCGTCTCAAGAGTCACGGGATTCAATACAGCATTATCGCCGCGGCGGTTTTTTCCTCTAGCGCCGGAATTGTCTCCAAGCGTTCGATCTTGTCTCGTCCTGAACCCCAACCTACCAGCGCTATGCTGATTAAATGCACCACACCGGCGCACACAACCAGCCTGAAAGAAAAAAAGCAACCTTAGAAGCGAAATCTCAGAGACACCTCTAAAAATCTACGTGTTTCTTCTCTCCTATTTTTTTCTACACCTCGACTGTTGTAACTTTGAAGCAGAAAGCATTACTGGTATCTAAAATCAGTTGAATTCTCAAGGGCATTTTCTTTAACGTATCAGTGCATATAGAAATAATAATAAGTATGCAGATTGCGGATCTTTGTGCAAATTTATATTCAAACAGAAATTTGTTCGCATGTTATTAATACGTTTTCTAAATTTTTCACAAATGCGTAAACATTCGCAACCTCTCCTTAATTTTTAAAGTAACAAAGTAAAAATAACGTTTCAACATTTAAAAGACAGAATATTTTACGTTGGTAATTCTCACTCTACGTTTTAACTTAAAGTATTTTACCAAGCCGCAAGTTTTATAATTCGCATTCGTCTCTCGAAATTTGAAAGGACTGGAAATGGAAAAACGTTCACAATATCGAATATGGCTTGCATAAAACTTGTCAGCAACTACAAAAATGCGAAATCATCGATGAAGCTTGGCAGAGGTATTCTATTGTGAATACATCCACGCTATATCGAGCAGAATGAAAAGTCTCTTACCAAAATGAATAACCAAGCTCAGCAGAACCTTCGCTGGTCCACATATTGTCGATGTCCTCCTTCGGAAGCACGTTGAAGTATAGCTTCGTGTAATACTGAGCTAGCCAAGTGCTCGTACTCGCCATGCACATTAGCACTGAATTAAATATCAAATATGAAACGTCTCAAAGTTACACGTAACATTATAAAACAATTGACTTTTTTACAATATACTGTAATGTAATAAATTTTATTTAATTTTTATATGATGAACTCCCTATTACTCGATGAACTCCCTTTTCTTCTTTTTTTTTGTCTTATTTCTTTAAATTGAATTATTAGTTAAAGTTAAAGTTAAATACTCTGATTAACGTACGTGTTAAGATATTTATAAAATATACTCCAGGATCGGAAAGGATTTTAGACCTGGGGGAAGTGGCTGTGTTCAAAACGGCGAGCAAGGCAGCCAAGCCAGCGGTGACAAGTGCTGCCGAGGTTGTCGTTAGAGTGCTGATCCAGAGTCCCCAAGACATCACAGTTGGGTCTTGTTTAATCATTTGAGGCACTGAAACGAAACAAACGATTATTTTTATGCGATAACTTCAATAATAGTATCCAGGGCTTTTCAGCAGTAAAAATCAATGACGCGAGCCTCACATTTATATCGTCAGTCGTTCACGTTCAGATACCTTAACATTTATATATTATTAAATTATGTTTAAGAATTAAAAAGTTGGAGAATTTAAATTCTCTGGAAAGGAGAAAAAATTTAATTGAAGTTAAACAAAATAGTTAATAAATGAAAATAAACAGTTAATATTCGATGTTTAAAATAATCCAATAAATATCCAATTTACTAAACAAATTATTATTAACAAAGTTACCGTTAGCATATTATTAATCTATAGTGTTTTTCATTGTCGTTGAAAAAGTCTCATCAACTTGAACGTTCAGTTTTTCTGTGCAAACCGAATCTCACTCTGGATTGGCGTGCAAACTGAAGTTATCGCAGCACGTAATGAATAATTAAGCGTGCAGTAAATACTCTTGCTTTAGCTAGTTCAAGTTATATTGCATCGCAAATAACGGACTATTTAATTAGCCGCGGGCGGGATTCTCAGTGAATCGCCAAGTTAACAACTTGCGTCCACGAAAGGACATCCGAGGAATTTCTCAAGAGCCGTGCCTTTCCTTGTGTTCGATGTTTACTGCAAGCATTGAGTTTCAGCACACAAAAACGACTATATTTCACATTAATAAAGAACCAGTGTATGCCTTTCAATTATAGAACGTTGTCTTATAATATTATTAATAATGTTAATGTATAAAATAATAGAATATCATAGTAATAATATATATAATATAATACTATTATAATAATATTGTAGTAATAATTACTAATACCAATAATATTCTACATGGTTGTTTTTAATGAAAGTTAGATTGTTTGACAAAATTCAATAACGTATAATGTCAAGAATATTGAAATAGCCTTGTTACCCTTAGGTTCGCCCAAAGCGATTGTGATTAATGTCAAAAATTAATCAAATCAAAATGTGTAAAGATAATTATAATTGGATGAAACGTGATTCGATACTTTCATTGACCGTGAAAGTTTCCAAGGAAAAGAGATTTTAATATTTCCCGTGGTCAGCATCGGGACAGTCCAGTGATACGAGGTTGCTGGAGCACGTGAAAGTCGACCACGAGGCACGGTCGTGAATTTTTGCACACTCAGAAACCAGTTTCTGCTCCTATTGTTACAACCGTCGCGGTTGCTCTCTCGCGCACGGAATCTTTCCCTCGGGCTGCTTTTCTTTATTCAATCGCTTCTTCTGCACGCCTCTGCGTGTGGGTGTCGCAAAAAACTTCTTGCCGCCGATGAAAAATCTCCAACGGGAACGGATTAGAACCGTGTCCGACATTTCCAAACTCTATTCCGCTATTAGGTACACTTTGAACAGCTGGTGACACCGAACTATTAATCATACAGCAGTAAAAAGAATTCTTTCCTCACTTCGCTTCCTTTTCTTCTTTCGGAAAATTTTCATTTAACAAATAGGGCTCTTTCGTTTTATGTTGTTTTATAATCTGTGAAAAGTCGTGAAATCAATATAAAATACGAGATTATTAATTGATACTGTAATTGTCAATTTCTATTATGCCAATCTCTCTATAGTTAAATTAAAGTACAATGTGAAATTTAATAGACAGATTAACTTGATAAAAGTTAATAAGTAAATTATTTAACGTAAGAGTTATGTATATATTCAAATATAAGTCAAAATAAAAACTAAATTCCAATTAAAAAGAGAAAGAAATCATCAAACTAAAATTCCTTCATTTTCAAGAATTTTTTCGTATTTTTAAAATTTATGGAAAATTTTAACAATCAATAAATACAAATATTAATAAAATAAAACTATCTATCTACAACTCACAGAAAGAAAGAACGTGGTATTCCACTGAGCTCATTACGATTCGCAAGAAAAGACAGGTATAACAGGTATAAATACCATATATATAAATACCATTCGAAAAACAATCCAATTTGATCGGCTTTTGTCATTAAACGCACAGAGAGATCATTCAGGCAATGATCAAAGTGAATATGCTAGTCGCGTGCATCAGCGCGATTAATTCTTTTCTTCATTATCAATGAAGTATATCAGCGAAGAGGGACGAGCGAGGGAATTAATAAACGATTACTATCGTATTTCATTGCGACACGCATACCAATATCTGCCCCGTTGTTGGTACAATAAAATAAAGAAGCTCTTATTGACCTCACGTTTCAGGCTAAATAGTAACATATACACGATGGTTAATCGTGCATGCCACGCGATTATCGGTACATACATACACGATCGAAACCGGTACGTGTTCCTCGCGTGTCCCTTTGGGACCATTCCGTAGCTCGATGAAAGAGAAACGTTTCTCATGACACGTGCCAACAATCCCATTGTTCTTATCGGGTGAGGCAGCTAGTTCGATCTGCTTTCTACGCGGAATCGGTCGTTAATGCTAGAGCTTCGTTTCGATTAGCCAAGTTATTCGACGATTCAGATTATTCACATTATTCGAAAATTCAGATTATTCCAGTTGCCTGAATTCAGATTACTTAAATTCAAGATTCTTTGAGTCAAGATTCAAGCTACATATTTGAAAATTCAGGGTAGTCACGTTGCTCGAAGATTCAGATTTGAAGATTGTTCAAGTTATCTGAACACTCGAGTTATTTAAAATTAATTTGAAAATTTGAATTATTCGAGTTTTTCGAAAATTCAGACGGTTTAAGTTACTTAAAGATCCAAATTGTTCAAGTTACCTGAAGATTCAGATTAGTCTCTTGAAAATTCAGAATATTCAAGTTTTTCAAAGATTCAGATTGAGTTACTTGCAAATCTGGATGATTCAAGGTACTTGAGAAATTATCAGATCCGGATAATTTCCTTGAGAATCCAGCTTAAGCTGAATTCGAAATTTATATAAACTTTTTTAGAGATTAGATGCCTAAATTGCCAATGAAGATCATGATTCCTAGAATAATAATGAGTGAAATTAGCTTTTAAAAAGAAGTTTTTATAGTTTCAATCTCCACTTTAAACTTCAAACAATATTTTAAATTAAGGAAAATAACAAGTTCATACCTTCAAAGTAATTTCACTTAAATTCAAGCTAATGAAAACGAACTATAAAAGAAATTCCTCGTACAGACTTCGATGTAAGGATAATCGAAGAGCTCGTCTAAGATACCATCGTCTCCTCTTGAGTCAGAAATTGCCCGCAATGTACAGTTTTAACGTGTCATTCGATACGCAGCTAATCATATGTACCGAATCGAAATACGAGAAGCTGATAAAGAAAATATTGTATCTGTGGAGTGAGAATCGTCCGTAATAAGAATTGCAATGTGGTTGATACTGTACACTTAGCCGCCACTGGGTCAAACTGCTTGGCCACGAGGGTCCAATTACTGTTCTGCTACATTCTCCAATTTCCATAGATACCGTGCTCTGTACATTGAACTTGTCGAACAGCTTAATGCAAGGCATTCCTAAAACCTTTACACTGTAAGAACTAAAAGAAGATACCAGAAAATTATCTATAATTAAAAATCTTGAACGAAATCGCTTTTTTTTTTTAATTCTAGTATTCCCTAGATAACAATGATTCACTATATAAAATAGATCGGGATTTTCTAACAAGAACAAATTTCAGCAACAAATGATCAAAACAAGTATCTACAACATTATTAATCCAATTATTGGTCTTCAGTCCTCTAACACCTCTCACATCAAATTTTCTAACGTAAGATACAAATATATTTTTTATTTTAATTTAAGAAGATCTATGTGTAAGCTATTTAATAAAAACCAATTTTGATCATAAATGGACGAGTAACGAGGATATAACTGGTACAGAGCAGGTTTTTGCGTCCGGTGTCTCGCGAAAATTATGCCGCGACCGAAGTGCGTGAGACGAACCGTTATACATGGTGAGCCCGTAAAATTGTTATTCAAATGTTTCAGCTGGCGAACAGCGTACCCCGTAGATTACGTGTACACGGCTAAGTCCACCTTCGGGGTAAGATGCCAGGGGGGAACGGATGTTTTCGCTCGAGTGCCCGACCGGCATTGTACCACCGTTTATGGCACGATAACAGTTTCCTCCGGCAATAACGATCTCAGTATCGGGATGACAAGACACGCAAATGTTATGAACAGTCTCATTACTCCAGTTCAGCCGTGAATCTGGGCGAAATTCATGGACAGATAACGAATCAAGAATTCTTTACATTTCTAGCAATCTTCTTGCGTTCATAGATGTTCTTGGATGTGCAAATATAAATATGGATATAACACATTTGCTATTGTAGTGTGTTGTAAAATGTCCCCATTATGTCATTAATTCTTCGTACCTTTTTTTGTTTTTTTTGTTTCTTACTAACTGTCTCAAATTTTATGTAAGGTTCATAGAAGTTGAATTAAAATATTGATTTGTTTATATACTCACGTCTTAAAAAACTTTGAAATTGTTAGTAAAAATGGAAACATTAATATTTTGTAGAGAAGATTTTTTATTGATCTTCTTAAACTTTTTGAATCTGCTATTGAACATCTTTTTGAATCTAGATCCTCTTTCTGATAAATTACATAATATGTATGTTACTTGGGTCATGTAAAATTCATCACAACTCGTCAGAATTCAAGTTATTAACATCTGTAACACTTAAAAAGAATCCAATTACTGAAAAGAGTCTAGAGAATATTGTATAATAATAGAGTAAAAATTACAAAAATGATTATAAAAAGTAAACAAAATCCTCAAAAAATCACAGAGTCACAGAATCCACATTAGAACAATCAGAGTGGTCAAAATCACCAATTTCTAATTTTTCACACAAATTTTATAGATCTGCAAAGTAACAGTGCATTTTTGCTAAACGATTCTTCGTAAATTATGCAATCCTTATTTAACAACAAATCTTTTCGTATTCCTCGCATTTTCAAGTTTTACGCTTTGGTAATTCCAGTGATCTGATTATCAATTATTGCCAGCACAATTCTCTTCATGATTCAAATCAAAAACAATCAAAACATGAAACAAATACGAGCACCATTTCTCAGGGGAATGAACTCGATTAATACGACTCTATAACTATTAACGAATCGAGACAATTGAGCAGCACGATGAACGAAACTGATTCGGGCACGCTGATTATCAAATAGCAGATTTATGAGAGGTACACGCGCAACTCTGCCGCCGCTGTTCACCATCTCCCATAGAAATCACGTGCAGGTACAGTTATGCCGAATGAGAATCTCCGGTTTGCCCAACTATCCACCAGAATTTATGACTTCGGTATCACATTCGGTACACGAGGTAGTACCAGAGAATCTTCCTCCGTGCGGTTCTCCGCAACGTAACTCGTTTACTGATATTATTTCAGGTTATACAGATAGATTGAGCCGGGAAAATCCAAATTTGATGTACTCCTTAGAAAATGAATTGTTCACAGCAAACGATAATACCATGTACCTACAGCGACAGTAATTATAGTTAGTGGTTAATGTAATTTTCAAGTGGAATTTCTGGATTAGTAGGAGAATATTATAAGAAAAACATGAATAATATTCTTGAATCTACAAATGTTACTAAATAAAAAAAAAGAAAAATTAATTGATACATTTCTTTTGGTATTTCTTTTGAAAATTTCACCCTCTATAACATTGTTATACACATACATTTTGAAAATTTTATTTCGTTGCTTCATTAGTAATGTATTTTATCAATCACCATTACAAGGATGTCAAATAATTTGTTTATGACAATTATTAATTCCGAGATAATAATTATTAATTGATATAAATAGCTGCAATTAATTGACTCTCAAACTCAGATAACTATAACTTAACTTATGTCATACATAATTTATGTTAGATTACTGAAATTTAGGATACCTGACTTTATTATGTATTTCACATCTTTCGTGATAAAGATCAGTAACAAGATTCAATTAAATAAAAAATTCTAAATAATCTAATGATCTAGTCTTAAATGGTTTTCAATGGCTCAATGATATTAGTAAAGAATCAATAATCTTTTCCTACTGCAATAAAGCGAAATTCTGATTATACAGAGGATTAAAAATGGAAAGAAAAATAGATTAGAATGCAAGTTGATTAAATACGAAGTCCAACTATTTTAACGTTGTCTGACGTTAACCGATTAGTATTTATAGATTGAAATTGGTTACACTGCCTACGTTTCTCTCAATAAGTAACTAAATACTCAGTGTTCTCATTGTCACAGATTAATTTCAATAAATATTAGATTTAAAATTGTGTGCCAATGACTTATGAATGTATGTATCAAAATATTGCATCATTAGAATCAAGACATAAGGATAATGATTTTTAAACATGAGTTGAACATAGCTTGGGACAGAACCTCTTATTGTTGGAGTCTAGACTATCATCAACAATCAGGAAACAAGGATGGCGGATCCAGGATATGAGTTGAGCACAGAATTCTTCAACCTTCTCAGGGCAATTATCTGAAATAGTTTGAAAGAAGCGATTGGGTAATGAAGTCATAATGAATAAGGTAAAGATAAAAGCTAGATATATACAATAGATAAATTACGGTTGATTATCCATTATAGGTAGCAGGCAGATAGCAGAGAGAGGCTGTCCTACTCGGTTGTTCCTTCGATGATAACATCACCCTCGCATCGTAGGAAAGTTATGTAAAACGCGTTGTTGGTGAGAAACTCGTCAGAAACTCGGATTAGCCAACAGCGAACAGATTGAATAATTTAACAGATCGGTGTCCGTGTCCAATACACGATCGTGGTGAAAAACTACGTGGCCAGTGTTTCAACTCATAAACTTTATCGTAAATTGAATTGTGCAAACAGTGCCGACGCTTCCTGGTAATCTTTGTGGCTAGCAATCACGTGCACCGGATACCAGCCCGCATACTAGATGCTTAAAAAATCTTTCGACTCTTCATTTACCAAAAAGTAAGCAAAGACCATGGAAAAAAATATGATGGTCCAGTTTTTCTTTTACCTCTTAATTCTTTTACCTCTTTTGTTTTGATAGCTAAAAAAAGAAATTCTAAAATTTAGTATCATTTATCGTTCGATTCGATGCTGAACATATACCTTTACTGAACTATACTTGAATATTTAAATAATAGATAATAGATAACAGTTACAATGTAGTTATAATTATTTGTAACTACATTTATTATTATTATTGTTATAATTATTCAGCATTTTTATATAACAACATCTATTTTGTAAATTAATAATTCTATAAAAATCTGGAAATGAACTTTCATGTAATCTTTGGAAAACAAATAATATTAATTCACATAACTAACATCATTTAAATATTCACCTTTTAAATATTCAAGAGAGTAACAAAAGGATATTTAATCTTGAAGAGATTTAATTGACAGCACATTAAATTTTCAAATTACTCTTCTGTAAGAAATAATATGTGACTTATCACTAAATCAATTCTTATGCATTTATAGAAAATTTACAATTACAGAAATCTACAAATACACAAGATATGCAAAAGTATACCAAATATTGTAATATTAATATAATAATATTCTACTTAGATTTATAAAAATACAAATTCACGTAAAAATTTGCAGTCTACTTATCGCTTTCTTCACCTCTGACTTCCAAATATGAAAAGTACTGAACATTTTCTAGAACGATAACATTGATGGCTATTAAGGTAATTATCAATACCGAAACATAATTATCCATTATTAGTGGGATGCAACTGTAAACGGTATAATGATTACAGAAACTCTGGAGTATATAATAGCCTTTGTATCCAGAAGCTTCATTTTAAATTACAATGTACGAAAGGCTGCAGAAACCACTAAATGCACAGAAAGCAGTTCAAGCGTTTAATTACCACTCAGTAATGCATTTACTGTCATATAAGCAACATAATAGCCATGTTTGATGAAGCAAATATTACGTGGTATGAAAAAAAAAAAAATGATATGATATGTAGTAGGAAGAGAAAACGATGGTATCCTTAAATGAAGAATATAAACAGTACACAGATCCATTAATCATGATGTTTTATCCAACAGAGAATTATTCTGATGGTTAGAAACACATTTTGGTGATTATTGGGTAAAGCCGGATAATTTAATGAACCGTCATCTTGAAGTGTTTCCTAGATACTTGTTGCGGTTATTACTACATATGTATATATATAATGCTTAACAACACCGTATTATCCGTGTCTAATTAATTACACAGAATCAAATAGTTTCGCTGAGTATACAGATGAATATACGTAGAATTTATGTTGGAGATCGATCAATTAAATTAAATTGAAAATTTCAGAATAACTGAAAAATAGTAGTAACTCTCAGGAGTTAATAATGTAATATGTAATATAATATATATTCTTATAATAATATATAGATATTAATGATTAATATTGGTTTTCAATAAAATATTAATTATCATTATAATTGTATTCCTATTGTTTTCCTAAAAAAATTCATCATATAAATTTTTCATTAAGTTATAATTTAATTGTAATCCATCGTAATGTTCCATTATTCTATAATTATAACATTGATTTTTCACAAATATATATAAAAAGCTTATTGTTAACATACTAGAATTATATTGTTGGAATGTGATGGTTGTTATTCCAAAAAAATTAGAGAACTATTTTGAAACATCAATACTACATTCCTTTTTATATATGTACACTGTATTTAGTATTACTAAAATTTAAATAAAATTTGTTAGAGTTTTATGCAGTATATGGCCTACAAG
This sequence comes from Melipona bicolor, assembly GCA_030673865.1. Classification (NCBI taxonomy): domain Eukaryota; kingdom Metazoa; phylum Arthropoda; class Insecta; order Hymenoptera; family Apidae; genus Melipona; species Melipona bicolor. Next base: position 152,703 of record JAHYIQ010000068.1, on the reverse strand, counting down.
TCTATACAGGATTAATTGAATATTCAATCACTTCCAAATAGGCTACTATTTTCATGCATTTGTTTGTGAATATCGAAGTTGTACATAACGCATAAAACATGAAAAATATTCAATATTCGAGATTTTATTTAGATTCCATTTAGTTATGGAATAAAATATAAAAATATATAAAAATTCATTATTCATTCGTACAAACTTAATTTTCCATTTTCTTAGTCACTTTCCATTTCCAAAAATATAAAAATGTATAAATTATTAATTTGATTAATCATTCATGTAAAAATCCATTTCCTTAATCATATTCATAAAACTAATTATGCACGTAAAATTTAAGTTCCTGTGAATTGAAGGTTATAAATAATCATGTTAGATCTTATCATTTTTACACAAAAATGTAACCTCTATTTCTCCGTTTATGTTCTAAAGAAAACATAGAAATGCATAAAAACCCGCCTGCAATTACAGAACAGAGTACTAAAATATTATTAGAAGAACTTACCACAGATATGATAAGTCCTCCAGCCATAGGCGACGTTCAGCTCCTTCTTTCCTTGAAGAAGACCGAAGTGAACTCGGCCAGCGCTTTCTTGAGGGTTTGGGGTTCTCAACGGTCGCGCCTCGACCCAGTGTTGCGTCACCAAAGCGGCGCAAACTAGTCCACCGCCCAATAATGACAGGAAGAACGTAGCAAAGATCGTGCCCCGTCGAAACATCGACGTCATCCTTGGATCACGGGGCAAGCCAGTCTTCGGATAGTTCGAGATCACTGGACAGACGAGAGGAACGAAAGAAGTGGCAAGTCATACCGGATGCGCGGCTCGCATACCTTTCATTCTGAGAGCGGCCGGCCCATGAAACTTCAATGAAGTTTATATACTGTGACAGGAAGCAAGTTTGTGTACGGCGCATTCCGCCGTGTAATTAAACTACGGTACATGAAGCTTCGTACATGATAAGTATGCGTTGTGTTAACTATAAAATCATTGTAGTTCAACGGTGTTTGGAGAACAGAGATTTACAAAGGGAACGACGATTACACTTGCAGTGTAACAAGTCACTGTACGCTTGCTCATTTTGAACAAAGTGATCATTGCAACGGTTAATGCAATTGGACTAACAATAAGTTATGTAGAAACCTACCTCACAATGACAAAAGACTGAACATAATTACGAATTCCATGGTAAATTTGTGGTCTTTATTTTGCAAAATCTTATGGAATACATTATGCAATTGTATCAAACTGTTTATACCAAGTCGTAGTTCTAAACTTGTTTACTCAGTATTCTTCTATAATCTATACTATTCCATTGTTTATACTATTTATTATCAAGCATGTTTTGTAAAGCTCTTGTAAAACAAAAACGAGATATAAAATATATCCAATAAATGTAAAGTTCTTTTCTTTTAATATTAAATGTACTCGATATTAAGTTTACAAGCACAACTTTCTATTTCTGTAAATTTTATAGATGTAAAATTTCAAAATCCCCTGATTCAAGCATCATATTTCTTTAATTTCCATAGAGCAATAGAGATTTCAGAAATGTCTGGAGTTCATCCCTAGAGATCTTAAGTTTAATATTTTCTGAAATATGAATTTTTGAAACCTGGAATCTCCAGTTATTTTACAAAATCGCCTTTATATCCTTGAAACCTTCTAAACTTTTTCACTCTCTCTCACTCTCTAAAATTTTTGAAACGTTTTAGAACTCTGGAGACCCTCGAACCTCTAGAACTTTCTCTAAAACGCATTAGTATGTATTTTCTTTAGAAGTATCTAAAATCACTGATACTCTTGAAATCATTTGGTATTCTGGATATACACCTCAGAATAGAACCTTCTCAATTCCCTTATATCACCGAAACTTCTGAAACTCCATATATCACTCAAAAATTTGAAATCTTGAAACTTTTCAAATTACTGAAGAATCTCGAAGTAAAAGAGAAAATATCTTTAAAGGATTCAATCTTTCTTTAATCTACTTTTTGAAATCTACTTTTCTAAATTTGTTGATTTATTTTTAAAGAATTAAAATGTCAAATATCATTGACATAGTTTAGAACTTAAAACAATCATAAAAGCTTTCAGTCTTTAAATACTACAGATTGTCTATGAAACTTTCATTAATAAAACTCTCTGATTGCAAACATTTATGTAATTTTGCATTTTCTATGAATACAGCCAAAGAAATTATTCACTAAATATTAGAATACATATTACAATACAATAATTTACCAAAAGTATGATCGTTTTAACCTTTAATCTATCATTATACAGTATTTTAATGTTCAAACTTTGCCAGCTAAAAATGAGACCAAAATAAAATGCAGCAAGAAGTTCATAAATGCTTCATTAAGAAGCTATAATAAAAATATGAAATGTGGAAAATATGTAGATTAGTACTCTTTCTCTTAGTTTAATACGGGATAAGACAAGATACATAATTCATCATTCACCAGACCTTATACCTCTAGATTTCTACTTACGAGGGAGTCTGGAAAGAAAAATTTACAACCCAGAAACTTTACACGAAATGAATTGATTACAAGAATTTAACGGTGGCCTCGAATACATTTTGAAATTGAAATTGAATAAAAACAATGTACAATAGTATGATTGTACATCTCTGCAGATTGTTTCAGTGTACACAGTTGCAAATATTCCATCAAGCGTAAAATACAACACAGTGTATAAAAAAAGAAAAGGAACATGCAGATGTTTGAAACTTACATAGTAACATATTAACAAGATCCTTATTCCAGGTCACTAATCAATTAAAACTGAGTGTAAAGAAATTCGACAAAGTCAACATGAAACTCGAGCTACAGTAAATTCAACAGCACTATCAATTTTAATGTATGATTTGATATACCAATTCGTTGTATCGTTTTATACTTTTTTTTACAATTTTTTAATGAAGCATTTATAGACTTTTCGCTCTATTTTGGACACCCTGTATACTTGTCAGTTTTAATGTCAAAGTTGTCTTTACGTTTTCTTCTGCGAAGGTGCGTGACAAAATGTCACTCCACCTAATGTCTCTGGTAACTCGTTTCAGTAAGCAAATACTTGCATACAACCTGTTTCCTTTTACGTGCAAATACGAAAACTGTTCAGAGACAGTGGATATCTCTCATCCAAATACGATGTCCCGCTGTCTCTGTCTTCGATTGGAATGGTGTCTTATATTTGGAGAATGTTCCTTTCTCCCCAAGAAGTTTCTCTTTTCAGCAAAAGAAGCATGTGCACGCTTCAGACGTGAACAAGACGCTCTCCGCGTGGGCATCGATAGTCTACTTGACGACAGCAACTATTTAAATTATGCCACAGAAACTATGCCCCGCTTTCGCAACAATTATCCGGCCTGCTAGAAAAATACGCTGGCGTGAAAGCCAAAGCCTTAGTCAAACAATACTTCTTCACCAACATTTTCCAACCCTCTGGTGCTTTATCGAAATTTAGCGAACAATAGAGTTTTGTGAAGCGATTGAAGATATGAATCCCTTTAACTTCAGGAACAGAGTGTTTCATCTAATTTGGATATCTCTGTTTTTTTTTTTTAAATTATTATTTATTTTCTTTTAAATTTATTTTTTGTTTTTTAAATATAAAAAAATGGTTCGTTAACGAAAGTTACTCGGTGCAGAGAGGATTACAAACATGGTATAATTTTTCGAAGTACACCAGCAGAGGTATCAATATTTTCATGAAATATCAAGTGGATATTGATTCGGTTTTGGACTTGATAGCGATTCGAAACAAATGTGTGCCAGTATCAAAAATTGATAACGAAAATTTCAACACATTTACCATGGAGTATCTCGGTATCGAATTTGAATATCGGTATAGATCCCATCGCTACCGTCAACTATAAATTTCCAACAGGCAAGAGAAGAAACCCTTTCAATTTTAAAAATACCACAATATAAATTTCTATGATACTTATTCTTTAATTTTCACCTTTCTAAACAAACGAGTGTGAGAAGAATCTGAGGTTGGTAAATAACTACAAATTCATACAGCGTATCCGACAGCTTATTAAACGACAACATCAACGTACCAATTATTTTAATCCCCCAATTATTTCGAGCATTAGAGTCCATCCCCCTTTTGCTTTCTTTTCGCTCAACTACCCGATTATTTTATCAAGGCTCTCTCGAAACGAGTTTTGTGACACATACGTATGTAAATTAATAACTTCAAAGAGTTTTATTACATTTAGAAATATACATCCCACGTCGCTCAATGTTATTAAACTTGATTGGTTTACGTCAAAAGTGAATTTAATGTAAATACATTAAAATAGACACGTTATTAAACTTAGTTGCTGAGAAATTTATAAACGAGAAACTTTGGCATTATAATTAAACTATGAACAACTTTTCGATTTAACCTATCAGATAAACCAGTTACATTGAAATGTAACGACAAAGGGTCGTTTATTTCTACCTATCTTCAAACTCTAAAATTAAATTCTATTTTTTAATGTCTGGGATTATAAGAGGAAATTTCAAAAATTCGCTTAATATGGTAATAGTAAGATAGATAATACTACAGTGTTTATAATTCTGTCTGGTACTGAATGGATCAATGATTAATATATTATATTCGCATATTGTATTTGAAGAATTAAATAACTTGAACAAGTTTTCTAGGAAAAGCGAAAAATTCACAGAAAAATAATTTAATATTGAGAATTTAGTAATAATTTATCACAAAGCTTCCATTTCTTTAAACTTTGTAAAATTGTAGTATTGATGATAGATAGACAATGATAAGAAAATTATCAAGCAAATCCTTGGAATTTAATTTGACAATATAAATTGATAGAAAAGAATCATTGTCATGCACTTGAATGGAACAATTCTGAACAAATAAAAGAATATGTCATAATAGTAGCAGAAAAGTACTTGTACCTAATATTTAAACTGCAAGATCAAATGTTAAATTTTAAATATAAAAATGGATAATATACATCTCGTCCAGGTATGGCCATTATTTGAATGAAATATTTGAGAAATGATTATTTAAATAACATATCATCTTATTTGATTCAATGTTATTTTGAAATAATCTTACATTAATTTATTGAAATTAAGCAAATAATTTTTTTAAATGATTTTTTGCATTATCAAATAAAATAATTTTCATTTCAGTATGTATTTGTTTCTGCAAATGATTTCTCAAACAGTTCCTGATTCTATCGTGTAAACCTCATCTTTTACTTCAATGTAATGATCTCCTTGCCAAATCAAATGATTTTGATTTAAGTTACTTTTCCTGAATAATTTTTCAAATAAGACTAATATATTATTCGTATAATAAATGATATCTCTCATCTTTATTTTGAACAAAATTTGCCCAAACTTGTTGAATTCACAAAATATACATTACGCCCGGTTTTAAAAAGCCTTCTTCTTTCTCTGGAAACTAGATAATTTATATTATTCTGATCAAAATTACTTGTCTGCTATTTATTAATTTACGTTATTGCGACTTATACCCTTAGCGAAGAAATAATGTCAGTGTAAATACCTTGCCCCTGGCTCTCGACGAAGTGCACCTGGCTGAGGCTTCTCGAGAACTCGCCCTGCTTAACCTTCTGCGAGAAGTCGCCGTTGCCGAGCCTCTTGGAAAACTTGACGCGACAGTTGCCCCGAGGTTTGCCCGGCCTCAGCAGCGACGACGGCCTCGGCCTTTTCGCGAACGTGTACGGGATAGTGTAGGGCTGCGCTACGTAAAAGTAAATCGGCCGGTAGTCTTCATGGAGATGAGACTGCACGAACCCGCCGTTCGCCGGGTAGTTGCTGTACACGCTCGGTGCTCCGTTGCTGTACGCGTACGAGCCCGTGTAGTGGATACCGTAGTGGTTCGCCGTGTTTCGTGACTTCCTTTTCACCGTTGTGGAAAAAAACAAAAGTACGTCCGTCCGTCTCGTTGGACACGGTCGTACTCAGCTTATTAGCATCTGTCCACGAGCGTCGCAGATATTATCGTGCAATTTAATTTTCCCATTGAATATCGTGTCGATTGAGAATTAATGAAACGCTCCGTTATACGTTGTGCACTACTTCTTTGCTACTGGCTCTTTTTTTAATTAATTAAGGGAAACCTTTCCCTTCTTTCTTTCTTTCTTTTTTTAAGATTACGTTGGCAGAATAGTGGTTTTGGAATTTTTACATTATTAAAAGTATTCAATCAAACTACTGGTATTTATCGATTCTGAATTTCTTACTTTGATAGTGTGCTCGTAATACTGCTTTGCCTATTATTTTTCTATCTCTAGTACTTTTATATGATAATGAAATACTTACACTCTTATACTTCGTATATTATTTTCATATTACTCGTTCTATCATCAGCGTGTCTCTTTCTTTTCTTTGTAACATCAACGTCTGGTTATCGAAATCCTGTTATTTTTCCTTCTTGTTTCTCGTAACCTTTTCTAGCACCGTAGGTATGAAGCTTTCTCCTTTTGACGAACCGCGTAACAAATGTCTGAATGATTGATTCCTCTCTTGGTCTCTGCAAGAGATCGAGATTACTTTCCTTTCGAGCAAAGGTGTTCGACGATTTATCAATTATAAATTTCAGATGAAACGTTTCATCGACTGGAGAAAGCTGAGACTGGTTTACTCTTTCAGTAGCCGAAGAAAGAAACAGCGGGCAAGAGAAAGATAAAGAGGAATCCCTTCTGGCTCCCAAACGGAAATTCCTTTCCGGCGATTCTTTATCAAGGGACGTGATTCAAGTCAGCAATTGAATTTTTCACCGGGACCGTCCGTTCCGCATGTAGGAGAGATTGTTTTCCCGTAAGACCGTCTGCTCCGTTGCGGCTATTTTAAATGAGAAAATCGCCCGCTATCCGCTTCTTTCCCGCTTAATTGTCAATTAAGTGTGCGCGCATATACGTGCCTGAAAGTTTTTAGCCCTGTGTTAACCACCACTAGTTTCCAGTTAACTCAGCAACGTTGTAATTTGCATGTAAGAGCGAAATGCGTCGTTGTCGTTGTTCTCCCGCGTGTGTTACCTCCCTAGCTGCTTTGAATGGTAAAGGAAGATCCTGCTGAAGTTAACCTTCCCTCGGTGTTCTTTTTTTTTCATGAATATTCTCGCACTGCTTTTCATGCCGGTACCCTTCAATCGTACACACTCTCCTTCCCTTCGAATCTCTCTTTCTTTCCTCTTCTCTTCTCTTTCACCTCCTTTTATTTTTGTATCTTTTAGCGACCACTTCGGTACACGGAATGGTTCTTTAGCAGGCGCGAGGTTAAAATCCCAAACAGCTATCAAGATTCTCTTTTCGAATTAAAATTTCGAAACGAGGCTTCGTGGGTGTAGCAATCGCACTAATTGAGCAACGTTCGCTTGCATTGGAGAAATGCCACGAGTGACAATAAGTACAAAGTTGGCGACTGAAACTGACCAGTATTCCAGAGACTTTGGACACTCGTCGATCTCGCAAAAACAAATCGCAGAATCTGCTACGCACGATCTGTATGAGTCTGAAACTGTGAGGTTAAATCATGTATCGTGTTACGCCTCTGGCCACAATTATTTCCTTTTCTTTATCTCTTTCTTTCTTTCTTTACCGAAGGTTATTGTGTAAGACGAGATTTTGTATTCACGATGCTTTGGGATTCTTCAAGTATCGCTCGGAGTCCAGATTTCTCGACGGCGGCGACGTGCAGCGTGATCTTTTCTTCCTCTCACCGTTTCACGTTGCGTCAACTGTAAACAATGCGGTTCACATAAGTCGCGCGCTCGAAAATATACACGTGCATATACACGTACAATGGAAATGGACAAAAGGAAAAGATTGTCACTCCCCCTAAATTCCTTTATGCCGAATTCTTAGTAAAGAATAGTCCAGATATTAGAATAGTAAAAAATTTCATACAGATACTTTTTGATCTTGCTCTTCTTTTTGGACAATTTCAAAGAAGCTTCTTTTTAATTCCCATTATCTCAAATCTCAAATTAAATTGAATTAGCACTTAAATCGGAAATTAGCAAATCTTACATACAAATACATTTAAATTCGTTAAAATCAGAAATTTAATACGAGCACTTTTTGTTGCGTTCCGAACTTGTTCCTTTTTTTCTAACCTAAAAGATGTACACAGGTATACAACGCAAACGGATAAAAGTTGCAGAGGGAGACTTTTACTTCCAAATTCCATTATCTTGAATCTTTAATAATACTAAATTAGAATTTTTTTCACTTTAATCTTTTAATCTATTTTCTGTTGTACTCCAATTTCGTTTCTTTTTCTTTTTGTAACCTAGAAGAGAAAATAATTTAAAATAGCTTAATACTCTGCGTAAATTTTTCCGTGTTGCGTAATTTACCAAGTTCCGTGTTTTCTTATTCTTCAGATATTTTTCTTTTTATTAGTTTTTACTTTCACTCTCGCCAGAATACCGAATCATTCATCCCTTTTTCATTTTACAACTTATCTCATCCTACATACGTTACACTTAGAAAAATTCCTAAAAAATCTCGCTTAATTGCCATTTTCACTCTTAATCCTTTCTCAATTACAAGATTTCTGTTACTCAATATACATATCGATTGCCCACTACAATATGTAATATAAGATTTCGTTTTCATACTGCAAAATAAGATTGTAAATTCAAATAATTGATTTCGTTAAGCAATATAAGCCATCCATTATGCTACAATAATCTTTTCGTTAAAAATTTTAAAAATGGTTTGTAAGCAAATTTGTTAGTTCATTATAAAAAAAAAAGAAAAAGAACAAAATTCGTAGGTATTATTTAATCATCCCGTTTTCCCCCACTCTTGCCATTTACAGTTATTTTTCAATGTTCTCAAAATGAGTTTACGTTGGCATTCATGAACAACGCCGTCGGGTAGCATTCTTGACGTAACTGGAACAGCAATTGCACGAACGTAATATATTGCATTCACACGTCCGCGCATTGCGCGAGTGCATCGCTTTTTATAAATTGTTTAAGAGTTTATTCGTTACTGTCCTGACAAAAATTACGTATCTGTAAACTGGTCGAAAATATCTCGGATCAATTTGCGTACAACTGTGTAAAAATCGTCACTAAAAAGAGATTTAAGACTCAACGCACAATGTCGCATGGAGTCGTTTGTCGTTTGCAATAGTCACGCCGTGGATGAAATATACGAAAATTGACATCTCATGAAATTTTATCGTACGTGCTCTGAAATACCGATTGTGGAAAGAACTACGGATTTTGGTGTGTTATTATACAAGCGAAATGCGCGCGTATTGGGTTTAAATTACGTAGTTAACGATTACAGCGCCAACGGCGAAACATGGAATACAGTTCCTACGATTCTCGAACTCGAAATCGATATTTGCTCATGATCGATTTTTGAACGACAAATATGACAGAATCAAGCACACCGCATTTATAAAAAGGAAAGTATTATTCAGAAAAATCATTCAAAAGTTCTTAGGCAGAAATTAAAATCAATAGTTGTTCGATTTGTGTTTGTGTTGTACATTTTTATTAAAACTTGCATTTTTGGTTTCAGTTCATCGAGATCTACCAGATTACCGAAAAAGTGTATAATTTTTAGGATTTTATTGTAAAAGAAAAATTTTAATGTTTAACATCATGATTAATCAGTCACAACAAAAATTTTTCAATGATGGAAGGAAAATTTCTCGAAAATTCTCGAAATCGATATTTCTCATGATCGATTTTTGACCGAGAAGTGGCGGTTAAAAATGGCGGAGAGAAGCACACCTCATCTGTAAAGATGAAAATATTATCCAGAAAAATCATTCGGAAAGAGGTATCACCCAAAAGTTCTCAAAAATTTAAATCAATAATTATTAGATTTACGTTTGTATTATATATTCTAAAGATAAAACACGCGTTTTTGGCTTCAAGTTAAGGTAAGATTTAACCAAATAATTATGATATAATTTTCAACAATTAAAGAAATAACAGCATATAAGCATTTAAACAGAACATACTATCCTAAAAGTTATTTATAATTTTAGACCAAAATTTATTGTGACCTTGTAATATGAATATATATATATATATAAAAGGAAGTTATATATAAATATATATATATAAAAGGAAGTTATATATATATATATATATATAAATAAAACACTTCCTACAATTCTCGAACTCGAAATTGATATTTCTCATAATCGATTTTTAAGCGACAAGAATGACGGAAGGAAGTACACTGCATTTGTAGAGAAGAAAGTATTATTCAGAAAAATCATCAGGTATCATCTAAAATTTAAATCATTAATTGTTAGATTTGTATTTGTGTTGTGTATTTTCAAGATACAATTTGCCACATTACCAAAAATAGTTCATAATTCTCAGTCCCCTAAAGTACAATTTAACCAAATAATTATTACACATAATTTTCAACAATTAAATAAATAATAATATATAAACATTTAAACACACTATGCTAAAAGTTATTTATAATTTTATGCCAAAATATAATTTCTATTCTAACTAATAGAAATATTATAATCTTGTAATTGATATATATATGTATATAATTATGAATTAGTCAATTTCAAGGTTATAATATTTTTACTAGTGTGTGTGTGTGTGTGTGTGTACATACACACAACAATGAATAATATAACCTCTGTTATCATAAAGGTGTATATGTATAATATGTATAATATTGTACATGTATATGTGTGTCTATATATATAATTATACACACACTTCTATTATAACATTTTCTACTTATTTTTTGATTCTTCAACTTCATACTGCGCGGTTCTTAACAATTCTAATACTAAAAAACAATAATTTATTAAGAATGTACATATGTAATAGTTAAAATAATAATTTTACTGCGCAATATAATAAAATTGTTCAGTTCTCAAATAAAGTAAAGCGTAGAAGACCTTGAAGCTCGAAATTCAAAGTAAAAAACAACACAAACACAATGTTTATGTTTGTCTTAATTATCGTTTTTGTCGTTTCAGGATCACCTCATCTTCTACTACTTTCTCAACTACGTGACGAGACATAATAACAACACATATTACATCGTATTAGGTTTGTAACTCGATGGCATCGTTTCTTCGACACTCTTTTACTTCCATTTATATCTCATTAAGAATTATTCAATTAATACATGTGTATTTGACGATTCATTGAGCATTAAGGTAACGAAATCGATTAAGATTTTGAAGCCTTTTATGCTGACTACTTTGATCGATTCTATTCTTACGGTACCTTGTCTCGTACACTTTTTTAATAAAGCTTGAAGTTACTAATTTTTCGGTGATAAAAACACTTTTTCTCTTCGATAAGAATATATTAATAATAATATATTAATAAGAATGTATTTTTATAATTTTCGAGAAGAAAAATATTCTTATTTTTACGCTTACTGCGTAGTGTACAAATAAATATCTTTGAACAAAACAAATTTAAAATTATTATAGTGAAAACTTTTCTCTTTAAAATAAAATCAAGTAAATTATTCTACAACTTTTCAGGAAGTTATAACAGTTTAAAATATTGACAATTTTTTTATTTAGTGTATGAATATTTTTGTTCTCTTTTGAGAATTTTTCATGAATTTTGTGTATTTGATTTAGACCAAAGTTTCTTATTTTTTATTCCAAATTAACATTTCGTTCAAAATGCGCGCGTATTGGGTTCAAATTAGTTAGTGATTACAGCGCCAACGGCGAAATACAAGATACACTTCCTACGATTCTCGAACTCGAAATCGATATTTCTCATAATCGAGTTTTAACCGAGAAGTGGCGGTTAAAAATGGCGGAGAGAAGCATACCTCATCTGTAAGGATGAAAATATTATCCAGAAGAATCATTCGGAAAGAGGTATCATCCAAAAGTTCTTATTAGGTAAAAATTTAAATCAATAACTATTAAATTTACGTTGTATTGTATATGTATTGTATATTCTAAAGATAAAACACGCGTTTTTGGCTTCAAGTTAAGGTAAGATTTAACCAAATAATTATGATATAATTTTCAACAATTAAAGAAATAACAGCATATAAGCATTCAAACAGAACATACTATCCTAAAAATTATTTATAGACCAAAATTTAATTTCAATTCTAACAGTACAAATATTGTGACCTTGCAATATGAATATATATATATATATATATATATATATATAAAACATGCTTTTACTTCTATTGTAACATTTTTTAACATTTGTTGATTCTTTAACTTCATATGTTACGTAATTCTTAATAATTCAAATACTAAATTCAACAATAATTTTTTAGGAATGTACGTATTTAATAGTTAAAATAATAATTTTACTGGACCATATTTCCATTAATGAACCATGGAAATATTTTATACTTTACAACTGATATCTGTAATAGATATTCAAATTTCTTTACAATTATGTTCTAGAAAGATAGCAGTATTTTCTAAATATCCTCGTATCCTATTTCTCGTATCCTTCGCCCTCCTCCTATTAATCAGCTTTATTTTCAGAACATTTTTGTGACCGCGCGCAATGCGGTCGGTAGAGTCAGTGTTTGTTACGAAGTAGTCTTATATTTTTCTGAGCAAAATGGCTCTTGTTAAACTAATAATTCATTTAAATTATAATTCGCGAAGATAGAGTCAGTGAGTCCGTCGATTGTTACTTAAACGCGCGCGTTGATAGTCTTATTTTTCTTTTCTCATATTTTTTTCTCCTTCAACACTCGTTTTCGGTATTAGAGTCAGTGCTCAAGAGGATAAAGTCTCGCCAAGAGATCAAGATCGTAAGTAGTTTTATATATTGTACTTGAATTTACTCAATTTTTCAAATTTAACAACAAAGTATAATGTTTGACGTTCTATTACAGACGCTTCACATCAGCATTAATTTTTTTGTATTTTGGGGAGAAAATCCAACGGCGGCTCTGAAGCCAAGAATGTAAGAATCTCTCATTATCTTCAACTTAAGATTTTGTTTTGCTTTTAAATGCAAATTCTAACGTTTAACGTCTTGTTGCAGATCTTCTACAATCTCCACTTCCTCTAATACTCCAAGAATCTTATGGCTTCAGAAGCAAAAAATGTAAGTATTTTAGTATGTTGCATTTAAATTTTATTGTCTGTAATTTTCTTCCTATTGAAGTCGAATGTAAAATTATAAATATAAAATAAAAACACCTCAAATTATTAGCCCTAATTTTTAACATTATTACGATTTAAATTTTTACAAATAACACTGTGTCTTTGGAAATAAAATGTTTTATGTTTTTCCAGAAAGTTTTCACGCATCCACTTCCACAATGGGATTCCTAGTGGTATCTATTTGATGAGAGCCTCCACGATAACTTTCCCTGCTCTAAAGCGGCCTCGATGATAACGTTCTTCACGTCCATCGCGTGAGTCGCATGCATTTATGTTCCTCCGGTCACTCAATCATGTCGTAGGACGAAAGGTCCGAATCGGCACGGGTGACTGGTTGTGTACGTAGAATTTTTGACGAGCATAGTGACCGCGGGTATTTTTTATACTCGTGAGTAGTAACAATTTTTTCAAATTTTTTATGTATTAGATCAGGATAGGGCTTCTTGCACATCGCGATTTTAACAGTTAAAATATACATTTATAGCAATCACTTATAAAATCAAAATATGTTCAGTATAAATGTTTGCAAAAGTAAAATATCCATATGAATATCCATATGAATAGATAAATTATAAATGTTTGTAAACAATTATTATTTCGTTTGAGCATTTCATAGTAGAGAAGATGGATATCGTCCGACTTCGTTGCTACGAAAGATGCAATTTATTATTTATTCATACTGACGATATATTTTGTTATGATAATAATTAATAATTTTCAATTTCATTTTCTCTTTTATTATAACAGTATTAAATGATTTAATTAATTGAGTTTTGTGGTTATGAACTTCAGTAAAATTTGAAATATAACAGATTAGAATTTTTTCCGCAGAAAATGTATGAATTTTATGTGCAAGAAGATACTTCGCGACAGGCTGAGTTTCGAATCAAAGCAACAGGTTTGAACGCTGCTTTCACATTTTCGAAAATGTGCTTTGATGAAGAAGTCGCCTGATATTTCTATTAACATTTAATTTGCATTTAATTGTTTGATTGTTCGTAATATATTTTTTAGCAAATTCAAATCTTGTTCATTGTCTTTATTCTTTTGCAGTTTCAATAATTTCTGAAAGAGTAGAGTCATTATAGTTTGAAATAAAATAATGCAATAGTCCGTTACATTCAAATTACGTAAACTAATTGTTTTTTTAGTTCAGGATTTTCAGGTTTAATCCCTGCCGTGTTCATTGTCAGGATCTCACTCACGTGCTCAGGTGCTACTTGGGTGGGTGAAAGACATTGGGCATGATGACCATAGTTTGTAATTTTGTAAAAAATTTCTCAGCGACTGACAACGTGTTAGCGTCACGAGCACGACGTATTTTCCGCATGTGTATGTGTGGTTAGGATGTGAAATTGCGTCGGTTTATTATTCCATGCATTATAAGTTGTAATATTTGAAATATTTATGCACTAAGTTGAAGAATTATGAATTTATTATCACAATACAACTAACTATGATCACACTATTATTATAACTATACTATCAATTATAATAATGATTCCAAGTCCACGTGCACGCGTAATTTCTATAGAAATTACATGTATCTTTTCTCAGTCATTAGTATTAGCTGTAAATATAAACGTGTTTTAATCACGTTTTACGCAATTAAGTCGCTAGCTATTGTCAGTCGATTTCAGGAAAATGGTACGTAAATTAGAGTGTGAAAGTTGTGTGTTGAGCTCGGGTGTCGGAGGTGTCCCGGGACGTCCTCTCTAGTTTAGGTCTGCGCCCGAGTGGTATGTGTGAGAACCGTGGAGCGAGTGTGTTGGTGTGCCTGTTTTGCCATTTTTTAAATATAGGGCGACTGTTAGGTTAGGTAGCATACTTTCTGGCGTGAATGTGTTTAATTATAAGTAGGTAGGGCCGGGCAGGTTGGCACAGTCTCTGGTCGCGTGTCCCCTTTTCGCGTGTCCAACCTGTTTCAGGAAACCTAATTTGAGAAATCGACAGTGACATTGGTACAATTGGAGCATGCCACTTGTTTCTGGTTTTACTCTTCGATTTTTCGAATTTAGCATCGTGGTCGCGGTCGCGGATAGGTCGCGAATAGGTCCCGAAACGAACGTTCATGTAGATATTGCTCGAGCACGCACATGCGAACGGACAACGATCACTATGATCGATGGTCGTCTATGTGTATTGGAGTCAGCTTTCGCGATTTATATTATTATTTCACCTTTATTTTTTAGTTTGCGATTAGAAAGACTCGAGCTAGACGTAAGTTTCAGCGGGCATTGCGCTCGAAGAAAGAAGAGGCTAGAAGCCGAAGAGGCCCGGCAAACTGCCACGAAGAGGGTCACAACAAATGGCTTCTCATCCTCTGGATCATTTAAATAATTTCAGAGCATGGGAGATCATTCTCGTTACTACTTTGTCACTTTGCTCTTTTAGTATTTGTAGTATTTGTACTTTTTTTCCTCTTCATCCTATTTGCTTTAGAGTTACGAATTATGATACCGATTTTTGCAATTTTGATTGCGAGTTTTTGGAATTATCTTAGAGTTATACATAGTAAAATTTATCTTATTTCCTTTTTGAAGATTAGAGTTGCTTACTTTCAATTTTTATAATTTTAATTAAAAATTTAATTCAGTTTATTGGTCTTAATAAATTCAGAGTAATAAAACTCAGTTAATAAAATATAATTATAAACTAATATCTTGGCAGTAACCCAACTTTTTTTTTTTTTTTGTATATGTAATATGTCTTCATTAAAGATCTTTTTATTTAAATTATAATACTAATCCAATGTAATATAAGTTTGTTTCAGACACATTAACTTGCAGACAGATTGTGAAATCATCGAAGGAAAACTTCACCTTTTTTTTTTTGAAATTATATTTATATATTTATACAAATAGAATGAATAGAAATCATTAAATTTTTAATGCTAGACTATATTAGATTTAATTAGGCTACAGATGGTCTCAAGTTGAGTATTATGTTTGATAAAATTTTGTTTGAGCTGATAGGTTCTTATAATATTTTATTAATAACTTTAGAATTTTAATTTCCTGCATGAGAAAAAAAGAACCATCGTAATACCGCAAAACGTGGATAGATCTATGTATCTCTTTTATGTAACTCTGATATATAGCAAAATAATTTCGGGTAGTCACATAGCTTCACATTTCGGTATTGAAAATTTAATAACACTGTAATAGCTTTCAAAAATCATGTTTTTCACTGCTTGATCCACTTTGATCGTTTTACTTGATGTAGTTCCTCAATTCACCGTTGTTAAGCATAAAATGCGCTAAACAATTACTTTTTTAGTACATTTAGTATTTCAAAGCATGGAATATAAAATTCCATGGGATGCTTGGTCTATTCATATACACCTGTGATTGTGCCTTCTACGATTTGGTGCTCGTGGCAATAACTCTGTCTACATAATAGGGTAGTGTAGATGTAAATTGAAATTGACTCGATATCGAATTTAATTTTCAAAGTGTCAAATTCAATTACTAAGAATACAATTGCGATGAAAGATTTCTAGAATATTTCAGTATTCTGAGAGGTTTAAAATTGACATCTTGAAACATGAACAATAAGAGTTAGATATATTTAAATTTTAAAAAAATTTCTTCAGTGCTTCAATTCACACTAGAGATACCAGTTCTGTATCAATGGAAAACAAAATACTGTCCTTCGACTCGTAGTTTTGCATTTTTGTAGTTGCATAATGCAATCGACAATTGTCTATCGAGCACACAATCAAACACAACTTAGTGGCTTAGCTAACTTTGTATCAATGAAATAATAGCAAGAATTCAGCAGAAACTTTTTGTTTTAATTGCTCTGTCAATAAAAAGTATAAAATTCTAAAGCAAAAGTTTCTAATAACAAAAAGAGCTACACTATTTATAACATTTATAATAATAATAAAATAATAACAAAAAAAGCTACACCATTGTAAACACGTAGATTGTAACAACATCATATCGATCGTTCATGTGAGTTCGTACGAAAAAACGCAGACGAAATTTCTGTAAGATGCGTGAATAATCGAACGGTGTCTCTACGGCTGGAAAGGAGAACGAGTTACGTAGGGACTGGTCTCGATGATCGTTGCCAACGGTGATTTTCGTAATCGGAACCTTGACGCGACGTCGCTGACATTAATACCTGTTATGTTAATGAAAAACGATGACGGCCTGCAGGATCTAGCTTAAGAGCCGATAATAAGTGAAATTATACTAGCAAGGATAAATGGATAAAGATCAGGAGAAACGCTATAATTAATCCATCCTTTTAATACATTTTATGCTAATATGTTACCAACTCTAGTTCCAAGATGCACGCACAATTTAGAACTAATACTAGAACTATCGACGATTAAAGCATCAAATTTGCGTCAGAGACATTAAGTCAAAACAAAATAGAGAAACTTTACAATATAATGAAGTTTATTTGTATGCTTTATGAAAGATTATTTAAATCTTTACTCTTTAATAAAAATTATAAATTGGTCGTTTTTGACGATTACTACAAATCGCAGGAAAACATTGATACGTATCGACAGACACTCGTGCCAATTAGACAACAAATTTGATACGTTTCGTTGAAAAGACATTGTGGAAAATCAACGTGGCCGAGAAAATGAAACAATCGGAATTAATCTCCATTATTCGAATGAGTATTCAAGTTTAATGGGCGTCCTTAGTTTCTGTCGCGGACAGAAATATGAAAGAATCAGACGTGCAAAGGGAAAATAGACAAGAGAGCGGACGAAGAGGGAGGCTCAAGGACGTGAGAGGAAAATAGCGAACGTCGGGAGAAAAAGCGAGGGTAAAAGATGATCGGGTGAAGAGCTGACAGGGAAGACGAGTGAAAAGCAGCAAAAAAAAAAAAAAAGAAAAGGCAAAAGAACAAAGGAAACGCGGATGGAGCGGAGAGAGAAGAAGCGGGAAATTGATAAAAGTAATAATAAGAGCAAGAAGAGATGCAAGAATGTGTGCGGCTGAATGTGGAGAAGCGGGATGATGAGGTCGACTGAATGCCGTTAGCCGTGTCGTTGATGCAGCTACATATATGAGCATAGAGACTCGTGTGAAATATCATCGCTTGGAAGAAAGGAACAAACGAAAAGCAGAGGAAAATAAAGATGGAGAGGGATAGAGATTTAACAAAGAGAGAGAGTCACCAGCGATCCGAATCTGTTTGCTCGTGACAGTCCTCCATGGGCTGGAACGCATCGCAGTGTAATTCTATTGTGACACTGATTCCTCGTGTCGCCTCGTGTATATCGAAACATTGTTTCGCTCATTTCGATCATTTCTTTGCAAGCAAACAAACAAAGCACAGAATAGAAGAGGAAGAGAGAACGAAATGAAAGGTAACTAAAGACAAAATTGTCCGAGAAAAACACCGCTTTGATATATTTTCATTCTGCTTTCTCTCGTTCCTTTTTTTACTTCATTAAACGAACTGCATATAGAAACGACTCTAGAGAGGAGTAAGCGGAAGATGTTATTCTCTCGTATGACTTAACTTTATTTTTGAACAAAATAATGAGAGCAAAGGAGAAAGTACAGAGATCCCGTTTTGTACAGATCGAGCAAAATTTCGAAAGAGGACACGACGATTACAATAAATTGTAACAAAAATTAAATCGCGTTCATTGTTAGAAATACACGGATTAAAAAACGGGGGAGGGGGAGGGAAATGAAAAATCTTTTGATTATCGTCCGTAAAATTCACGCGCGTGTAATTGCGTGTGTACGTACGGTATTTTCTCGGTAACCCGTTCTTTCTGCCCGAAGAGTTTCTCTTTTTACCAGCGTACATCGACACAGAGACTCCGAGATAGCTATCTTCGGTATGTCTCTCCGAACGCAACACGATTCTATCTCGCGCACGATATCTCGGAATTTTTTCCTCTCCAACAGATTGACTCGTCGTTACAACCGGTCCGGCTCGCGTATTTTTCTTTCCCGCCTGACGCAACTCTTTCGACATATACCGGCCATTTGCTTCGGGGTATTGGACAAAGATGCATCGTGGTCCACCGTAGTCCGCGAAACTAGGACACGTAACCATCCCCACCCCTCCCCCGTCCCCCTCCAGCGACCAGCTAGTGTTTCTTGCCCTGTTCACTGGCAAGTCGCGTAACTCGACTATGTGGATAATGAAATTACGGCCATCGACTGCGATTCACATCCGCTATCCGTTTGTTTTTATTCTCGATTTATATTCATGTTTGAGGAATGTTCACGATAGTCTGAACCAGTTCTTCCTGAATGCAAAATTTGCACGTACAAATTAACATCAAGATATCATGGAGAGGAAGGATGCCAAAGTCCACTTTATCCTTAAGCGATAAACGCGTGTTTTTAATCTTTGATTTTATCGAGAACATCGATCCTTGACTCTATTGAATGGAAACGAGTAATTAATAAATGGCTTAAGCTTTTTCTCTTATCGTGCGATTCAATGAGATTCGTTTGAGTAGAAGATTAACCATCGGATGCGAGGATGAGAAAAAAAGACAAAGGGGAGAGGGGAACGATGAGAGAAAGGTAGTTATGAATATATACATGTAATTTCCTCGCGATTTTTCAAGATATAATTCTATTGCAAAATTCTTCTTACGATATGCTTCTGTTTTCCGCGTGAAACGATTTGAATTTCGGTATAATGAATTGCTTCTTTTTTTTCCCCTTCCTCTTTTTTCCACGAGACCGAGCGAATAAAATTTACTCAGCGCGATAAAATTTAGCAGCAATTTCAATCGAATTTCGTCGAGTCAAACGCAAGCGGTTTCATCACACCTCAAATTGCTCGACGTTTGAATCTGCGTTACGATGCAACAATGACCTCATGAATAATTTAACACGCGCCATTGTCTCATCGGTATGTACTAATAACATCACGTCAGTTGTAGCGTATCTGACACTGATTCACTTCGTGAATACGTTTTTCCTTTATTTTCCGTTCGTTCACCCGTGGCGCGTTGTTTTTAAAGATTGTAAAACCCGGATAACACGCGATTTTTATCGACTTTTTAGCGCGATGTGACACATTCACCGTTTCTATGCAACTTGCAATACCACATTAGATCGAAAATTAAAACGAATCTGCGTATGAAGTTACAAAATCTTTCTCCCTCTTTCTCTGCGTTATAATTGTGGTAATAAAAATTCGGGAATTTTCCGCGGAATTTCGTCTAAAAACGAGATTAATCTTACCAGCGTAAAAAAGTTACGTTACACGTACTTGCAAAAATTATACACGTTTTTAACCAACTTCGTTACCCTGAAAACTGAAACCGCAGATCCGCCTAATTAGTGACGAACCTCCGTTTTGTTCCGCGAACGTTAAATTCAATTGTTTTTTTCTTCTTGGAAAAAAAATTCGAATATTTTTCATTTTATAAAATATCAAAGATCATTTGATAAAATAAAACACAGAGATGATAGAGTAAAAATGTTCATTGTCGGTAAATATACTGACAACCGATCGAGATAAAAAGATCCATTGAAAAAAAAAAGAGAGAAATATGGAGAAGTACAAAATTTTGCCTGCATTGCTTTAGCATCGTTCACGTCCCGTTCCGCTTCTCTCCCACGCTGCAAACGTCCTCTTGTTTCACGATTCAAACTTGAATTGAATGACCTACAGCATCCACTCATAAAGAGCCGATTTCCGATCGTTTCGACCGTATTTCTCACACAACACTTTTTCGTCACTGTATTAACACAATTTAGTCGCAACAATTAGAAAAGCAACCGCTTTCGGACCACCTGTACACGTTATAGAGCGTCTCTTGAACTGAATTTCTGACTGAGGCCCTGACTCTTTATGCCCATCTGGCTCTGGCAGGTGTTACAGGTGGCACCACTGCTCGATCTATGATCTTGCATACCGGCCCTTTCTTCCATGGTTAGCATGAAATGGGACTTGCGTGTGCCACTTAATTTTTGGTAAAAACAAGAGTATAAAAACATTTTTCAAAATAATCAGGAGAGATATATAAAAGTATTTATATGATGCTTTTTTTCAAACTTGACTCAATAAGAAGAAGACATTGATAATTATTATTATCAGACTGCGGTTTTTTAATAGATTTGTATAACGTACAAAAATATATAAAGTATTCAAAACAATTGAAATAGATTTCAAACTAAATTCCATTTTTTTAATTATGTTAACAAATATATGAATCTATATAAACATTCGTAAACTAATTATTAACTATTAACAGGTATGTTGATTTTTTAGGAATATAATTACGGACAGTGTATTCAATAATTAGCTAAAAATCGCTTTTCTGCTTCGCTGGAGTTAACAAATACTAAAAATGCCGGCGTTCCTCCGCGCACTATAAACCTGAAATTTTTTATTTCATAATCGCTCGAGTTCTTTAATTCTCTTTATCCTAATTTTCAAACTTACCGCTTGTCCTGCAATATTTTCCCTAGAGACTGGCAGATGTTTACCTTGTGCAAAGAACATTTATCTTTACCCTCAAAATAAACGTTTATGTTTTCAATGGTATAACGTTCCTCTGAATCCCATTCAGGTGGTTCGTTAAACAGTTGTTCCAATTGTTCCAACAACCTAAACAAACAAATTTATTGCAAGTAGTAAAATTATTCATTTTTTATAAGTTAAATTTTATATATAAAATAAAAGCATACGATGCGTCTTCATGAAAATTTTGTATAAAATCTGTCTGTTGTACTTCTGGATATAAAATCATGACTGGCCAAATCAATTTATTTTGTGCATCCAGATGGACCGAATTCTGTGCTATCTGTGGCACTTGAGGCTCTAAATCCTTTAAATCTGGATTTCTTTTTCCCTCGATCAATTCTAAATTAACACCCCTGCTTCTTATTATATCTAATAATTCTTCTTCTTCTTCGTCTAATTTCTTTTCTAATCTATCTTGCTTTCTTTGATCTCTTTTCAAACGTTCCTACAAATATTCAAATGTAAGTTCCACGTAATAAATGGAAATAATAATAAGTTTTTCAAATTTATACAAGTGTATCTTACTCCTGCAGCTGCTGCTTGTGATTTTAAGTGTAATATTATCTTGTCGGTGGAAGATTCATCTAATATCTGATCGCAAAAGTCAATACATTGCTCGTAATCTTTTACATGAAAGCAACAAGTGGCAGCTCTATTCAAAACTTTTGCATAATTTGGTTTTAACTTCAGTGCAAACTTGCAATCATTTAAGCTTGATCTGTAATTTATATAAAACAAAAACAAAATATTAAATTTTATAAAATTAAAACAAAACTACGACATCAAAGTATGTACGTATTATAATAGCAAATATACCTATAATTTTTTAACATAAAATGTGCAGCAGCTCTATTATTATAAAGTTGAGCCATTAAATCATTATCTTTGCATTTAATTCTTATTCCTTCTGTGTAATTCATAATAGCTAATCTGTACTTTTTATGTTTAAAATTGAAATTTCCATCTTCTTTATAACTGTTCGCAAGTTCTATAAAATACATACATAAACATTTCTTATAAATTTAACCCTGCAATGCTAAAAATACATGTAATCTCGGTAATGCTAAGACCATATATTCTAATCTTAAAAATAAATGAAAACAGAGGTTGCAAATGATTGCAAAATATACGTTTATTAAGACAACAATCATTTCAAATTCAAATGCTATTGAATAGTCTGAAACCTTTTGTGTCACAAAACTATCAAAAGATATAAATAAGAATAAATCATGATTTTTGTAAGTAATAATAAAGACAAACATTTCTGACAAAAATATTACTTCGTTGTGCTATTCCAGCACTAAATAACAAGATAATTGAACTAAATAAGAAAAAATTAATTCAAACCCTCAGGTGTATTCTCATCTTCTCCGTATTTGAGCTGTTGTAAACCCTCCAGCAATGGAGAAAGTTCTTCTCCAAGTTCTGGTGCCTTTTTCATGAAAAATGGATGTTTTTCTATTTCCTTTTCCCACCGATCTTCTGGCCATCCTTCAGTATAACTTTTCTTTTCCAAATTGCTTATATATTCGTCAAGCTCTTCATCTAATTTCGAAGCAAGTTCTAGTCGCTGTTTATTAATCCATGCGTTATCCTTTTTTTCACTCGTTCCTTCCATTATTTAACTTTTTATTTATCAGTAATAAACAGTACGTAAATGTAAATATCAATGAGGCAATTACAACGGAAAACTATTCAACAGCGACACAAAACTAGTCGCCAAATGATCACAACCGTTATTGAAAATGAAAACAAAACTAATTTGACCTTATAGATCATAACCTCCAAAGTTTCACGTGTATAGGTATTATTTTTCAATGTCATAACATTACCGACCGAGTAGATTGTCTAATTTCTCTCAATGATGGCGCTACTAGTATTTCCATAACTATTAAAAAAAAAAGCAACCAGATTACATTTACATCTCCGTCTTTTTGACATCTTTCATTTTAAATATTTTACACGAAACCAAATTTCATCAAAAGGCCTACCGATACAAAAATTACGTACGTATTGAATCAAAAAAATGTTCACAATGCATTTTAAAGGTTATAAGATTCAAGCGAGATATTCAATAACGCGATGTTAAAACGTTGAAACGTTTCGCTCCGAAAAGGGGGTATCTAAAAAAATATACTTTGAAACTAAACTAACTAAAAGGAAGAAACATCCAAGAGTTGTTTTTTAATTAATACTGAAACAATTAAGCGTGCTCGTTTAACGCTACCAAGTTTTTTCAAAAATACTAATAGTAAATAACGCAATGACATCTTCTCTTGCAAGAGAAAATACAACGAGACCCAGTCTCGAGTCGGTTGATACGAAAAGTGGAAAAAGGAAGAAAGGGGCGGGTGATCCTAACAATAAAATCCG
Organism: Melipona bicolor; assembly: GCA_030673865.1. Lineage (NCBI taxonomy): Eukaryota > Metazoa > Arthropoda > Insecta > Hymenoptera > Apidae > Melipona > Melipona bicolor. The sequence goes on along the minus strand of JAHYIQ010000068.1, from coordinate 128,729 downwards.
TATTGAAAGTTAGGGATGAGAAAAGCCAGAGGAGATACGTCGATCGGGTAGGTAGGGGTGGTTAAGGTTCGGACGTTTACGCAAACATTCGGGTTTTGGCCCCTTAGCGTTCGGCTGGGCAAGATGGCGCTCGGTGAAAGCTGGTCCACGATTGGTCGATGAGACCGCACCGCGAATCTCCCGAGGACAGTCGGTTCCACGGTCTCGGAGCGGGCGAGTTGTTGGTCCCCTTGGAAAAAAGCAAAACACGCTCTCTCGTTGCGGCGACGAGTGTAATGGCCACCGTGGGCCTAGGATAGCAGGGACGAGAGGCGGTTCGCGAATTTCTCTCATCGAAACGCTGTGACTGGCCAACGAATGGCTCATTGAAACCCGGTTCGACGGTCAGTGAATGTAATAATAATACGCGTGTGTACGGACTTGCCGTTCTTTCGTCTCGATCGGTGGCTGTTGTTCGGTGAAGAGTGCGTGTACATCAAGCAGTGCATCTCACAGTGTACTTAATATGTGCCAGCCATTGTCGAGCGTGCATCACAGTGCCGGTCACCTAACAATCGTCAACCAAACTGGATAATATTGCTTGTTCGTCGTCTCGTCCGTTGGATTCTACCCTACTGGCACGCGACGCAGCATCGGGTGAGTGCCTATAGCATAGCTAAATGAAACCGTATTGCACGATGTCGACGACCGTGCGTCGTATGTATGTCGAGTGAGGGGGCTTAACTGAAGTACCCGCGACTAACATGCGAAACTTACAATCAGGAGATTAATACGAAAATACGTATGCATCGATACAGGGGAGTAAGAACAAGGTCTCTGCCTTTGCATTCCATCAAAAGTCACGAATAGAAAAACATCGTACCAACGTCGTGTAGTCTGTCAAACTTGGATGAGACGATAATAGGTGATCTTGATTAATCCAACGATACTAGTACGTGTCAATCTCCGGTATAAATTCCAGTATCGTAGATGGTAATCATTTTCTCGTTCGAGCTTGTCCATCGGATAGATATACTTTGGTCAAAGACCAGACGCACCCCTTAACTCTCTCTCAGCCTTTCTCACCGAGTGAAAACAATCTTCTCGAGGTTCATGTCATCGCCGGCGTTCGATGATTTTTCCCTCAGAAAAAAACTCGTCGTGCTCGTCCGCGAGCTCTGTAACGTTCGTACGTTTCTGCGAGTCCACGATCGTTCGCACATGTACAGTCTTATATCTCCCATGGGGGAAAAGTCCATTTATTGTCATATGCAAGTAGTAATGAGAGTATGCGCGTTGCGAAGCACGATCAATTTCGGAAGATCTACCATCGTGCTGCAAAAGATGTCGCGCCACCCTTTCCGCGCTGGTTTATTGTTGCTAAAACTGTTTTCGAGCATTCTTCTGCGCACCGAGTCAAAAGGGTGTAACCTCTTTTCGTTTTTCATCGGTGGCTGATCGCTCGAAAGCATTCAGCCTCCGTAAAACGACGTTGCACGCTATAGATTATCTCGATGGAAATCGAGTTTACTCGATACGACACAAACCAACCGTAATGTTTAATGCCGACGTTTCCTCGGTCGATCCCGCAGTTGATGCGACATTGAGCAACAAATAAAGAAACGTTCGTTGATGCGTTCGTCTTCGTCTTGTTGGTATTGAGGTCACTGTTGTTATTTCTTTTTTTTTTTATCTTTCCAGTGCGTTATATCGATACAACGTATACGCGTGGGAATGACTCTTATCTACACTCGTATTTCTATACCTTTAAAACGTCGTACGAGTTAAAACAGAGGAAACAATGATATCGTCGTCGATATCATCGTCGCTTTGGTTATTTGTTTTCGGAAGTGTGTTTCTCCGTTGTTTTTCTCATCGATTACCACAGACGGGCGTAAACTCTCTTTTGCAAACTCGACGATAATCCCATTTTACCCGGAAAGCGTAAACGCGTTCCCGGCAACCGTGAATGACCCGTTTCGCGGTTTTAATAGGGATCATTCGGGATATCGCGAAATAATGTATCGCGATGGTAACAGGTGATCCCCCCCCCCCCTCCATCTCTCTTTTCCGCCCTTTTTGCAAAGAAAAGCACGTGCCTCGCGCTCAGAACCGGCGCATTCGCGTATAACGCCATTATCGAGACTGTTACTTATTCACCAAATGCAACAATCGTATTGCGTTTCTACCTTTCTCCTTGCGTCTTTCGTTTCTCTCTTTTTATTACCTTCCTTTGGCGGCGAAATATTTGCACGAATGAAATGCATGCGCGATCGTAACACAGTTGTGACGGTAAAATCGCTGGTAGAATTTTTGTTTAATTACCTCGAGATTAATGAGAAATCTACAAATTTGAAATTCTCTTTTTCAAACCGAAATTTGAGTGGAAAAATTTTATATACTTTTATTTATTTCTTTCTTCTTTTTTTCATTTAGAATCATCATCCATTTTCAGTTGCAGTTATTAGCATTTCCGATCGAGGCTATATTTCTCTGTGCAACGCGCTGCACTCGTGATACCGAAAGTAGAACGTTTGCACGTGTTGCTAACGAAATGCGTATTGTCGTTCCGCAGTGTCGAGGGGGCCGGAGTTTTGGATCGTACGAACTATCGATTTCGCGACGAGGGTGCGGGTAATTTTTCGCGGGGGCGGTTTTTAATTAAATTTCGTCATGGAACGCATCTTTTTCATAGGTCATGGGATTCGATTCGGGAAAAAAAATATTTTACTTTTTGCGGTTTGGTTGGGGAAATTGTTCTGTCGATGGAAAAAAAAGGAAAAAAAGAAAAAAAGCGTTGAAGATAGGTTATGTCGTTGATGTATTATTGGAAAGTTTGTTCTGGTACCGGCGAAGCTTTTATGAATGTCAAGAGTTCCATGTATAACACGAAAATAAACTCGTCAATGGCGATACTTATTTATACACGCTAACCATGAATCAATTTTAACTATAGATACATTCAACAGAAATAACGCGATATCCGTACACGATATAAAGTTCAGAAGGTTAATTTAAAATTGTGTTTGCTAGCGAGATATAAAAAAATTCCAAGCCTTGTTTATTCATAATACTATTCCAGGAATTTTTAGCTAAATTCCAATTGTATCTACGCTTCTTGATTTTTTATTTTCCATCTAATGACTTTTTCGTTATAGATAAATATAGAATTTTGTGCATATATATATATTCGAGTTTAATAGTAAAATGTTAGAACTTAGCGCTTTTTAACTATTTTTAAAGAGTTTTAGTAATATTATCGCAATTTTTGCCAGTGAAAAGTAAGAATTTTTTAAAATTACGAAAAATTATAAAAATCCTTAGAAAATATGGGGAAAAATCATGCAACATTCTGAAAAATTAAATATCAGGGAAATGATTCGAGTATATTTAAGTTCTACCATTTGCATCGTTGATCAAAATTACCACTTTACCGGCAGAAATACACGATTCGATTAAATTTCAAATGAACCGTCAAACGAAGAGATCTAACAAACGCAGACATTAATTAAAACGCATTAACGAAAAGACCAACAGCTATCGATCAGTTTGTGCGCAAGTACTTTGTCGAGGATGACGGGTCTGCGCTCTAAATGACGCTTAGAATACTTTCCACGAGAGATGTCCTCTTGAAGTGAAATTCTTTTTGACGTTGATTGCGCGTACCCTGTGTGCGCCAGTCGCGTTCGAGGCCCGACTCGGATCTTCTTTTCTCGGAGTTTCGTCGCACGCTTTCCGCCCAGTGGGTCTTCGGTTAATCTGTCATGATTTATGCATAAGTGCGATTAAAGCAGAAGCCCCTATTGATACGAGCAATAAATCGTAGCGATAGAGATTAGCTCTGGCCACTAATAGTTGAGGATTTCTCGACGGGTAGCTTTGTGGCCGATCGTTCGTTGTTAAGTCTAGAACTGTTTAACGTGTACGTATATACGCACCACGGTGTCTCTAAATCACACGGTCACCCGTAATAACGTATTACTCGAAGTGGCGCTTAATCCGTAGATGATTTGTGAAGTTCACCGATCGGTCGTTTTAATACTTTAACGGCCCTCCTGTCGACTGGCAATTTAGCAGTTTTGTAAAAAAGTTTCGAGAAATGATCAACAATCCGTTGATTGTATTTTTACACGTACGTGCGTATTTTTGACGCGAAATATACTAATCCTTTTGCGAAATTTGAATCTGACGGGTTAACTTTTATTATATCGTCAGTCACGGACAATATTAAGAAAAAAAAAAAAAAAAAATTGAAAATTGAAAGGAAGACATTTACTGCAGGTTTTGCACGTGTTTGAACGTCGAAGAGATTCGAAACGAAAAACAATTGAAACCTTATTGCTGATGGTCAGAATGATATTTCAGAAATGTACGCCATGTACGAAAATGCGAAACACTCGCCTAAATTATCTTCCGCCGAAGCAAGTATACAAACAGCAGCAAGCGCATCGGTATACCACCCTGAATATTAACCTTTCTCTACTTCAAATCGTACATTGAGATAATAACGGTGATTGACCAGCGGTCGGTCGTTACGGTGTCGTAAATGTCACGAGCGACGATAAAAATTTCTGACGAGCGGTATTGTACCTTTATCATCGGACTATCGACTGAAAGCAATCGTGGAAGCGTTTCTGTCGTCGCTTAGCAGCTCACGGCAGATAAATAAACATACTGCTGGCCGGTTAAAGGGCCAGCTTTCGACAGTCGTAGAAAAAGGACGATATAGAGAGAGGGGGTCTAGTGCAGAAGGAATTCGTTATTTCGACGTGTTTCTCTCGTATAGCGCGGGGCGCGCGTGTTGCGCACGAGGGAGGGAGCCAAGGGGCAGCATCCACCGTTTAACTCGTTGAAATCCGACGATGTTTAATGAGACGTCAAGAATTTGATGCGAGTTTCGAAGGCGCACGGTGTTCGCACGGGAGAAAGAGAGGAGAGACCAAGAGAGGAGAGCACACACCGCGAGAGGCGGTCTTTATAAAGACGGCCTTTATATTTGACCGGTCGGAAATTCAGTGAGTATGTGGCAACGTCGGATATTCCTCTCTGTGTTTCTTTCTCCCTCGGGCTCGAGGCTCGATTCGTTGGCCACGCATCTTTTTCCAGCAGCGCCGGGGCCGGCGGCCGGCCGTCGGGCCCCCATCGCGTTCTATACCCGTACCAGAAAGTTTCTTCTACCTTTGCCACGCCACCACCTTACACCCCATCCACTATATTCTTTTATTTTATTATTCGACCCGACCTCCGACGAGTTAGGCTGTTGCCTTCGCCTCTCTCTTTTCTTCAGCTTGTGCTTATCCCCCCCCCCCCTTTCTCTCTCTGTCTCTCGTTCGTCATTCGCGGTCTCTTCTTCTTCTTCTCTCCTCCCCCCTCCCCCACTTCTATACCTCCCTCTTCGAGAAGCGATTCGCTTCGCGGCTAACGAAGAAACTGGAATCTCGTATAGATACGAAGAAGATTCTTCTCCCTTTCACTCTTTCTCCGTATCTTTATTTAACATAGAGAGTCACCTCTCTCTCTCTCTCTCTCTCTCTCTCTTTTTCGCTCTCGTGCTGCACGTACAATTAGTTTGCTCAAACTTGGACCAACGAGGCGATCCCCTGCCATTTTCTATTTATCTTGGACGCGTTATCGATGCAACCGGCGAAAGACGCGCATATTAAAACTTGACGAGACTCGCCAGGAATCCAGGAAGAGGCGCTGGCGAAGCAGCCAGGCAGGCGAACACACCGAGGGGAGAAAGGAAATCGTACATAGCCGACTTTACCGGGGGGAAACTTTTCATAATGTACGAGACGCTGGATCCGTTTAGAAATTTTTCAATCGTGCCCCCCTCGGTATCGTGAACTTTGCATTCCTGACGTCCTTCGCGGTTATGCCACATAGCTCGGATCATATGGAATAATATTGACTCACCTGAAGTAACCCTTTGCGCTCTTGCATTTTTATCCGAATATTCGGTATTACACCGTATAGGTTATATTTCCTATCCCGAGATGCCGTAATATTACAGGTGCAATTTCCCTTTTTTTCTTTTGTTTTTTTTTCCACCGGTCCGTTTAGTTCCCACGATAACGTGCTTTGCAACGAGTCACGGATCCGTGCGCTATCAACCGCGGGTGATAACGCGTATAAATTTGTATTTGTTTTGGCGTGCGCTTTTATGTATCTGCAATTTTCTTTTTTTTTTTTATTTTTTTAAGTTTTATTGTAGCGGAATATGTATATCGTGGTTTGCCTTTTAAATTTAATTGAATGTAAATAATATGGAACACTCGGGCGGAGAACATAGATCATGTCTCTTGTTTTTGATAATTTAAATTTTTAACTTTTTTAACTCGGTATCAAAACTATTTTTCTTTTTTTTTTTTTTAACTATTTTACAGTTAAAAAAAGTAGAGCACTTCTTAATAATCAAATGATAAAAATCACTCGCACGCAATTATATAATCAGTACAAGGTAAAAAAAAATAGGGCAACTATATTTCTCCAGAAAAAGTCACTATTAGTTAAAGATATCTGTGTGTTACGATTGTGAAATACTCCGTGTGGTATTTTGTATCTAAACAGCTATTATAGATCTTCGACAAAGAGAATGAATAATATAGACATGTGATTATCGTGTCGTGTAAAATTCAAGATTCTCGATAGATTCCAGGAATATTCGACGCTCGTTAATAAATGTTGACTCGTATGAATCTTTTATAGGCTTATCTCTTCATATTCTCCTTTCTCGCCTCTTCGTTTAGCCTCATCGAACAACGCAAAATGGTAATCGCACTTGAATGTAAACGAGCGTCGCACCCCACTGACGAGTTTCCGCGAAATGCTTTTAACTCTACTTCCCCCACCTTTTTCTCCATTCCCATCATTTTCTGCAAAGAATCGCGTTAATTCGCGATGCTCGCTATAACTGTTGCACGCGTTAACGTAATCGAAATCACTATGGGTGCTGAAATTGTTGCGAGTGTAATTGCCAATAGCAACAGAAAGTCATTGAAAATATATTTTTATCGGCTGAGCGTTCGCCAGAGGAGCCATTCAGAAATCAATCACGTTCACGCGCGATTGTTTTACCTAATACAACACACGGGGTACGTGACTGCCGCGAAACTGCTGGCCTGCTGCCATGTTTTCTCGCACGGAAACGCTCCCGATCGGTTAAATGTTAATTAACATCCTGACCTTTAACCCGATCGTTCATGTGTGTATACCTCGGCATAATCGTCGATCCCTAACCGAGTATCTGCCGCTAATATTTTAACCCCTTGCGCTGGCAACTGGTTCGCGGACCATAACGAGTGACCGAACCGTATACAATAATTCGTCGCTTTCTTTTCCTTTTGAACTCGTCGGTATGATATCACTGGATAGAAATTATTAAAAAGTAATATACTTATCATTTGCTTTGCCTGGGTTACATTTAAATATACTTAAAACTGAGAAAATGTTGCAATTTGGGAAACAAAAAAATTCTTAACGTGCGTGGCACGTTATTGGAGCGCAAGAGGTTAACGCACCTATACTAGCTCGAAAACAGTTCGACTCGTCTACTCGTCTCGTCACAGACAAGTGTATAATTTCATTTTGCACGTGAGATACGATATTTGTTGCGAACATATATTTAGTATAATAAAATATCATCCTAAGCATATTATGATGTGACTTATAATGTGTACGTTTTTTACGTCTTTTTATTATAGGATTCGCGAGATTTTAAAATGTTTTTCGCAACACTCACGATACTATTCGTAAAAGCAGTCTACAAACGTTCTAATGTTCTCCGGTGAATCTGTATATTTTGTCTTTTTTGTTTCGCGGGATGTTCTCGCGTGTCACTGTCGCATAACTCGCCCGTTGGAAACCGTAGAAAGATAAATCAGTGGGAGGGAGAAGACTTTCTACAGTGGAAAAAAGAATCCTGGTTAACTCTCTGGTTAGAGTGCAGTGGTTCGAGTTATCGTTTTCTCGACTCTCATGAGGAGGCCGCTGCTGCCTCTTGTATCGGTTCCTTCTGCCACACGGCAATTAGAAAACACGTAAACGAGTTTTCGGTACGTTAATTCTGAAGAACGTAATTCCGAGAGCTGCCTGCATCCTGGCATCCTCTTTTCTCTCCTCTTTCTCTCCACGCCTCTGTCGGATGACCCCGTGGACTTTCAGCCGCGCACATTCATATACACATGCACACTCGCCTATATACACCTACGTGGTTTATCGAACAGGAGGAGACCGGTCGTTAGAAGTTTGAAATAGTGGGAGAAGCACGTGCGTTCCCCGAGTAATGCGTATACGACCATACATTTTTTAAATAATCACGAATACACAAAGTTAATTTTAATTTTTCCCTCTGTATTCTATATTTTTGCTTGTATATTTCTTTTTTTTTTTCCTGAAGCAACGAATTTGACGTAGAAGAGGAAATGCCAGAGATAATATCGTTTTACCAACGGCGACAAATAGGTGGTGCACGATGCGCGCCAACGCAAATCATAAATATTGAAATATTACACCTCTGTCGGTAGTCGGTTGATTTTATAATAGAATACGCGTGTACGATGGGTTTTGTTTCAATAACAATTCTCACGGTTGTGTTCCAGGAACATTTAGAACACGGCATTACCATATAATGCACAATTACCCACAAATCTGTATTACTGCTCCGTATAAATTCCTTTCAAAAGCTACCTGTTAGAAAAAAACGCCCTTTGTTCCTCGCGCGCGATTCAACGCGCCAGGTTCGCAAACCTGGTGGCGAAATTAAGAGTACGCCCAACAAATTGTTTTTTCAACGCAGAAAGATGATCGCCCGCTTTTACGAGCCTGTTACGCAATCACTTTTACTTTCGATTTCGTGCCTGAGACAATGACTGATACAATATGTATCAACGTGTTTTGTCAGCAATACAGTTTTGTGGCACTGAAACGTTCAGTTTTTTATCTCGTTGTGTATTTTTCAACGTTTTCCACAAATAAATTTTTGCCGTTATATAAACGCAACTCTGTCATTTCTAATTGAAGACCGTAAAGGTCAATATTTTAATTTTAATATAACCCTTTTTATTTAATTTTGGAAATAAATATATATTTCTTTTCATATTTCAAAAATATCGATCGTCGTCGCCGCGTGACCGAGTTTCTTCGAATAAGAAACCTGTTTCTCTATACATTTATTGCTTGATTTTCATATTTTTAGTATATAACTAAGGGTGCGTATTGTAAAAATATAAATTTATACACTATAGTTACATAATTATATTTTTTATTTTTACATCTAAATTCGGAAGGTTATTTCTTTTCAACCGTATCGAAACGACGTAAAAATGAAAAAAAATTACCATGTTATCCACTTTTATACGCCGTACTTTCGTATCTTACAAGCAGTAGTATAATATAGCACTAACACGTCGCACGAGCCACGAGCGTGCACAATCGATACGTATTATAAACGAACATTGACGACTGGTGGGGAGGGGTGGGGGGAGAGCCTCTTTTCGCGTGCAAAAAAATCCATTCGGATCTAGCCGCGCTCTCGTCGTCGTTGTATTATGGAAATCAGTGAAATCGGAGTGCCGAGTATGCAGGACACGTGAATTAAACACGTAATACACCGACTCCGCAGTGTGCACCTGTCGCGCATGCAAATCACTTAAGCCGCTGAGCCTGCTTCTGCTTGGTTTCCAAGCTTTTTCGGCTGCGATGCATGTCGCTGCACGCGCGTCGCGCTCTCGATTGTAATGTGCGTCCTCCTTGCGTGTCCGTGTCACTTCTTTCTGTTTCTTTCTTTCTTTTTCCTGTATCTCTCTGTAGATCTACAAGGGTCACCCCAAATCCTAAATTCAGTCTTGATGTACGAGACACTCTTAGACTTCAATGAGGTCTATTATTCATGTGTATATTAAATAAAATAAATAACATCAATGTACACGTTAACAGTATAGGAACAAATTTCTTTCATTCTGATACAAACAAAAATTACGTCCTCGTAGAAAACTATGACCATGTGTGTTTGACGTCCACTTAATAGTAAAGTAAGTAGTAAAAGCGTGTACGTAATAACTGCCTTTAAATCTCCTAATTGCGTAACAAACCGAAAATAAATCAATTGCCAGAACCGCTACAAATTTTTCCAACGACCCCAGCGTTCTTCGTAAACCTTCCTTTCCTTTATCTCTCTTTCACCATCCACTCTCATAATTTTCCATCTCTCGTTCCCTCTCCCTCCTCGCAGGGAGTTTCCCATTTAGCTTTCACCATTCTCCTCGCTTCTTCTTTTCTCCCATTTCTCGTAAAGTTTGCCACTCTCTCTACGATCTCTCCCTTCCCTCTTTCACCGCCTCTACATACCTACATAACCCGCCATGCCTGTAAGCACAATCAAACGATTAGATGCGATCAGTTACGCTTTCTTTTTCCCTGGTGCGTGTCTCTCCGTCGTTTCTCCGTATAATCGCCGGGATATACTTCATCGATCGCGTACACGTACACGTGATATTTTAGTTAGTATTTACCGACCGTCGTCCCGATGCAAAGATTTTTCGTAATCGCAATGTAACCATTGCGCAAATATAATCTGGCCGAGGTATATTCGTCGCGTTGTTTTATTACATGCCACTGCCAGTACTAGCCAGCAACCGGAAGATCTTGCGCTCTGATAAATTACCCTGCAACCGGTACGCGCTCGCCTTCTTCCGTCGTCCTCTCTCTGTGTCCGAGATATTATTCTCGTTCGAGGAAAATAGGTTCCAGCTGCACGGGGGGTGTGTTTTTCTGTAAACGCGGCGAATAATCCGAATTGTGTTAAGCGCCGTGCCACGGCGCGAACAAGCTTCGACGAGGAAGAAAGAGGAAGAAAGAAACGTCTGAATTCCAACGAGTTCAGACGGATCAATCTTGCGCAAAACAATCGGTTCGCCATTTCAGGTAGCAAGTCATTTTGAATTTCCAATTCTCCGTTCAGGCGGATGTGAAACGTCACGCTGAAAAGTCACGTTTCCATGAATATAGTTAACACTTGCCGTTGAATTATGCCTGAAAGCCCGCTAATCCCTGTCTTTCGAGAATGTGCGTCAGGCCAGTATGTTCTACTCACGCGTATATACAGAGACGGTGTCCTAGAATATGAAACTTTGCGAACTTTGTATATTTTATGGGTATAATTGAGCACGATATGTTACACGAAGCTCTGTTAAAAGTTTTTTTTAGTAAAAATAGCAACAACAAACTTAAAATAAACTTGCATGCTAAATACCTTGTAATTTCTATTTTATTTTTAGAATTTTTCACGAAAGATAGTTAGGTACTTCCTTGAGCCACTATATGTTTGTATATATAACATCATTTTGCTCAATTATATATTCTACGCGTAGAATATATACTGACAAAATTTGTTTAATCTTGGAACACTCTGTATGCATCTGTACATACGTGCGGGTAGGAAGCATACGTACGTATATAGTATACTACGTGGCACGCATAACGACGCTTCCGCCACGCATAAATTAGCATCACGAGTGGCCGGCTGACCCGGTGTACGAGACAATTTTCTAAGAAATTTGTCAAACGGTAATTCGAACGGCCTCTCAAGTGTAAATTCAGCTCCTCGCGGTGGCTCTCCCGACCGGTGGTCCGCCCGGTATGCAAATAAGTTGGTCAAGATAGCCCAGCGACGAGGGTAGGGGGACATGTCATTATTCCGATACCATTGTTTGTATTTCGTGGTGGAACGTGAATCATCGGTTGCTTAATTCCGATAACGCCGCCAGCTACCGACGTTGGGTACATTTTAAACGTGCCTTCTCTCCTTATTTCCATTGGCCCACGGTGATCGACTACATTTTATCCGGAAGTCCAAAGCTTTCGGTGGACTGTCTTGGACTGAAAATTTAGAAAATCATCGTCGTTGGTGAGATCCATAAAATGGAAATTGAAAAAAATTAGCAATATTGTAAAATTATATCTATTATTTTCCTAAAATTATTTTTATAACTATTTATTTTATAACTATATAAAAATGTAAAAATATATTACAAAAAAATAATTATGTAGTGATTGTATAGTCTAAGATTTTAAATATATATTTGCTATTTTTCTTTTTTTTTTTTTACACAAAAAATTTTAATACATCGATTCATTAATGAGTTCTGCAATTAGAGATTTATACTTTCGTGCAGTAAAATTTGTCATCGTCGTGCGTCAATCGTTCTCACTAATTAATATTTCAGTTTTCGTATATCATTCGTATAACAGAGACGCATGCTCGATTTTTCCTTTGAATCTTTTTGTGCTAAATTTCTCCTAACAAAGACCATTTCAAGAGCACTTGGTTTTTTTTCTTTTTTTAACAGGACATTTAAAATAGTTTCCTCGTTCAAGTAGAGAAACGAGGAAAAAAAGTTTAGTAAACAATATAAACTGACCTTCGAACGAGCCAAGGTCGAAGAAATAGTGACAAGCATGTTTACCCGGTGCAAATAGCATGCAGAGCACAGTATAATGGACGCATCTTTTTGGTGCTCTGGTTCTGTTTAAATAACTTTTGCTCTTGCGCGACTTTCGGATTGTTTGAGAGGGTCATCGCCGTTACAGCTTTGTTGAATTTACTTTCACGGCACTGCGGCGTGTCCCATTTTTGAAATGCGAACCTACCTTTGGACGACCTTGAAAAACTAGCCCAGCACGCTCGTGAATCAGCAGAAAGAAACTTGCCAAAGATCTTATCTTTCGAAAAATACTCGACACAAAGCTCCAAAATTAGCTAATTTTAAATTAGGTAATTTTGTGAAAGAAAATTGACGCAACGTTTTCTTCGTTTCTACATCGGAAATAACGTGAAAAAATGACCAATCTGGCTACTCGTTATATTTTTCACTCGTTGATAATGTACAAACCGTGTTGTACCTTTAAAATCTCGTTTAGCACAAAAGTGGAGTAAATTGATTACCATCCGTGGAAATAAACTGAATATCAGGGACTTTATCTCTGTTATAAACGCGAAGGAACCGTAAAGCTCTCGACGTTACGTTTTATATTGGCGCTTCAATACAGAAGGCGATCTTGTTGAACAACCACTCGTGAGAGAGAGATGTGAGCAGCGCATGCCCGCGCGCGCATCCGCTAAAAGCCACATTAAAGAGATATCCGCGGCATGCATTGTGCAACCCCTTTACGAGAGTTGCCTTCCTTCCTTCCTTCGTATTTGTTATGGGCAAAATTGCGCACGGTACGCGCCGCTTCTCACGTGGAATTTATAACGACCAGTCCATAATAATTAAAATCGCTGCCGCCGACCGGTATGCGTTTAAAATTGAAAATATGAAATCGCCAAAATCGACAAACGTTTTGCTCTTTCAATGCGTACTCTGCGATTCGCGCGGGAGATAAATACTGCATACCTTTTGAATAATCCAATCAGTTTTCAACCACTTTGGTATTATCGTCGACTTCACTCGACAGTCATCAGATATACATGCATACAGCTGGATCGTGGTTAATTTGCCGATGAACACGGGCAGCCAGAGTCGTGTTTTCTATTTTTTTCTTTTTCTTCTTTCTTAAATTTGTCACTCATTAGCATGAAACACGATTCAGATTTTATTCATTTACATTGATATCTCCTCGATGCTGAAATTTGATTAGGTAATCTCTTAATAGGTACATGCTCTTACCACTATAAGTGAAGATTTTTACGCCATCGTTAATTTATAGTCGTTGCGAGACTCTCTTCGTATTTGTTTTTAAACGAGTCAATTCCAATAAAAATTACAACTTGTAGGTGTTTATTATCTATTTAAGATGGTAGATAACTTACCGTGTTCCACACTTCAGATAGCTATTGTTGTACCTTATTGTCTGTCTTTTCCACGCTCGACTCCACCTCATTGTTTGTTCCAAAGACAAATATACAGGCATGCAGAGTTACCATGAGAAATGATCTCGTCCCCTTCCGTTTCTTCAAGCACCCACTATGGCTAAAACTATATTGGCCAATGTACACGCTGATGTTTTCAAGTTACAAATACACCCAATCGATACCATCTAGAATCAGGATTGCCAATCATACTCGGTATGTCAAAGGCTATTGATACACTGCAACCATCAAACCAATCCCATTTCATTCGATTCTCGGCCAAACATATCGACACACGTTCAAAATAGACGAACATCTTTGCGAACAGCCGTCCGTAGTCGACCCTGTCCCATGATCGGACACGGTCGAACAGTTTCAAAAATTCCTCTTCTCGTACCGGTTTCGACAGCCATAATGGCCGCTGACACAGTAGCGCACGATTTGATATATCATCTCGTTTCGACACGTTTGAAAGTTGCAGATGCTTTCCCTGTCGATGTAACGCTTTGATTTACAACGGATGATGAAAGTATTTGAACAGTTTTACAGAAAATTTCCAGGCCCTTGTGTGAAACAGTGAAAATATACAATATATATATATATATACATTGTATATTGTAAATATCTATGTATGTATATATTTTCGAATTTTTACAAGATACTTAAAATACACGTATTGTTGTACAACATTGTTACAGATTGTCCGCCATAGAGATTTATCAATTCAACGAATAATTGATTGTTTAACCTTTTGCGCTGGAATGACTTGCCACTCACGTCAATAATTTTTTGTCCCAAATTGCAAAATTTTCTCAGTTTTATGTATATTTAAATGTAACCCAGAAAGAAAATGATTATATTTTAATTTCTATCCAGTGATGTCATACCGACGAGTTCAAAAGAAAGAGAAAACGACGAATTATTGTATACGGCTCGGTCACTCGTTATGGTCCGCGAACCAGTTGCCAGCGCAAGGGATTAAATACTCCAATTTTTGCAAAGTAAAACCTCAAAATTCTGCGCGTGACACGCTCAAGTAAAGCTATCAAATTTTTTCCACACGTATTCAAACACTTTTCGTGAGTTTATTCCATGTGTTGGGCACACGTTGTAGGTTAGGCCGCTTAGCTTCACCTGCCGCCCATTTGTCACATCCCAAATTGCATTACGCGCCACGTCAAATTTCTATATAAAATAGCCCTAAGACACCATTGACTGTGCGTCCCCGTGGTCGTTCAACGTGTCGGCGTTCCGTTTTTCTGATGTCCTCGCTCCCTTTCTATCTTCGTCTCGCCCTTGTTGTTCTCCTCCAGGTACACTCTGCGCCTTGCCTCCCCGGCCATATGGTTCATGACCCTGCTGTGGCTCCTCATTCATAATACACACGGTCCTAAAAGTTGAACGCGTTAGGCCATGTGCACGGTGTGCACTCGGACCCGGGCTAAGCGGTTTCAAAAGCGGCGCACCGGCCGATTAAAAATTTTAAAAGCGACCTCTAACTTGGCGGCGCCACGGGGTGAACCTTGCCTCCGCCGACCCTACGGGGATTAATTTGCAGACAGAAAGATAAAAACTTGGAGGTTACTCGGCCGATGAGCTTTCCCTTCAAACGTGCAGTAACTAAGGGACGAAACGCACGAACGCGGTATTATTATTTCCTGTACACGGGTGTTTTAGATCGTAGTATTGTGTTGTTTACTGCTCTATTGTATTCGCAAAATGCACAGGGGAATTGGTTCGTACAGAAAGATATATTTCGCGAATGCATTGTGCGAATGTTGCACGAAGGATTTTGAATTTTCATTTGCATAACAGCGCAACGCGATTATCTTAATTATATTTGAAACCCCGCGTGACATAGATGGGAGCTACGCAATATTTTATCGAATATTTTATCTATAGTTCATAGAAATCGCAAGAATATTTAGGCAGTTAATTACAGTAACAAGCCTCGATATTTGAGGAACAATAATTTTATTAATAATTATATGTATGTTCGCTCACGCTATTGTATACGTGTATTTTTTTAGATTAATTTCAAGCTTGACTTCGTTTATATCTTGTTGCAACGCACGAAAATATTTCAACAGTGAACGCGTATTTATAAATTATAAACAAAAGTAGAACAAGTAGAAAAAAGGAGAATTCAACGAGCAACGAGTTTGATGCGAAAAGCCGGACGAACAAAATCGTTCCATTTTCGCAGTGGCGATCTCTCTCTCTCTCTCTCTCCCTCTCGCTCTCTCGACACCAGTACGAAAGTACGTTCGGTACATTCGTTTATTTCTCAAACGGAATTTTAAACAGCGCGTAAAAAGGGGATACATAAAACATCAGCTTTTTCGATCGACATGACGCCGCGCGCAGCCAAGGATCCGACTATGTAAATGTTATCTTCGTTCTGCGAGGCACGGCTGCCACGCTAAGTCATAAATTCGTGGAAACTCCCTGGAAATCTGTGTCAGGAGTTAAGAACTAATCCCCGGGTGCGCCTTAGGGACGGAGCCGGGCGACAAGGACCATCGAGTGCGCGCGGGAGCCAAATGCGTTTTAGGCAAAAACGAAGTTAAGATAGCGTAGGTAAGCCAGGGCCTGGCCAAGATTATGTCGTCAGCCTGGGCTCTCTTCCTGTCGTCGTCTGGGGTCTGCCCTGACACAAAAGGAAACGACCTCGAAATACCGATAGAGAGTTCTTCTTCGGGCATCGTCGCCTATTTCCACGGGTTACCTGGCAGAAATTTCTGAAAGAAACGGACACGGATAGCAAGCTGCAGGTAAAACGCCGGCCAGGATACGGTCGAGGAGCACGCTCCATTGTGATTAGGCTCTCTCTTTCGGTTCGTTCAGCTGCAGCATCTGGTGGTAGTTGGAATGACCACCGATGGCCTGCTTCTCACTAAACATCGGGGGGAAGGCTGAGAGGATGATGAGAATCGGTAGAAAAGCGACACTTCCCGGCGTCTAAAGTAAACTAACTACGCTTGTGCGGTACCATTACACGTCACCACTGTTGCTGCTAATCTTTTGAATCTTTTGAGTTTTTGTGGGGTTTTTTTTTCCTTTGTCCCACGTGCTCCTAGTTAAGTTAGGTTTACAAGGGTCTACGGTAAAGGACGAATTAAGATAGAATTTGTACTTTGACGTCGTAATAGTACGCGAATCGAGTTATTCGAGAAATTTGTACGACGTCGATGGTAGGTCTTACCAAAGGTATGTCAGATATAGGATTGTCATACATGGATTAAAAAAGATAAAGTAACGACGTACATTGGTACTAAGGCCCGAGTTTATAGGCCTTCCTTTTCTCATATGCTCTTAGTTGAATTAGGTTACAAGGATCTACGATAAAGGACGAATTAAGATAAAATTTCTACTAACGTCATAATATTACATTTGTAGTATGTCGATGAAGTCTCACCAAAGATGTATCAAACATAAAAGTAGTATCGTACATGGATTAAAAAAGAAGAAACAAAAAGTTGACGGATAAAGTAACGACATATATGTTGATACGTTCCAAGTTTATAGGCCTTCCGCGGTAGCCGGATGTCTCGAAACACATTGCAGCTCAATTTGCATGAAATGACATTTCGATGAATTATTAACGGAGAAAATGGTGTAAAGGTAGCAAGTATTGTTCATATCGTCGCTCTTGTACGCTCTAAAAGGCGGTATCGTTTCCGCTTTCATTAACTTGCAAACTTGCAAGTGAGAGAAAGAGAGAGAGAGAGAGAGAATTCTCTCATATCGCGGACTGAAGCTTTCAGTATTAATGCTATAATTGGCTTGGTGCAGCTTAAAGTTGTTACAGTTCTCGAGGGTCTCTCGCACATGTCCGTCGATAACTATTACGCATTCATACAGCAATTGAAAAGTCCAGGAAAGTCTGGCTCGCCGCAATAAGCACACTACGGTCGTCGACCAGAGCCGCGTCGTTCTCAAGACAATCGTTTGCCACTGACGCGTGCATTTATTACGCGATTGCCTTTTCTCCTTATGTAAACGCGTGAAACTGAACGAACGCAACATTAATTCGCACGTAAAAATAAATCGATAAAGAAATCGAGCGCTGATTTCGCCATGTCGTTGGTAATTTTTTACCTAACAATCACTATGTGGCAATTGCCATTGAGATTGATTTCTTTTCTATAACAGAAGAGAAAAAGAGGTTTCGAGATCTCTGACTACGTGTTCAAGTTTCAATTTATGTTAATCCAGTCTGTCTTTAAGGATCTTTAAATAGGAGCTGGATTTATTTCAGTTTTATGAACCTACTTGGAGGTATCGATTCTTGATTTCTACATGGTCCGTCATTGCTGTTCGATACGAATATTGAGCCGCGATTGAAACAAACAGTTGTTCGGGTCTGCTCGATAATGGTATAGTTTCTTCCCACCAATTCTTTTGTTTTTTCGTTGTAAAGAAAAAACTAATTTCGTCAATTTTAAATTAAATTTGAGTTCAAACACGTTTTTAAAAAATTACTTTACTCTCAAGCGTTAAACAACATGTAAGAAGAAAATCACGGATTTATTTTAGCAGGAAGTGATTTTTGGTCCGTTCTGTATTTCTCTATAAGGCAAGAAGCCTATCGAGAGCGATCGAATCTGAAACGTTGCACGAGCGTCGATCTATCCGCGGCGATCTCTCCCGTGTCCTCGAATACAAAGACCAAACGAGTCGCACGGTAGTAGGTTCTTCGGAACAACGTTCGGCCTCGCGGAGACAATCGAATGACGAACGTCATGCATCCACCGTCGTGACTCTGCGAAAACGAATTCTCGCTCACGAAATGGAACCAGCGGCAACGAGCGCGGCGGGTCGATCGAAGATCAAGAGGGGACGCCGACCTGACATTTATCAAGACGTGATTTCGGGTCCGGCGTTCCTAATGAATCTGAGCTATGAGCTTGGCCTAGACTTGGCGGTGGATTGCTCCTAACAGTGATGGATGGATTATTCCATCGATTCGTTGGATTAGATGGAAATAATGTGACATTGTCCGTAGGGTGGGAGACCACCACCAACATCTGGTTACTATGTACAAGGGAAGTTGAATTCTATTCGACTCCTGCTAAATATGAGGACGCTAATGAGCGTATAATGCGCATTGAATCGTGATCGTTGCACCTAGTAACGTTACTATCATCGACTACGTGTGTTAGGGTCACAGACGTACGGGGTTTGGTAGGGGGAGTGATATATGCAGTTCTCAGTTCTCTCTCGACGAGAGTCGAGTCCATTTAGGGTATACTGTCGTGACTAAGAGCGAGGTAGAGCTTCTCTCTACGTTTCCGTTTCTATGTTTCTCTCTCTTCGTTTCACTAGGAACATACGCACTGACTCTCTCTCTCTCTCTCTCTCTCTCCAGCGCGCGCGTCTGTCCATTCTCTTCAGGCAGCTCTGCCTTGCGTTGCTTTGATCCTGGATATCTTTCGCACATCAGAATATTTCCCCGTGCAGACGCATCCTAGTTGACGATTGTGAATTTGAAAACAGAGTATTGTTACTGGGTAATAGTGTTTCGTTTCCCCGTATTACCGATACTATAAGATCACTCGTCGATCCACGCAAATGGGCCGTGTATTGATAACACGTAGGTAACACGTAGGATTTGGTAAAGTGTTACGTGTGATGGAAAGAAGACGCGTGAAAAAAGAATCCGGATTTAATTGGCTGTTCTTGATGGATTCGGTATAATCTTAAAATACAAGGATGTATATACATTGTTCCGAAATTATATGCGTATATAAAGTGTCGGATCAACTTCCTTTGTCCGCTTGCTTCCTTTGCTATCGTTCCGCTAATTTTCTTTTCCACTCTGCATTCGATACATCAATTTGCTTGCACCGTACGCGTATTGATTGTATCAGTGAAACTATTGTACGACGGGAAGTTTTCACCGTACAATTGAAAACGTTCTATCTTTTATTCTCGCGAGAATTGCGGTGAAAATAGAAAGAGTAATCAATGTTTATGAAAATTGTGGGTAAATTTTCATCACTGAGAGAGGAGAATTTCATAACGTGGAATTTTCTTTTTTCTTTTTTTTTTTTGGAACGGTTGATGACAAAGTAACAAATGCAAAACGCAGAGTACGCGTTTATAAAGGAAATACGTTTCCGAGCTTAATAACAAAACATCATTGTGTACCAATTAAAAAAAAAAAAAAAAAAAAAGGCAACAGAAATTTCAACGAGATAAAACTCGATTATCTGTGAATGCATAGCAATATTTCTCGCTAGCTGGCGGGACCAACGTGTTCGATCGGGAGGGTGGAGGCGAAACGGGGGAAATCGACTCGTGTAGAGGTTGTGTCGGTGAATGAGAAGAGGTTGCTTCGTGGAATGTATTTCGATTGCATTCACAGGCTTTTTTCCCTGGCCGGTCTAACTACCTCGGAATTTAATGATAAATGATAAGCTACACGCCGAAAGAAATCCTCGTGTTCGAGTTGCCGAGAAATATTACGGCGTTGAGTCACGGCTTAGGAACCTTCGCTCGAACGTCCTCCTCCTTCTCCTCCTCCTCCCCATCCTCTAGCTGACTCGTATCTCCGAGTGGCTGAGGTGAGTGCAAATGTCGAAGAGTCGAGAGTAATGAGCGAGAAAAGATGAACCTTGCATTCTCCACGTTATACGAATGCGCATCGTAAACTGAAAAGATCGAGGAGTGTCGAAATTCGAGACCTATATATACACAATGGCAATTGGGAACATCGAATTTAAAGTTGCTTCATTGGTGACATTTCAACCATTTAGTAAGACAAAATAAATTCTCGAAATAAAACGATGCAATGAAAACCACAATATGAATTTTTCTATTGGTTGATAAATTACGTAATTGTATTTCTTTCCTCTGTCTCTTTTATTTCACATGATAATAGTTTGAAATTTTCTCCCAGTTATGAAGTAGCGTACTATCAAAAAACTGCACGACATGTATCCCAGTACGATTCTCACTGAAAGGCCCAGAAGCAACTGTTCTGACTAGGAAATGAAGACGATTTTTTTGCCATAAAATTTTATCAATGTGCAAACATTTGAATCGATAGAAAACAAATTACAGGCGCGATCGCTCAATATCAGACAACGCCACTCCTACTCGAGGTCTATCCCACGCCCCCTCACGAATCACGTGACCCAAATCAACCAATCGCTAATTTTCGTTGCATTAGCGTTGCACCTGAAGAGGCCCGATTTTCTATCGTTAAAATCACTTTCAATGATAAAATACTATGAGAAAAAAGAAAATCAACAAGAAATCTAATTGATCCCACAGATACACAATATTTTTCGAGTTTTGTCGAAATCAGTTGCCGCGTTCGATTCGTTAAATTTGTTTCATTTGTTTCGCATACTTGTGTCATCCGCGTATTAATCCTATAAACGGTATCACATTGCATACGTTCGTAATAATGACAAATCAATCTGTGAAATTACAGAGGAGACTTTGGTAGAGACTGAGAGATATCCTTGTCAGGCAGAGATCGGCAATTTATCGACAGTAATTTTCTCGGTGAAATTAGATTCGACCACCGTTAAAAATTAATTGGTTCCGAAGCCACGGAGACCGCCAGCATCAATTTTATCGAGGACGAACAATAGATTCGATATTCTCCTCTTCCTCCCTCTTTTTTTTTGTTATTCAAATTTCTCGTTTCACAGAAATGAGAATTGTTCCGTTTTTAATACATATAATGACCTATTTAAATGTAAAACTTACAGCAATATTTACTTTTATGATAAGTTGGTGAATATCCATAATGAGAAATATTTTGTCTGTGTGTGAAAATGTGTGTGCATCTATATATATAAGACAATAGGCTTTAAATGAAACATTATGTCACGCGATGTTATCCCTTTTTATCTGATAAATTTTAAAATAAAAAAAAAAACTGACACAGTAGCGCAATTGATAAAAACTATTATATCTCAAATTGAATCATATAGTATTACGTGGCGAAAAGAATAAAACGTACAAATAATGTGAAAATCCGATGAAACTAAGAGAGATGGAGGAATAGCGTGCATTCAATGAATTTCAAAGCATTACTATAAATATACATAGACTCAGAGTATTAAGCATTAATGCATCATCGTGAAAATCACTAAGACGTGAGTTATTTCACAAATATTAATGCACAGTATATTGTAAAGTAGTGAGAGTATTTTATGTAGATTATAGTAAAATAATCCATCTCTGTCTACGTTAAGCTATATCGATTTATCGATATGTGAATCTTAACCTTTGTTAGTTGATCATATTTAAAATTCATCTCTACGCGTCTTTTATTTTTTCATTGTTTTCCTCATATCTCGATATCATTTTACGTTCATTCAAATGCAAATTCTTAAATAACGTTTGCCCGTATAATTTTCTCATAATATTCGTTAAAAAATTAAAGTTGTTTATACATTGTATGATGATACATAAATGTAAGTACGATAATCAGACATATAACGTGATATGAAATATCAGAATACATAGTTCCATAGCGTCTGATGATTGCAATCAACTAAATTCAAACTGTGTTATATGCAATGAAATTCAAACTATACAGATTAAACTATGCGTTTTATCCAACCTATATTAATTACATCTTTAATGATACATTTCATCTGTCAGTGTAATTATCACTTACCATTGCATGTTAAATCTTTATCAAATTTCCCTCCTTTCCTTCCTTCCTTCCTTCCTTCCTTCCTCTCTTCTATCAGGAATCTCTTTATTCCGGCAGGATAGTAGCTACGAGGGATCTGTAATTTCACACCTCATGTACCGGCATTTGTAATCGGCGTCGCGGTGAACTCCCGTTGGTAAATCCTTCATTAAATTCGTATTCCTCCAGGCATTTGAAAATTCAAACGTTTCTAACAATCCTCCGGTTGTTGCTCGCAAGCACGAGCGCTATTCGTTTAACTCAAACACGGGGAACAAAGCGCGGAGTAGGCCGGGAATGCTCGCTTGGATAGGCCTCCACCACCAGCGGAAAAGTACGAAATAACGAACGAAGAGTGCACGACGAAGCGCGTGCTGTAAAACTTTGTCAAAAGTAATGAGCCGTGTAACTGTTGCAAATATTTTACTTGCATTTAATTCGCGTTGCGCGTAAATTTTACTTTTTTTTTTTTTTTTTTTTTTTTTATCAAAAATGCGTACGGCGTGCAGTGCGTTTGCGTGCATTTGTGCAAAATAATGCTCTCTCTCTTTCTCTCTCTCCTAGACAAATTGTCGATGCGAGTTACAGTTCGAACGAAATGCGAAATTGATGGCGCGAAAGGAAATCTACCCGGTGTCTCGCAAGCATCTCGTCTCGAGGCCGAGCACGAATGGCAATTAATACGATATACGCGTAATGCTTAGAGATGGCGCGCGCTCTGTAGATTCGAATTCATCGGATCGCGCGGCTGAGTTACGAGGATGACTGGTTTCTTTTGCCGCCGCGGCGTCGTCGTTCCCCGTTCTTCGCACTTACAAAAGGCGCGGCGGTGTAAGTGCTCGCCTCCTTCGAGTCTCGAGTTCTCTCCTCCGTCGAGTGAAAATGTCGGGGAGTCGAAGGTAACGAGGAGCAGTAAAAAAAAGAAAAAGAAAAAAAGAATGGACCGGTGTGCGGTGTGAGTAGAAAGGAAGGAGACTGGAGTGGAGAGAGAGAGAGAGATTCCTCTCACCTTCTCGATTGCTGATGCTCTTCTCGCGTCATCAGCAATCGCGGGAGACTCTGTGTCCAACCCGTCGCCGCAAAGAACGAAAGTGCGAGCGTATAATACTCGCGAGTACGTAACAAGCGCGGTCTTCGCTCGACGAGAGTCGCTTCGCCAGACTTTCCCGCAGATTAAAGGCGTCGTGGAATTCCTCGCGTGTTCTATTAGATCGGTGCAACACAGTGCCTCGCGAAAGTATTTGAATGCCTGTGGAAATATCCTCTGCGAACACATTTCTCTATATTTTCTGTGTTTACATTTCTTCCGTGTACGAAACATTTTGATATTTCGTTAACAGTGTGAAGTATTATAAAACGAATATGAAAATGAATATTTAAACGATCAATTATCGATTATATTCAGCGAAGTAGTTTCGTCGCAATATATTTAACCCCTTGCGCTGGCAACTGGCGGACCATAACGAGTGACCAAATCGTATACAATAATTCGTCGCTTTCTTTTTCTTTTGAACTCGTCGGTATGATATCACTGAATAGAAATTATTAAGAAGTGACATATTTATCATTTGCTTTGCCTGGGTTACATTTAAATATATTTAAAACTGAGAAAATGTTGCAATTTGGAACAAAAAATTCTCGACGTGCGTAGTTCCAGCGCAAGAGGTTAATACGAGCGTGTTCATTCTATATTCTATACTTCTATACTTTACAAAGTTGCTCGTGATTAAAACAAATATTTTTTATCTTCTATATACGTTTTAAATCCAACCTCAGAATTATTAAAAGTGCTAATAAAATTTTGAAATAACGTTCTCCGCAACGTGCGCGACGCCGTACTCTGTGACGAATATTCAAATCCGAAGAATTTCATATGCATTAATGCAATACCAGCAAGGAGGAAAAAAAAAGGTTTATGTGTAATTGCGGTTGATTCTGTGCCGTGCCGGTGATATTATTGCGTGTACACATCGAGATTTGCGCAAGCCTGAGGTCGCCGCTGTCTGACCCGAAGGTAGCACCGCTGTAATGAGAAATGCTGGTGGATGCGTTGTTCCGTAAAAGGAGCCGGGCATAGATGGGATTATAGAGGTTCCACTGGTAAGAATTATCTTGATTTTTGTTGCTTGAAAGTATCGAGGTATCGAGTGACTAGAGTTGTCCTGCAGCGAATCCTTGGCCAAAGGTTTCCGTTATTTACGGACTGCGGTTTGTTCATCCGTTTTATAAACGCAATTAAAGAAATGGAACCGAGATATAAATTTTGCGTATATAAATTGCGAAATGTTATAAAAAGTACTTTCATACGGTCTCGATGATTGTGATTACGTTTATTGTGAGTTACTGCACTCTTGAACTTTCCAAAAGAATTTTTCAAGCATTCGCAGTTCTTCTTACTTGAAATTATCGTCCCTTTTTCGTTTTTCCCTTTTACGCTTTACACGTCGTATGAGGTCATCGCAACGTTAGTCTCTTGAGTCAGCTTTGACGTGACGCTTTATTCAATTACAACAAATCAGTAAAAAACGCGTTTTATACATAAAAGTGTGTTTTATACTTTTAACCGCTCTTTGTAAATAATAATTTTTTAAAAATGTTATTTTTCAAATAACATTTCGACTCGCCTCGTCAGGCTCTTTCGAAATATTTCTTACGAGAATTTGTAACGCGCGATTGAAATTCGTAGACGTCCGTATCCGTAAAAACGAAATCCGTATAAAGGTATTTTCATCCCGAAACAGAATTGGAATTACTAGTTCGCTTTCGATGCAGAAATCCCGTCGCGGAGTTTTTACGGTTGGTTTTTTGTTGTGTCGACGCTCAAACAGACAACGAAAAAAAAAAGAAAAAAAGAAGAGTCGTTCATTTCCATTACTTACAATTTCATACGATCCATCGGTTTCGTATTTCGCATTGTCGTCGTCGAGTTTTCCCCCTTTTCTCGCATCCGTTTGCTACTGATTATGAAAAAGGCCGGTGCATGCACACCGTCGTGCGCGCGCACGTCGCGAAGTTGCAAACGAGCGTCAGGGACAATGGAAAGTTTTCAATTAGAGGATGCAAAATATGCATATTTCGGCGGGCAAAACACGAAGGCTGGAAGCCCGGCCTGGCTGGATTTGCGGCGCGTTTCCATGGCGAAACGCCTCGTCGCCGGGCAAACGGGAGAAACAGGATCGCGATTTTGTTGCGTTTTCGTCCTCTGGAATCGCGTACTACTACTCTCGCTCTTCAACCCGATGCGCAAACAGCCAGGGAAAGAAGAGCAAGACAAAAGGCAACGGGGGAGATAAAAAAAGAAAAAAAAAAGGAAAAAACAAAAAGACGAGGTTCGAATAGCCAACCACTTGCGAGGAACATTCGATCGTCGATGCCTATCTTTCTCCTCTCTCGCTCTCTCTCCCCGTTCTCTCCTCTTTATCCCGTATCTCCCTTTCCCTTGATGCTCGTCGGCAACGCAGTTACCAGGTTGCGTGAGAGACTGGCAGCGCCGCTTGCTTGCTACCTCCTCGAACGAAAAACGAGATACGATTCTAGGCAGTGACGGTGGTGATGCATTGTCGAGAGAGGAGAGCCTCGTCAAGGTAACACGAACTCTCCGGGGCTCAACGTTGAAATCCATAGACCTTCCAAGCTCTCTCTAATGCTGGAATCCCTCGTCGGTAGCAACAGCAGCGAGCGTAGACAGATTCGAGCCTTCTGCAAAGTCAGTTTACATTTTCTTTCTTTTTCTGTCTTTTTGTAAATTTCCAATCGTTTTCAGATTCATTTCTCAAGAAAGAGAAAAAAAAGAAATTTGATTCTCACAATTAGAAATTAGAATTTTGTACTTACAAGTAACTAATTTCATAAATTAAAAAGTAGCAGTAAATCCCAAAGTAAATTAGAAATAACAATATTTATAACACCCATGTACTTCTGTATATATGGAATTGATCCTTTCTACAATACTTGGTTCTTCCATAAATTTCTCATCTATGAAATATTCATCCTGTACTTCTGCATCACTTTGCAACATTTTGCAAGAGTACGTACGATTCTAGAATTCCATTGCATAAAATTAGCGTGGTATATTGTACAAAACTATTCGACACCAGAAACTTTCACCGTGTGGTGGTTCTGCCACGTGCTGGCAGTGTGATTTGTCGTTAAGCAGGGAAGCATATTTTCGCGCACGCAAGTATATTTTATAGATCATTTGAAATGCGTCGGAGGTATCCCATTAATTCGCTAATACACGCGTATAAAAGAATACGTTAACAAACCTACCCGGCTGGCGTGGATCGTGTTGCGCATATAAACAGCACTGAAACGAAATCGATGCCACTCTTTCGGTTCAGTTGCTTTGTAAAAGTTTCGAATCAATTCCGCCCATACAGAGGAGAGAAAAGCACATCAAAAGATATCGATATAGCCCCCCCCCCCCCCCCCCCCAATAGCGGGCGACCATTCGCACGTGCGCGCGCGCGCGCACATAGGAGACACGCTCGTGTCCATAAAGCAGAAACCGTGACGAGGTACAATTTTTTATTCAGAAATATCGGTTCTACACGCGTGCCCCCCAGTGCTCTTTTTCCGTTTTCTACGTGGCGACAAGTGCCTTCGCGTGGCCGTAGAAAGCCGCGCGTATATACTTGACTCGAAATAAAAGCGGCACGGTGAAAAGCAATGAAAAACCGCAATTCGAAAACGATCGCGTCAGCGATTCTCACGATGTTTTCTGTACTATTTCACGGCGCGTGTCGTTGATATCGCGTGCTATATGTATCTGTGCGTACTTGAGCTTTCTTTCAGCATTTACGAACTCCTGCTCATAAATCTTAAGACACTTGCTGTATTCGTATTGAAGCCTAAAAAAATGAAATAATAAGAATTTTTAAAGGCATACTAAGGAAAGAACACTGCATAAATATTTTGGAAATCTTACCAAAAGATAAAAAAAATGATGTAAATATATTCTTCTCATCGAAGAAGGAGTTTCTTTATTACAGTATTAAGTTACTGCTCTTGACACTCGAGCGATCGATGTTTCTACCGACATGTCATCCCATTCTCGCTGTAGAGAATGTTTCGTATTTCAATTCTGTCTTTGAAATAGAATAATATTTTCGTACCTGCTTATCTAGTCGGGAGATTGGGACGGTCACTTGATAATTTTCAGCGAATTATTATTTTAAATAATCGGAGCCAGAAAGATCGAAGGGCCCAACTCTCTCCGGTTGTAAGACACGACCGTACGTAACGCCGCGTGCGGGGTCGTATTCTCGCGAGTTGGTTCGCTCAGTTTTCTCAGTCCCTATTGTGTCGGTGGTTGTTCGAAGGCGTCCAAAGATTGCGCGAAGAACGACCACGTACCGTGGCGAACTTCGATCGTGCTTCAACGGGTGGTTTCCTTTGTTTAAAATCATTCCGTTTGCCCGGCTCGTGGGATTATATCTGCTTGAGCGATCAAGCATCTGAGAATCATCTTGGAACAAATGCTCGGCCGTCGATGTGAATCTTGGCCCTTTCTCTCACCCCCCGCCGCGTCTCGTCTATCCCCACCATCTGTGCTTCCTCCCTCCACCATGAAACCGCTGTATGTACACATCGACGGGCTAAGACACACGTGGAAAACGCTTTATCTCGGAGCGTGTATTCCGTGGAATTCCACGATGTTCGGCCGATCCCGTAGTCTATGATCGACCATAGTCCCGACGTAGGAAATCGTTGTCGATTATTTTTAATTTCTTCCTGCGTTCACGTTACTCCGGAGTTACTCTGTCCTGAGATCGAGGCGTTTCGAGCCAGCAATCTTTATCGTAAATGGCGCGTAAAAGGATCAACCCCTTGACGTACGAATTAAATGAAATTAAGTAAATTAAATTAAACGAAGCGGCTAACTTGGAATATAGGATATATAAGCGTTGAAAAGAGCCGTGTCAAGCATGTAGAAAAATATTTTTTTTTATCACTGAAAGTGATTATAGCTGGGGTAACTCAGAAAATCGGGACGAAAATTAGCGATTGGTTGATTTGGATCACGTGACTCGTGAGGGGGCGTGGGATAGACCTTGAGTAGGAGTGGCGTTGTCTGGTACTGAGCGATCGCGCCTATAATTTGTTTTGTATTCAAATGTTTGCATATGAATAAAATTTTATGGCAAAAAAGCCGTCTTCATTTCCTAGTCAGAACAGTTGCTTCTGGGCCTTTCAGTGAGACGAATCGTGGGGTACAAGTCGTGCAGTTTTTTATATCCTTGTACATATATGTATTTATTAACCCGCGAACGTCTCGGAGAGGAATAAAAGAAGAGGAATGTTAATTAGAACTTTATTATTTTTTTCTATGTTACTAACAAGCTCGTACAAGTAACTCCATTGTCCGATTCATCGTGCATTCTCGTTTGCCTGTTGATACTCAGGCCAATCGTCAGCTCGTGAGTCATGATTGATATATAAATAACACGAGGAAACAATGCTGCTTTAATACTTTTATTAGCTCGCTGGCGGAATAACGCCTCGTCGATAATAAAATAACCTGATTAAGATTTATATTTCACGTTTCTCTCGTCATAAAAAAATCACGATAACCTATCAACGCTAATGATTCGAATAATAACGAAGTATTTTTTATAATAAATACGAGAACGATAGGATTAAACTAAATGAATATCAGTTTACCGCGGGAGGATTCGCTCATTGAGTTAAAATCTTATTGCGGTAAAAAACATCGTGATACGCAGTGAAAAGGCGAGTGTTTATTTTGCGCGCGTGCGTCGTGTTACATATATTACTCGAAACGCGATATATTTACGTTTCTCTCTCTCGTTTGAAAAGCATTCGAAATTACTGTTTGCTTGTTCAATACCGGTAGAAAAAGAGTCAAAGTGGCTGCTCGATTTCACCGAGGCGTTTAACAGTTCGTTTTTTCTTCTTCTTTTTCACTCGCTGCTGAGCACGTGTGCTCAGACGTTCTTTTTTTAATTCGCGGAAGTGAAATTACTGAATTTACTGAACATCTGTTTTCTTGCTTGAGCGGACAAACAATTGTTACAAGTTACGTTTGAAAATTAACTTGTACATCAAATTGATCTTTGATGTTTAAAATATTTAAAAATATCGTGTATGTTCAAACTTCAGAGAAATTACGATCCGTTCGAGCGACTAAAAAGTTTATAAATTTAAATAACAATGATTATTAAATACCTTATTAGAATTTATTATTTATCTCGCCTTTCTTTTTTATGAATAAATTTACGAAAGTAAGGCGGTTGTTTTATTTCACGTGCGCCAACTGATCAGTTCCACGAATAATAATTAAATTATTATAAAATTTATAATAAAATTGAAATACGTAGAAGAATAATGAAATGAGTAATTGTTTGCGACAAATTAATTTACGAAAATAAGATATATTATTCTTTTTATGACGTTAATTATATGGGAACGGAGTCGATCAATTCGGTTTGTATAATCAGCAGGTACATGCGCATATTTTTGCAGTTATATGTAGAAAAGTATACAGCGTGTTGTAACCGATTACGCAAATGGTGGTTAAATGGCTGTTGAAAGTGCGTTCCGGTATCAGTAAACCAGAGATTCGTTGCATTTAATTAAGTTTAGCCTGGACAAATATATTTGTTTGCGATCACTCCGGCAGTTAATACATGTGCGAGGACTAGTAATGCGATCCGTGGATCTGCGGTCACGGTTTGTTCCAGTAACCGAGCAATATTTATGTGCCGAGCACGCAACATGCCAACTGCTCAATAACCTTAATTTTCTTAATCGAATAAGACTCGTTGCTCTAATCACGCCGGGCGTCTTTTTTTTCCCCCCCAATCAACTTCCAACGAGATCAAGTTATGCATCACGCTGGTGGATTTTAATCAAATTTTAGAAGGAATTAATAGCGTTGCACGTTGCTATAATATTAGTTATTAAATTTCTAACTAAATTCAATTGTCGATTGCTCTTTTGACACTTTGTTTTATTTAACGTTATTTCATTTCTTTTTTTTTTTTTTAATTAAAATTAAAGTTAAACTCGATTAAAAGTTGTGGAATCCAAATGTAAAAAAAATCCACAAATAAAATTTACTAGATAATTGAGAACGTAATTTAATCACACGATTTAAAGAAAAATAATATTATTTCCAACAATTTCCAAAATGGTGTTGGAACAAACAAAGATTAAGAAAGTAGTTACTCTAAAAAAATCTAACGTAACGTTAACGTCTTTGGCAAATTCTGAACGAAAATTCAAATGGATGGAACTGAAAATACGTTAAATTTAAAGAGATTTTGTTTGTTGTTATCGTCGCAAGAAGTTTAAAGTGTAGAGAGGAAAAAGTTACAACGCTGCGTGATTATTGTAAAATTAGCATTTGGAAAATACGTGTCTCGTCTGAAACTTACCTGTACGATTCGAAACACGGTTCGACGCACCGTGTTCCATACCGCGTGAACAAATTATGACTTAACGCCGTTTGCAGATGTCGCTGTTACAGTTGGAATCCGTGTACCGGGAATCCACTTCGAGCCGGTAACATGGTGAAACGCGCAATTGGCGACGTTTCGTGGCGCGAACGCGCAGCCAAATGCCGCGGTGCATCGACACACGGCAATTATAATTATTTTGATTCGACATCACACGCTTCCGTGGCTCGGTTAAGGCCACTTACTGCTGTTTCACGCACTCGTTCACTGTTAATTGGATTTAAATCAATGCACAGCGCGAACAGCGTTTTGACTCGATACGCAATATCAATTGAATTATATTCGGCCTGAAATATATATATAGAATGGTGCGCACCAGATCCGGTACTTGCGATCGGCGGCTTTATCTGCGGCGATTTTCGTCGTCGCGAAAGTAACGCCGTTCCTCGCTTTATTTCCCCGCCGATCCGATTCTTTTTCCTATATATTTCCCGCGCGGGATTTATACGTGCCCTTTTGCCAACGAATAAATTATGCAGAAGTCGAACGTACGTGCCTAGATTCCGGAATCAAATATCAGGAAATAATCAAGAATGAATTATTTATTGGGTCGCGGAGCGTATTGGGTCTTCTTCGAGCTGACGCGAGAGCGACCGAGCCCGAGTTACGAGATAAGATGGTGGGAGTGAGAGGAGGGACTGAGGAGAGGGGGGAGCGATGGTTTGATGAGAGAAAGGAGGCTGCGATGAAGCAGAAACGACAAAGAACCGACAAAGACAATCGAAATTAGAAAACGGAGACCGAGAGGAGGAGAAGTAGACGCAGCAGAATAGGAAGCACGAATAAGGAACAGCGGATGTAAAGGAAAGGCGGCGACGTTCTTTGCGCTTATTACACATTGCGCGCGATCTCTTTCTTTAAATCGCAATATCCCCGCGACCACGGCGGCGATATTTCTATCCTCTGTTCCCCGAATCCCATTATTTTCAATCGCTTCTCTCACGTCGACGTGAGAGAAGCGTTGCCTCGGCTCCTCGGACCTTTCCCAAGCTGGGAGAGCGATCTCTATCCCCCCTATAACCTTTCCACCTACACCGTGACGTCGGAGGTCAGTACCTTCGTCGTTTCCATTTTAATCGTCGGGAGAGGCACCCGAAGAGAACCGAAAGTAATATCTTCGCCGTCAATATCGAATTGCATAACTCTACCTCTACCTCGTCCTCTTTTGAATCGCGGGGCGACGAGGAGAATTCGCTTGATATTCGCGTGCTGTTTCTGCCAGTTAGTTTAGATAAAACGATCTCTCTCTCTCTCTCTCTTTCTTTCTTTCTTTCTTCTCGAAATCGGTGTAAACGGTCCCACCAGCAGGTTCGTTAACTTCCACTCTAATTCTGAATAAAATATAACGAGTTTGGAGCAGCGGCAGTTTGGGCTGTGACCAACGAACCGGAGTCGATTGCCGGAGTTTCGAAGAAAATTCGAGAATACCTCGAGAATATTGTAGATTACTTCATATCCTCTCTCGTCCGTACGACGAGAAGTGGAATCGATCGTCAGTTTCAATTCTGAGTACGCTCTCTCTCTTTCGCTCCCACTCTTATCTCCATCTGTCTATTTATCAATCTATCTGTCTCTGTGTTTTCTCTTTGCTTCTCGACAATGAAACCAACCGGGCGACCGGTGTCTTTCCTCTTTCGAGACCTGTTTGCGTTTCGAAAGATATCCTACCCGCGTTAAATTATGGATACTCGACTCTCTCGTTAACGCGAAGCACACCCGGGGCTCTTCTGTTTGAGTCGGATAAACCTCTGGTCGGCAAACGTTCGTTCCCATCTCGACGTTTTATCTCTCGACTATTTCCGGGATATCATTTCTTTCGTACACGCTGATTTTTCGTGTTCGTCTGTTTTTCTCCTCGCGGTTTGTGCATATCCATACCGCGGCCAGGCGCCGTTTCTTCGTGACCAATTTACGCGATTTCCCACTGTATCGCGTTTCGTTCCTCGGTGTTTTTCAATTTGCACGGTCCCACTCGGCTGGTTAACACCGCGAGAAAGAATAGACGAAAGAACGGGATATTTCCACTCGTTTCAAAATTATCGTCTACCTCAGCGTGGGTGAGCCAACTCCTAATGATGTTGATCTGTTGCACGTTATCAGAGGTTGTTCTAACGAAACTACAAAAAAAAATTACATTTCTACGAATATTAACGAAAAGATAGACCCTATTAATCCCCTTGCGCTGGCAACTGGTTTGCGGACCATAACGAGTGACCGAACCGTATACAATAATTCGTCGCTTTCTTTTTCGTTTGAACTCATCGGTACGATATCACTGGATAAAAATTATTAAGTAATGAACTTATCATTTGTTTTGCCTGGATTACACTTCAATATATACTTAAAACTGAGAAAATGTTGCAATTTGGGACAAAAAATTCTCGACGTACGTGGCACGCGTCATTCCATCGCAAGAGATTAAATATTACAACGATTACGTCGTGTGTATAATATTTCCCACATTTTCGCCTGCGCTACGTGCGTTTTCACGAGTATCTGCGACTTTAAAAATCTCCGTCAAATGCATTACGACAGGTTGCGTTATCGAAGTTGATAGATAAGTCGTGGCGGACAGAGTTTTCGTTGATATCATTAAATAACGGAATCCGTGAACTAGTGGGATATTACGGTCGCATTAAGGAGATAAGAACGGGGGCCTCGTTACACTTTACGGCTTTCATTTTGCGGATTTCCAACCTACCACGTTTTTCACCCGGTTTTATATCACGAAAAAAAAGAAGGAGTGTTCAGCGGACTGTAAACGGACAGCGTTTTTACGCGAAAAGAGATATTCTATCTTCTACGAGATCGAAGCTGATAACTGTATAGAAGAACTAAAACAAATGCAATGGGGCAAGGCTCGTGCAAAAGATTGATCAACCAGAGATTGTGTTCGTGCATATGTACATGCATATTACACAACGTTATCACATTATCAATTCTCATTTTGTACGTATATTTGTCTATGTACATGCATAGTTCGAGTTCAATGATGTTAATCTAAAGATTATTATTATTATTATTATTATTATATTATATTATACAATAATTATTAACAATATTGTTGCATTAACGTGTCATTATGCTGTTTTACCGTGGTACACGCAATAGCCAGTTAGCTAATGATTGCAATATAAGTGCACAAAAGCTAGCGTCATTTGCATTACAGCGGTAACTGCATAAAGATTTATTTATAATGCACAATCTCGTTTATCATCGAGCAAACTGATCAATAATGGGCGCGTCATCGTTAAACGAGCCAAAATAGCAGCTTAAAAATAGCAAATTTCATCGCTCGCAAAAATTGATAATCGCACGCAAGAATTCTTAATACTCTGGCATTCGGCTTTCTCAGAAGGTAATACGCTCTATCGGTATGCAGCTCGGAACCGTAACTTCTATGCACACACACTCCTGTAATTACGTAAAACTTCGATTGCATCGAACCCCGTTTTCCTCTCGCTCGTTCAAGCACAAACAACAAGTCGCGAGCGATCGATAATTGCAGTCCGTTCTCTTAGAACGAAAAAAAAAGAGAGAAAAAAAAAGAGAAAAAACAAAAAGAGAAAAAACAAAGTGGAGAGAGAGAGAGAGGAAAAAAGAAGCTGTTCACCGGTGGCCTTTCGCGCATCAAAAAACACTCGCCGTTAACGACGCGGACGTGAGAAGAATTTTAATCTTGGCCAGGCACGAGAGGCGGAAGAAGAAACGTCCGCGTGGCACAGTTTCGCCTCGCGCGCGCCTCTCGTCGCGTATTCACGATAAATTTTCTGATTTAGCCGAAGTCATTTACCTACCTCGTTCGCCCCGTTCCTCCATTCTTTTCGTCCGTTCCGAGTTTCCCTTTTCAACGCTTCTCCCCCTCCGCCCCTGCCACTTCCGCTCTCGCGCCTGTTATTCTTCCGGTGACACGTACTATCACCGCTCTTCTTCCCTTCGAGTCCCGAAGTCTCGAAACGTTCTAGTTACACGCTTCCGCACTTCCGTCTCTCTATTAATCTCCGGAGCTAACACGTAAATCCGCGGATGATAACCCCTTCGCGGCTGTTGTCCATCAATCGAGATCTCAAAATCTAAATTACTGGCGTAACCCTTCAGCAATCCGCCAGATAATACGCCGGGCGACGATGCTAATTCATTTTGACCAATCGTCTTGATTACGTTCGAATTGGAACACGTCGCATTTCTCGTTCTTTACTGTACGAGAGCATTTGAATTTCTTGCGCCCAGAGTATCGATTTTCGAGACATCGTTTCAGAAATTGGGTGTGGCGTTAAATTTTTTTTTTTATGATTTTGTCAACTGTTGCAATGGAGGATCTTTGAAACGAAGGTTAGACTAGGTTGTTCTCCTTATTTCTCTCAAACATCAAATCCAGATAATCGACCAAATTTTACTCTTCAAATATTTGTTCTACGATTTTAATTCGTGTAATTGATTTATTGAAATGGAGATATGAACGTTACTGTTAAAAATCTTGGTCATCTTTTGTCAATGAAACTTATGAATAACATATCTTTGCAGTATCTTTAACATATCTTATGATACAAGTACGTGGTATTGTCATAATATCGTTAATTTCGTAATTTTCTAAATTTCAAATCCGATCGGCGTTTAAATTTGGTCCCGCGTTTGTTATTCTTTCGGTGATGCGCGAAGCGACGCTAACCCGAGTCGCGAAGTCTCGAAACGTTATGTTCCAGTTACGCGCTTCCGTACTTCCGCACGAAGCGAATAGAGAGAGAGAGAGAGCGTGCACATCCAAGCCTAGCCTCTCCAGTGTCAAGAATAGCCCCGGACGTAATCACGTGCCGCCACTTCTGGTAAAACAGTTTTAACTCTCGGCCGACTTGAATGGAGACGACCAGGCGTGTCGTGTGCCTGTCTCGCACGTGCGCGCCTCGGCCTGTTCATTGAACGTGGTATTTTAGCCGTATAATGATTCACGTGTGCCAACCAGCCACATGTCGTCGAGGGGAGTATTTGAAAATATGCCGCCAGAGGGATAGTCCCTCGCGAAACGACGAGAACTCCCGTTTTTTAAGGAATTTAAATTACCGCCGATACGTATCGTTAATTACATAATTTAGGTGTTTGCAAAGTTTCAGATAGATGATTGACGTGAGAATTGATCGCTCGAAATAAATACGTTTTTCTTAGAGAGGAAAACAAAAAACGTAAAAATGGTAATTTCCGTGCATTGATCGAAGGTGTTTGAACGTATCGCGGAAACAGCGATATTTCTCTCGTGTCTGGTACTATTTACAATCACGAATTTGCCAGGCTGATGTTGTCCCAATGATAAATTCGTTACTCTTCAATCTCTTGTGTAGATACGGACGGTTCGGTGCATGTCCGATAACACAACCGCATCGAATTCATTGCGTTTCGTTTATAATTCGGTGCACGTTGGTAATGTTAATTGCACGCGAGCATAATGATGATAATTGGTATCGTTATGTTATAGAGCATTGAAATGAGCATACGGTTGCATGCGGTGGATTATATACGCGATATAAATAATTCCGTGCTCCCAATGCGTATGAAATATCCCGTACGAAAGCGGTACTACAGTAGAGACTAGTATCTGCTCAGTCGTTGAATTGACACTGTGTCCCGCAGTTCGAGACAATGTTTTAACAATTTTTGACATTCAACACACGCAATAATTTCGTTCCAATATTATCTGTAACTGGTTTTTTTCTTTTATGGAAAAGGATGAACTTAAACAAAAATGTACTCTCGCTTTAAAATAATGATAAAAAAAAAAGAAATTAAACGTAATCTGAAACTTTTGCAAAGTACGATTGTTACATCGTATGATAATACATGGAGTTTTGTTTCACTAAATATCAGTCTGTTTTGAATATTTTATATGTTTTTGCATACCGTGTGGATTCTGCGAATTTAACTTTTTACAATTGATGCTAATTATAATTCTTTGTAAAAGGGAAATAACAATAAAGTATTAAATTGAACAACACTAATGATAATGTCGAGTCAAGTAATAAAAAATAGTCAATATGAATCAGATATTATCCTTGTCACATTTAATTTACGAAGGCCGAGAATAATTTCCTCAATGTGAGAAAATTTCTCGGCCTTCACATAGTGTCAGTTCTCATATAACACTGTCCGTGACATCGTATCGTCGTACATAACTTATATCTGCAGCCAATTTTTTTAACGAAGTGCAATCAGAGCAGATACGCCGCGTCATAAATACGTTCGGATAATTAATATTCCGCTCGTAATCGATACAGTCGTGAAGCGCATTATAAGAGAAATGTAAACGAATGGACACTGAGTGTCGGAAGCACTTGGGTGGATCGGTCGTTATCAATTTAAAATCGGCTCTCTTCGAATCCAATTTGCCAATACGTCACATATATTTTTCAGATTTCCAGGCGACGTAATCGAACGCGTCTCGACGCCGTTTATCAACGCGTCGCCTGAGCGTCGTTTGTACATTTCCCAGAATGAATAATGTGGACAAATCATCGGAATCGCTCTCCGTTTATACATATGTATATATGCACATCTACCTCGTTGCTCTTCTACGCTTTTCTGCTTTTATACCAGGGTAATGATAAATGAACGACGACTGAGGGGCGCACAGGCGCCATCCACCTCGTTTCGCACGCCACTTTCTCTCATTGTTAGCGTTCTAGAAGGGAAAAAAAAATTTTACCTCAGTATTTTTGAGAGTCATTGGTGAACGATCAAGACGAGATTTGATAGCTACCGTGGAGGAGAAACGAAAAAATATAAATCTTCTATTGCACTTTTTTAATTCGCATTGCTAAAATATTCTTAAATATTACTATATATTTTTTATAGTAATATTTAAGAATCTATTTATTATGTGTTTTAGATTTCAACTATTATTTATTTTATATTTATATCAAGATCCAATACGTATCTTGCCGATAAAAAATACACTCGGCGAATATCTCGTCTCGATATCGGTCACCGATATGCACCAATTCGGAAGGCTTTTCATCGAGAAAATGTCATCGAGAGGGGTTAGCCGCAAGCTCTTCCGGCAAATTTTGGAAATGATCACTGGCGAATTGCTCGTTCACGCAAGATCGAGCTGTGGACCGCAGGTCGCGGTGCATGCCCTGTCCCACGCGATACACAATATCCGGCGCAGAAACGTGCCAGGATTTTATTGAGAAAAAAGATTGGAGTCTGAAATGGAGGGGGGATACGGAGCTCCTCTCTTCCTTTCTCCTCTGTCCTTCTTTCTCTTTCGCGTCTTCGCAAGGCCTTAATCTCCTCGATTATTTCGTTTGGGGATGCCGCCAACAGATGGTGGGTTCGAGAAAGCGGAGAATCAATTTCAAGGAATCAGCCCCCGGGCTCTCTGTTCCTCGGCGAAGGAAGCTAAACGCGGGTAGAAGGAGCGAGCCAGCCGGGGAAACATTGGAAATTGCTTGGACGCTGGTAATTATACAGTCGTGCTTCCCCCCACTCTCCACCCACCCTTCGCCTATCCTCGTCACTTTTGCCAACCGTGGATCCACGGCCTAAAAGGTTGCCGGCTCATCCATTATCATAATTCCGCGTAATCTACAAAGAAACGGTGTTGTTCGCTGGAACTAATTCTTCCCCAATTTTATTCCGTTTTCGAATGGCCGTTTTTCGACCGTGGTGTTATTAGCCTAAAACTAGAAATTCAGACTCTGTCCTAGTTTTGGAGAAACGCTATCAAACGATTGTTTCGCCGAATCACGTACTATGGCTCGAGAATACATATTGTGTATCTTATTCTGTTCGAAATTCTAGTAATTTGAAATTTTATTAACCCTTTGCGCTGGCAACTGGTTCGCGGACCATAACGAGTGACCGAACCGTATACAATAATTCGTCGCTTTCTTTTTCTTTAGAACTCGTCGGTACGATATCACTGGATAGAAATTATTGAGAAGTAATAAATTTATTATTCGTTTTGCCTGAGTTATACTTAAATATACTTAAAACTGAGAAAGTTGTATTGCAATTTTAGGGCAAAAAATTCTCGACTTGCGTGGCACGTCATTCCAGCGCAAGAGGTTAACATTGCGGTTGATTATAAATTTTACTAATCTAATAATGGTAGTCGTATCTCGTTACTGTTTCATAGAGCACGCTCCATTCTGTAATAGTTGATTTTGTAAATCAGTAGTGTAACACGATATCTTGAAACGATCGTTTGACACTTTGAGGTCTCGATTTTTCAAGACCGTTTCAAACAACGTTGGCGCGGAGATTTAGGTTAGGCTAGGTAACAGCGAAACGTTGTAGCATGTACACGGCAGCGTGGATCAAAGATAGCTGAAATCATAATCGCACAGGAAGTGAACTCTGCAAACTCTGATCATTACAGATCATCTAATTTCGCGACTCACCTAGCAACAAAGAATTCTCAATCAGAGGCTGCGATAAAAGTTTACCCCCTCCCCCTCCCCAAGAGATTGCGAGAGCAAGTAACTTTGATTGCTGATAAATTTCTCATGAAATAGCGCACAAGTATGTGCATGCAGTCGATAAATCTAACATTTTCTAAGCGAAAAAGTTACATTTCACGGATCTAAGCGGCACATCCAGATACCGGTAAAACAATGTACATAATTAGTTTCATTTTGTGAATTACGCGGTTTCAGAATAAACATGAAACTCAAACTAGAGCATGAAATAAACAAGCAGTGGATGGAATAACGCGGCAAATATGCACGGTAAATACATAATATTCAGAGGTTATGGTTGTCAATAACTTTGCACGATCAATGCGTGTAACATCGGCATTAATCGTCATTTCATCGCCGACGTACATTCTTATGGTTGTAATATGATTCTCGTAATTATTTCATGGCACTGTGATTCTATTTATAATTGTCGTGCATAACTATGCAGATATTATTTTCATAATTGGAATTACTGCGAAGTTGTAGCACAATATCATAATTTATAACTTTCACGTGTTTATGAAGCGATATTATACCTATATTACAAATTAACATACAAATCGATTAACTTTACAAATATGATTCATAAATCACGAGGATCAAAAAACGTTTCAGACTGTAACAATTTCAAACCAGTTATAGTCCTTTCGTACAAATAATTTAAATATTTTTATAGATAGAAACCAGTCTGACTTGCGTCGATTTGAACTCGAATAATGTAAGATTTTTAAAAGTCGAACAGACTTAATTATTAAACTTCTACATTAAAAATATCTTAATTCAACATCGAGGTCGCAGTCATTTTTTTCTAGAAGATCTGTAAAAAGACGTAACGCTGTTATTCTCAAGGTAATTTATTCCATTAATTTCAAATTAAAGATCAAAATTGCCAGACAGCCGCGAAAAGATTATATCGTCTGAGCATTTTCATACACGTATTGACGAAGGAGGAGAGTAATAGAGTGACCTGGACACATCAATGGACTGTACATGTTCTCGCGCGCGTCCGACAAACAATAGAGACGACGATACGCAGAGGCCCGTGTAAACGTAAATGATGCGCGCGTGAGAACGATAATTGATTAAATTTAGCATGAAATCCGTTTCCTTGTCGCTGTTGCGCGTCTTGATGGACCGATTGTGTCCCCCTGGTGGAAATTTTCAAAGAACAATGGCCGCGTCAGTGTGATCGAAATAAAGCGAGAGGCGAATTGAGTGGCGTGTGTACGTGTGCACGTGTGTACGTGCGTGTACACGCGCGCGCGCGCCAAGTGCGTTCACGCGAAATTAACAACCGTTTACAATGTCTCCTTTGTGCCCGTCTCGAAAATTTGCGTACCATGGAGCCGGTCGGCAAATACACGAGTATAAATACATAAGCGGCACACCGTCGCGTCTCTCCGGGTTCTCTCTGATTCTCTCTGATTCTCCATGCCCGTAACGTCGTTCCAAAACTAATTTTGTCGCGGCACATTTAGACCAGACTGAAGCATGGTAATGGCACGCGCTGACGCACCATGGCACACGCATTGATACGCGAAAGTATTTCAACGTTTACCCCCGGGAAGCTTTTACGAATATATCACGCGCGTGTTGCACAAAACATTTTGAAATTTCATTAGCCTCGTATATCGAGATATGATCATTACGGTCGTTATATTCGGCCAAATTCCAACGGAATGTTTGTAGATATTACCGGTGGTGGTGTATGTTTCGCAGAGGTTGCAAAAGTATTTTAATAGTCAGTACTCTATTGTATTTTAAAATGGTTGTTTATGACACAACACGATAATTTTGTTATTAAATACATTTTTACAGTAAGCGTCTCGCAGCGTCGTATAATGCTAATAAAATTTCAAAATGTTTCGTATAAACGACGATATATATATTCTATGTGGAAGGTTCTGTGGTAATTTTGTGAGCTAATGTACATGTTCGGTACATACGAAACACACATTTAGAAACGTTTCTTAGAGCAAGGGAGAGGAACGTTCCGTGACAAAAAGTTATCTTTGCTCCGGCAACGTAATGACAGGGCAAAAAGCGTGTTTAGGGTAAACTCATAATTCTTCTGGTTCTCTTATCGGTCGTGTCGATCTTCGGGAATGGCGTGAACCATCAAAGAAATTTGATCTAACGTACTTTTTGTCGTTGGACAAAAAAAAAAAAAAAAAAAAAGAAAGAAAGAAAAAAATGGAACACCTACTACTTAGGTCGGTGAATTAATCTTTTCTCGAGTGTATTTCTGCGAATTAATCACAGTAAACGGATCACGCCACTGAATTTAAAATGTCCCATGAAGGAACTACGGTCGCCAAGTTTAATCGAGTAAACCGTATACCTCACAACCTATACCTACTCTTTTTTTTTCTTTTTTTTTTCGTTTTTTTTTTTTTGCATCTTTTATGCATCTTACGAGCATGAGAAAGATCCGCAAGATTGAACATCAAAAGAGAGAGAATTAACGCTGAATGTCGTGTGTACGACGATAAGAATGGCAGTCGCAGTGTAATTAACGAAAAACAATTTCAGACGACTTAAAAGCGACGGAGAAAACGGACATTAAGAGGTCCCTATAGAATTCCACGAAAGCGCGCGCGCGCCATACGGTCTGAAGTTACGGGCGCGGATGCTTGTTTTTTTTTTTTTTTCCTTCCCGTCTTCTCTGCCCCCTCGGTCGGGTAAGTTGCCAGTAATTGGAGCCCCGCGACCGTACTGTCCGATAGAATTGCTACGTTCGACTTTTCTTGGTTTCCGGAAGCTCCGAACCCGATTGTTCGGTCACAAGTGGGAAACGTCTGCGAACGCCTAGCTGCACTTAATCGTCGGTTTCGTTTCGCGAACGATGCGCTAGACCGATTCCACTGCCGTGTATGGCCTTTTTTTCCCTCTCTTTCTTCTCTTTTTTTCCAATTTATCTCTGTATCTCGCTCCCTCTTTTTTTTTCTTTTTCAAGTGGGTCGACGACTGCTGCCCGCGTTCGATGAATGTTCAGTTTTATATTGATCACACGCAGCACAATATCCCCGGTAAAGTTGGGAAAAAAAAAAGGAAAAAAGAAAAAAATTCTCGAACTCTGGTGGAAACAGATTTTATTCAGAGTCGAATGAAAGAGGTGTCGGCCAGTGGAGAACGATGTTGGCTGGTGGTATGGATTTGAATAGACTCGAGAAATCGTATAACGATTTTTTTTCCCCATTTGTAATCTTTCCTAACGATGATTTTCTTTTTTTTTTTATACTTTTTCATTTTTCGTTCACGATAGTCGAATGTTTTAATTTAGAGCACGCAGGAAATAATCAGCGAGAATGAGCGTAATTGTTAAGGACGTGTCGGGCTGCTGGCAGCACCGGGGCGCCGTTTTCTCGCCGGTTAACAACAAGCGAGTTTTGAAACTGCACAAACGGGGTCGTTTCAAAGTTCTTGGCCAGCGACAGATTAAAGTTAGAGAGGGAGATTAATAAATTGCGGTGAAATTTGAATTTCAAATGGTCGTAATTAAAAATTTCGACCGCCGCCACTGTGCGGAAACTGTGCGTAGGAAAGTTGATAGAGAGACCGTTTTCGTTGCCATTTTCAATTACATCGTAACCTCTTTAGAATTTCCCAACCTTTTACCGGAAAGTTACCCAAAGTTTTTCAGCGTCGAATGCACACTGTTGCAGTGTCAACAGTTTCAAAAAAAAATTACGGAACCTCAAAGACGGAAATTCGTGAAAAAAAAAAAAAGAAAAAGAACAGTGCAAGTTTCGGTCTTCCAATTTCGTACGGTGCATTAGAGGTGACAGTTTCATCAAATCTACCTTAGCGCGAACTAGTTTGGGGACGAACGAGAGAGGAGGACCCGGAAAATTCATTTTTTTTTTCCCTTGGCCACGTTGATTTTCACGAACATTCCGCTGGCGTGACTTGTCGCGTCGAAATTGCTGCGGTAAATGGAAAATTTCCGGGGAAACGCCACGGTGTCCGATCATTGGACGTATCGTCGCCGTTTGGAAGGAAATAAATTGTCGTTTGGTTGGAACGACACTCGTTTCTACATGATCCTCGTTGCTTCGTTTTTTTTTTCTCTTTTTTTCTTTCTCGATTTTCTAACCTCGTTTCTTTCTTTGACGCGTTAAATTCCCATGCATCATCGTTTCTTTTTTTTTTTTCTTTCTTTTGACCTGCTTGCAAAGGTACCATGAATCGAGGGAAACGAAATTGCCGTTTGACAGATTTTTCGATGAAGCGTTGCTCTTCGAGAATCGAGTCGGTCTTTTTGTTCGAGAGGAACGTTGTTTAATCTTCTCCTTTCATAACATACGTGACGTCAGACGGAGCGTGCATGGCCAAAATCCGATTTCGATAGCACGCCCTCTCGGGTTTCGTTCTTCGGGTGAAAACGTCTGTACAGTTTCGTATTTACTGACTACACTCTGTAGTTTCGCCAGTCGAACTTCAAAAGCTTTACCAAGCAACCCGTTTCGACTGTGCCGTGATTAATGAATATTTGTTTTTTTCATTTATATGGAATATCGTATTTTAAACTGTTTCAAAGATGGCGCCCCGTAACGCCAAGTTTCTTCATCAATCGTACTTGTCAGTTCGAAATACATTTCCTATAAACCTATAATATTTTACTCCGTTGCGTAAGCACAATGTCGATGGGAAAAATACCTCGATACAGATCCGCATTTATCTTTCAGAGCATTATTTATTCAGTCAATCTTGCGAGAGAGAAACGAGTCTGACAAACTTTACCGTCAGTTTTTTCGAACTTTTTGTTTTTTCCTTTTTTTTTCTTGTTTTTTTTTCTTGTTTTTTTTTTTTTTTACCGTCTCCTATGAATGATTTATGAACGTGAAATGCCGTTACGAGCCTCGTCGGCGATTTCCTTCTTCGTCTTTTCTCTTTTTCCCCTTTTCTTTCTTTTCTCCTTTTCTCCTTTTCTTTTTTTTTTTTTTTTTTTTTCGTTTCCCTCGTATTGCGTACGCCCGAGGAAAACTTTTTAAAAGTTTCTCGCCGTTTTGTATTTCCATAATGAAATCGTATTGTCGCTCAGCTCCTCCATCCCGCCAGTTCCGTTGGTTTTACCCAGGGACGAATGAACGAACTCAGCCGTGTGATAACCAGAGGAAATCCATTGAGAAACCGATTATAACACTCGAGTTGTCTCTGGCCTGGAAAAAACTACGACGCGTCTCTCTCTCCCTCTCTCTTTTTCCATCTTGAACACGGGATGCGTTAACGTGTGTTTATGGCTCTGGTATCGAGTAAATAGGTC
Organism: Melipona bicolor; assembly: GCA_030673865.1. Classification (NCBI taxonomy): domain Eukaryota; kingdom Metazoa; phylum Arthropoda; class Insecta; order Hymenoptera; family Apidae; genus Melipona; species Melipona bicolor. Next base: position 84,043 of record JAHYIQ010000068.1, on the reverse strand, counting down.
ATTCCGACGCAGTGCGGAAAGGAAGAGGGAAAAGAAAGATACGGCCGTGGCCTGTTAGACCACCGGCAACGCACATTTCGGCTTGTTTACAGCTGAAATGAAATGTGAAAATTTACGACGAAGGGAGTGAGATGGTATTTGGACCTGGCGCGCACGCGGAATATCACTTTATCTGCAGGTGCCTTTGCCTTTTACTTATTCTTCGTCGTCTCATGGTTAGCAATGGAACCGATCCAGCAGCAACACACCTGTTGTTCCGTTTTCTCCCCTAGAAACTATCATTCGCGCAATGATATCGAGGAGGTCGACGCTTTGCCCCGTTTCGCAAGCAACTCTATTTTTTGACTTTGCTACAAGTACTCTATTATGTTATGTAAATTATTGTTTAGATTGTAATTTAAGTTATAGCTTGTAGGCTTTCCTTCTGCGATTTTGGAAAACGTTTTATGAAATGGAATAATCAGATAATTCATACAACAATCTTAACTCGTGATTTGTCAAGTTTACTTGTTCAAAGTTGCAAGGTCGTCATTGTTAATACTGGTAACTTTTAACTAGTGGCTTGTAAAATGTTACAAATAATATTATTGTGTAAAAGAACTTTGACAGTCTCAAAAAATTACATTTTATCACTAAAAGTGATTTTAGTGGAGGTAACCCAGAAAATCGGGGCTCTTCAGGTGCAACGCTATTGCAACGAAAATTAGCAATTGGTTGATTTGGATCACGTGATTCGTGAGAAGGCGTGGGATAGACCTCGAGTAGAAGGAGTGGCGTTGTTCTGGTACTGAACGATCGCGCCTGTAATTTATTTTCTATCGGTTCAAATGTTTGCATATCAATTTTATGGCAAAAAAGCCGTCTTCATTTCTTAGTCATCTGTAACTTTACAAGTCTTTTCTTGAAAAGTGTTCCATTTTTCTCAACAATAATTTTTTTGAAATAACAATCTAATATCGGGTTGGAATATTACATTTCTTCTCCCCAATATTGAACGAAAGCAACACTCGTTTCGTGTTAAATAAAAATTTGTAATAAAACCAGTAGGAAACACTACAATTCAACTACAATCGTATTTTATGAAATTAGTACAACGATCCTTTACATTATCTCTGAAAATTGGTCAAGATAATTCTACGTCGAATCGTACCGAACTTACGTTACTGGTAAAACGTACAGCAACTAGATTCTCACTATCAAGACCAAGCCCATCTTCGCGAAACATTCTTCTTCGATCTTTCTCCTACGTGATCTTCGGATAACTACCTTGCACAAAGCCAGATAATGCTACCTTATCCGCGACCTATTGGCAAGTTGAATGAAAAATAGGTCGCGTGATTGGTAACGAGCTATCTCTCTCGTCAGATTGTAATCTAAACCAGAGTTTATAACCTAAACCTTTCATTTCGAATTTCTCGTAGCACGGTCGTACTTATCGTAGAGACTCTTTTTTTCATATTGGGGTCACATCAGAATGCCGAGTAAACGAAACGCGTGGCGTTTCCTTTTTTTTTTCTCCCCGTGGTTTTTTCGAAAGGACCGATTGTTCATGGTCGGCTAATCGCGTCCGAACGATTGCCCGGCCACACAAGCGTTGGCTTTAACGTCCACGTAACGTGGGGTCTTAGTTTTATAATAAAAATATATTTTAGTAATAATTAAAAATGAATAATATTATTAAAATAATTAAAAATAATGAAAATGAATTTTTTGAAAAATAAATAAGTAAAAAAACTGCACGACTTTGTATCCCAGTATGATTCATCTCACTGAAAGGCCCAGAAGCAACTGTTCTGACTAGGAAATGAAGACGACCTTTTTGCCATAAAATTTTATCGATGTGCAAACATTTGAATCGATAGGAAACAAATTACAGGCGTGATCTTTCAGTACCAGACAATGCCACTCCTATTCCACGCCCTCTCACGAATCACGTGACCCAAATCAACCAATCGCTAATTTTCGTTGCATCAGCGTTGCACCTGAAGAGGCCCGATTTCCTGGATTACCCCCGCTAAAATCACTTTCAATGATAATAAACTTTATACCAGGATTAATCAATTTATTTTAATAATTTTAATTATCTCCAAAGGAAATGATCTAAATATATATTCTAATGCTATTCTTTTTGTAAAATAAAAAGAATAAGTATATATTTAGAAATTAAACATTTGTCGTACTTATTAATGTCTAGTTTTTTTTTAAACAAATTTTATTTATATATAATGAATTAGTCGTTCTCGTTTACCTCTTTTTATTCTGGTCTCTCCATCGCCTTCTCGCGGAGGACAAGTGATTCGTTATTCCGACGGGCGAAACGCGAGTAGAGTTTACGGTTTTGTGCGATGATAGGAGCCGATAAAACATGGGAATAGTTGGAGTGGGGGCCCGGGTGGACTTGAGTAGGTTCCTTTTTCGGAGAACTGTTTAACTCGGAACAGGGAGGCCTGTGCAGCGTGAGCAGGGTGCCTGACTCCTCCAGGGCTTCCTGTGCTAGTGTACGTGTACAGGTTGGCTCGGTGTGTGTGTATGTATGCGCGTTAGACAAGGGACCAACACACGCGCGTGAACGCGCTCTGACCATCGAGCCACTCGTATGCACGACTGACCTTTCGAGTCTGCTACTCTCTCGGCCCTTTCATTGGCCGCTTGTATATTCTTGCTCGCTTGCGAGCAACATGTGGAGGCTTAGACCCGGCGATTTTTGTCGTTTCGACGTGGATGCATCGAAATCAGAGAATACTATTACGTAGTCAAGCTCGCGTAGAAAGGATACTCTCTCTCTCTCTCTCTCTCTCTCTCTCTCTCTTTTGTTGTTTGTTTTCTGTTTGGCTTTTGTTTCGCTGTTTTTTTTTTGGCTCTCTTTTTTTCTTTCTTTCTTTCTGTTTGCGTTCGTTTTCGAAACGTGACGTACTTTTCAGTGCGATGTCAATTGTACCTAGAAAATAGTCAATAAATGACTATTGCGACTGGTGCGACAATACGTAGTACAAATATGGCGACACTGCCGGAGGCTACGTGGTCTAACCTCTAAGCTTCCGGTTTCGACGAATTTTCCCTGTGCTCGAGGCTGCTAAAAACGATGACCGGGTGTACACGAATATCCGAAGGTAAATCGTTAACTCGTATTTTTTTAGTAGTATCTGCGATAAACTGTTATTCGATGTATTATTCAATACATGAATGATTGATTGCCACCTATTTGTCCCTTGCAGATGAGCCTCAGTGTTCCGAAATAGACTCGTCGAATATTTTAATATTTAAGGCGCGCCCAGTTTCAACCCAGATAGAAGCAGTAGCTTTACCTGTTAAATTTTATTCATTAAATGACGCGATATTTCCATAGAGGTAAAGAAATGAAGAATTCTTTCATTTACACCTCACTAGCACTCCTCCTCCCTCCCTTCGCCTGGCCATCCAGCGTTCCAAATTTCTTTTCTCTATTCAGAGTTATTCCTCTTGTGTACACACAGGTGGTGCGTGAGATGCGGGCATTTTTAATCATCGTATCCACAAGACGTATCTAAGGTATGTTAATGCGTCGTGTGTCACCGATCTCTATTTGTATTATAGTCGCTACCGGTGGTTAGTTGCACGTTTGAATTACATATACGCGTCAGGGTATAACGTGTTCATCGAGCGATCAACCGTTCGTTCAACGTAGCTCGTTTATATTTAAATGAACCGTTGATTCGATGTTGTAGCGGGACGAGGCGTGGTACGTTCACCTTTTCTTTCAGAGAAACAGAGACGCGAAATGAAAAAACTCCGTGACGTGTCGAATACGAGAGATGAATACCGAATTCACGGAATTCCCGTGAGATCGGAATATTTCTTTGCCGCGTCGCCTGCGTTCCCTCCACCTTTTTCCATTCGCGGTACTCCCGCGTCGGAGGCGTCGTAAATAACACGTGTAATTATCCCTGTCGCGAAGTTTACCCTTGGTTGAGACGTAAAATATTCGAGACTCTCCCTCTCTCTCTCTCTCTCTCTCTCTCTCTGTAATCGTATTCGAAACGGCGTGGCTGAGCGCGCTCGCTCGCCAAAGCGTGCATGCACGCGGAATAAAACGAGTAGCGCTCTTATGCAAATTAACGGCCGCTGAATTTTATGTTGCCTCGATTATTGTTGGTATATCACTCCCCACGTTGTCTTTACGACCGCGTGGGGAACGGCGCACAATGAAAATCCAATTTGTCGTAAAAATAATCATTGTCTATGAGACGGTCATTAGCGGTAGCCGCTTCTTTAACACTAGAACTACCAGAGTGGTCAAAACGACCAATTTATAATTTTCTATGGAAGTTTTATACATTTACAACAGTGTATTTTTTTTGTCGTATTATTAATTTATCTTCTTGTATCTCGCGCTTTAATTTCTTTGCCACAAATATTACACTTTGGTCGTCGGTAGTTCTAGTGCCAATAAGTGAAAAGGAAAAGGAAGAAAGTTCGAAGAGCCTCAAAGGCTATTTCGTTAATTTTCGTAATGTCGATCTGAGATTAAGATACCATATAAATGTAAATTTCTGACGTTTCACGTTTTGAAACTTTTTTTAGAGTCACGTTTCTACGTGAAGAGACGAGTAGAAAATTTCTTTTCGCTTTCGAGTGAATCCAGTTCGAAGATTGATTGGAAGTACGCGAGCTTGACTAATTATTGATTAAACGGATCTATGTGGGAATAACACTTCTTCGTACGAAGCTTCCTTTCGAAGGAAATTGAATTTGAAAATTCCGTCGGTGGAGAATGCGTTCACGTGTCGAACTAATCCTTGATTAAATCTGACCAATAAGGGCTGAAACGTCAATTTCATTCGGTTCTCTCTTTGTTGTACTCGATTTGGATAGATTGGGACTCAATGGTCGTTTACGTGTCACGAGATGCGCGTCTCGTCGAAATTAGTTACCGAATCGACGGACAAGGGGTCGCCAGAATCGAGTCGTTGTATTGTTAAATCAATCGGCATTTGATGGTTAAACCGTCGGCAATTGCCACCTTTGAATGCTGACTACGCTAATTTATCGCCGCCATTTACGAGCGGCCGAGTGTTAAAATCACAATAGAAATTTGCCCATCGGTTGCTTCTGATCGCGAAGCTGCGTATTCACGCGCAGGCGCCACGCCTTTGTTGTCCTTTTTCGATCTACTGCACGGGGCCCGCTCGGTTGTTTTCGGTGGCGCATTAAGTCCGGAATTTCGCACTTCGTTCCACTATTTGTCGCCATTGATAAACTGATGGTTTCCAACGTAATCTTCATATGTTTCCTCGCTAAACTGCAAAAAGTTAACGAGATTAACAGAGAGATCAATTATATTATTAGTTGATCGTGACTCACAAATTACCAAATAAGCGATAATAAATTCACAGAGAAGAGATCAGCAATCAGTTTATACGTAAATAACAAACTGTTTTACAGTCGTTCATTGCAAATTGTCCTATTCAATAGAAAGTTGTAAAGAACTAACAAAAATTATGTACAAAAGAAAGATACTGTAACTCGTCAGTTTGCTAATATTGTTGCGCGATGAATTATTGTGGAAGAGGACCGAGATAAAACGGAGTGGATGGACGGATGGATGGATGGATGGATGGATGGATGGACTTTTGAACACCGTGTGCCTCGCGAAGTTTATTGATTGTCCCGCTTGCATTTCATGAATTATTTATCGCGATCGTGCAGTCACGGCGGTCGAATTTGATATTTCAATAAATTTTCATAAAAACGAGCCACTGTCGCGAAGAACGAAAGGGGGAGGGGGCGCACGAGTGGGGGAAGTGGCCAGCGAGCGATGACGAGGATGGGGGCGTGAGGGGGTGGAAGCGCGGAGGGACGTCGTCCTCGTTTGAGGCGCGTGATCGAAATGCAGAGGCATTCAATTTATCAGAAACTCGAAGGACACTTCTCTGAAGGTGACTCGCGCGAGCTTTTCGGAAAAGTCAAACTTTAAGTTTCTAAACCGCTGCGAACGAGACGAAGGCAACTTTGAAAATACGAGTCCCGAATGAAACGAAATTGACGAGAATCGACGTTTGCTCAGATTTTGAAAGATTTGTTCAATCTACTTAACTCTGCTGTTCTTTGCGTTTTTCACACTTAGGGAGAAGGGGCAGGGAATACTTTATTCGTTGAGTTTGTTACTCGAAAGTTGAGTTAAGATGTGCAAATATGAATAATTCAAGTTATTTCGTTTAGGATTGTAAGGATTAAGAGTGTTATTGTAGATTTGTCGAATAGCAGTCAAATTTCAAGATCATTCAAGATCAACTTCTCGCGACGCAAGAGGCGTAGAATAATTTAATCTTCATTATGTAATCTGGCGTGAATTCTCGGAGACTCATCGTAGAGCCGTAGAGCATTAGCGTGAACCGCCAATGATCCAAAGTACCGTGTAATTACGGATTAATATGGCTCTCGTTGCTAAGATGATCGGCGACTTAAAATTACTGGTAAAATGAGTGAAAAAGATTAGTCATATTTGTCAGTGCTGCGATTATTAACCTCCAGAAACTGAATACGCCCGTCATATTTAAACAGAGTGTTAAATATTCGCGCAATCGATTTTGAAATGCATTAAAAAATAATCCATCGTTTATGCAATTTCATCAATTCGTTCAATTTAATTTTCACGTCATTACTTTTGCTATCCGTAATTTTATTTGAAAAAAAGTGAAATATTTCGCATTGTCTAGTGTGACAAATTATACTCTTCGAATTGCAGAAATTTTCTTTCTACCTCCAATTAAATACGATCGTGGACCTTTGTAATATTCCGATAAATTCTTTGTAACTTGGGGAAAGAGTTTACGCGAAAAATTGTTTTGTGTTTAAAATTCTACGCAATTTAGGAAGTTTCTGCGATAAACTACACCGATAAAATTGTTAGACGCTTCTGACTCTTCGTTGCAACTTTACAGCGTCGAGCGCTCCTTAATTTACGAATGAATGCAGGGAGAAACCAGTGGCTCGGTAAATACGATCAAACATCAGACACGTTCCCCGGTTTGAAATTCATTCGTCTTACATTCGCAACAAAAGGGAGCGGGAACACGCCAGAAGGAATACATTATCATCGATTGTGCTGTTCATTGGCGTCGGATCGAGCATCAGACGCGTGTATGTGTGCGTATTCCAAGCTATTTCTCTTTCCGTGTATACAGAGTGTTCCAGCGATTACAGTACAATCCGCAAGGTGGCGATTCCACAAGGTGGTGGAAAAATGAACGAAATTTTTCTCATTTAAGGTTTCATTCCCGAGAGAATGAAAATTGAAAATTCCATTCCATATTTCGCGAAAGCGAGTTGAAATTAACAAAATTTTATATTACACTTTCGTTTGCTCTTTACACGTGAAAAATAATATATCCAGTAGATCTAATGCGCTACATCGCTCGTGTCTAATGTGCACGAATTTTCAAATTCGATCGTATGAAAAAATGTTGTTCCACGTTATCGATTTATTTCGCCGATTGCGATGGCGATTATCGGGACACGGTGTATAAATGGGAAGGCAAGCCGGAGTTCCAGGCTAAACAAGCGTCCGTTCGAACCGGTGCCCACGCACCATTATCGGCGCATCAATTAAGGCCAAAAAATATTAACGTCCCAACGACGGACAGGAAAACGAAGTGCAAACAACGATAATTATTCTCCACATAGCGGCATTCACGGCAGACGTCCAGGCGTCGTGACGCATGGCGGCATTGTTCTACCTACTCTCACTCCGTTGACGGTCCAACAATACGTCTAGGATGACTAAGGCAACGAGCATCTCTCTCTTACCCTATACTTTCACCTGCGTGTATACCTCGTTTGATATTCAACAGAGAGCAGACCGCGGGCGACGTGAGGGGAAGCCTCTCTTCATGGGATAATCTGTAAAAAAAAAAAAAAAAAAAAAAGAAAAATACGAGGAAAAGAAAACAAAATGCATCGAGGGAATCGGTGAATGATGACGCATGCGGGGTTACAAAGAAGGAAACATGCTCGTCCGAGGTAGTCGAAGGATCCGCTAATTCGTAGCGGATAAGTTACCTTTAGCTTACCCTTATCTACAAACTCGTGAAAGTATTCGAACGCTCGTAGATACGTACATACTTCTTATGGATATGTTATATTGTACTATACGAAATAGTTCGTACATGCTACATAGTTACGTGTACATACTGTGCGAAACAGTTTGAAATTTCATTAGCACTGCCAGTAGATCCGGCCATCGTAATTAATTATGGTGAAGTTTGAAACAAATCTGAAAAGCATATAGAAGCTGCGAGATACTTAGTGTTAGTTGATATTTTACCGAAATCACCAAAATATTTGAACAGCCGGTTATTCATTAAAGTTTCATCGGACTATCTCTAGTCCTTATTTAACCACTTGCGCTGACAACTGATTGCGGACCATAACGAGTGACCGAACCGTATACAATAATTCGTCGCTTTCTTTTTCTTTTGAACTCGTCGGTATGATATCGCTGGATAGAAATTATTGAGAAGTAATAAATTTATTATTTGTTTTGCCTGAGTTATACTTAAATATACTTAAAATTGAGAAAATATTGCAATTTTGGGACAAAAAATTCTCGACGTGTGTGGCACGTCGTTCCAGCGCAAGAGATTAAGATGGTCATTCATGTTGTATGCTAATTTGTTTCGCTAAACTTTTTATGTTTGCACAAAGTATCGTATGATAATTCCAATGTACAGTCTTTGGTTTTATGTCGATTTATATAACATGTGCAATGTACGTAAGGGTAATATGTAGTTAAGGGTAAGTTTTTAAATACTTTCGTATGTCAGTGTCATCTCTAACTTTTTCCTCGGTCGACGAGGATGATATTCCGATTTTCGATCCATGGCACCTTTCGGACGATGTCTATTTACTTTTGAGGTTACGTGACGTCTTGTTCTCGGAAGAAATAGATGCATAAACGTGTGTCTTCTAGGTGGCGTTCTTTTCAAAGAGTATCCCTGGTATTCCGTGAAAATCTTCGCCGGTGTCTGTCTGCTGCCTCTTTGTCTTGCCATCGGGATCTTCGCGCGACGTGTAGCTATTTCGAATGAGCCCGGAAGCCGCGTTTTCAGAATCGTATCTCGCGAGCGTTGCCTCGGATATGGAAATCACGAGAGCCGTATCATCCACGAGAATCGTAGATCCGCGTAGACGTTCAGAAAATATTGAAGCCATTGTTGGCCTCGATATATCGTCGTCTCTCGTCGAAATCCTTTCATTGGAAGGAAAAACAAGTTGGAACTCTTTTTTTCGCTGTTTTGTAATATCGTAGCAGCAGGTTCTCACGGGATCCCTAATTTGGTAAAATTAGACCTAGATTTCTACATACGTAGGAATAAAGCCGTCTTTACGTTTATTTATTTTTTCTTTTAGATAGTAATTCCATTTGAAATACCTTCGTTTCATTCGTGACCATATCCAAACACACGTGTCCTTGGATACTAAACCCAACTCAAAGAACCATGAGAAACGCGAACGAATTTCAAAGCGATTGACCACTCACCGGACAGAAATTAATTCCCATAACACGGAGGAAATGAGAATGCGAGTTCTCTCCGGTAAGAACGTCTTTCTAGTCCTCTCTAGTCGGCAAGAAATGCTTTGGAATGATCGTGATATGGCAAATGTTTGAAATGACTCCTAACAAGGGAAGAATCCCGGACGGATTGTATACACAAACGTCACAGGCTTGTCGGATCCAGTGACGCTTATATGTGTGCGTGTGCGCGACACGCACACACACACATACGAACAGCCGACAGTAGAAACGTGGCTACCTTGATTGGACGATGATGCAAAGGTTTGAAAGGGTAGGCAGGAGGAGGGTGGGTTAGACGGGGGAGACCCGAAGCAAAGAGGGACTAGAGGACTGACTTGTTGGCTTTTAATTGCTCGCTTTTACTTTATTTCCTTTTTTGCAACTCGATGGTCCGGCGAGGGGATCTAGCGGGCTTTGATGGTCACGTATCGTTATTAGTGCTGATAGGTCCTTCGCATTCAGAGCGGCGTGTTCTCATGCAGGGAAAACCCCCCTCCCTTCGTGATAGTGTGCTAATGATAGTCATCGAATGCCTGGTTATTAAAAAAAGAAAAAAAAAACGAATGGAAAAAAAGTTATATTCGTTGGAAAAGTTCGTGAAAAAGGAGGAGGAGAGGAGGAGAGATCAGACGATCCCTTGAAAGTAAAAACGGGATCTCTGTCATCTTTTGACCGTCAACCGTGAAATAAGGTAGAAGCATTGAAATTGCTTAATCTTGAGATTCTTACACCGACGTCTAACTATCTATTTATCGATCCGAGCGAATCTTCAATGATTACGTTGATCGATACTTGGCTGACAATCGGCGTACGCGTCGCACAACGAGCCACTTTCATCTCGTCTGAATAATATTAATTCCGTGGCTGTCACTTTTTTTTTCCCATTGGCTGTGAAATGCACACCGCGGCAAAATTTAAATCGCGACGGACAAGTTTATTGGAATTAATCAGACGAAATAACTCCAGATGGATGGTGGAAGCTATACCGTTGCGATTCGTATTTTTATATAAATTCAACCATATTCCGACACGATAGACGTATCTTTTGTCACGATCCAGCTTATCTCATTAAGCGACCGCAAAAGCAACTCTTCTCGCAATATGCGTCATTTACATATAGATAGATTTCTCGGTAATCATTCTAGTAACAAATATCCTCGAAGATAATTGCTACGTGAAACTTATCTGTCGAAACACTCTCTGACGAGTCGGCGTCATTAGAAAGACCCGTTCGTCGTGGCGCAGGTACAGTATCGCTACCACGGAGCACGTAATAACGCTGCGCGATTCTCTCGGACCACAAAGGTCGCGTGTCTCCCGGAAACGCTTCTCGCGGTATAAAGCGGCGACGCCATTGAGAAACGCAGAAACTTAAGCCGCGTCCTCTCGCGGAAGCAACAACGGGCAAACTCTCATTTCGTTTATTAATTTTATTTGCTTTTGCACGCTTATTTCCCCCGTGTTTTTCGCGATATAATTGCTTCATCGTCATTCGCCGTTTCTGTTGAATGCCAGCAATGAAAACTATTTCCATTGGCTGACCGATGAAATGAAAAACATCGCGGTAAAGGGTAAATGTTGTTTCAGCGTGCACGGCGTTGTTTCGCTAACTTGTTACTAGAAACAAATGTCATTTTGAAACCAAACTCTTCCTCCGTGTTATTTTTTTTTTTCCCTGTATCTAATTTCATTCGAGGGCTGTTTCACTTGATCTCTAAATTGATTTTAAACCACGTTCGTATCAAGAAAAATCGACACGATCTTCTTTCTCACGCACGTAATTATTCAAAATTCCTACGAATTGATGTCTGTTGCGTTTTGCTTGGAATGTTCAATAACAGCAGGTTCCTTGTCGTTGTCTCGGTGAAAACGCAGCTTTAAAATGGGAGAAATACGGAAAGCGCGAATTATGGGGTAAGAGAGGGATCGCTCGTCGAGTTGATAAAAAAAAGAAAAAAAAAAAAGAAGAACGAAAGAAAGCGTAATCGCGCGGGGCTTTCGAGGGGTTTTGCCTCGCAGATGCAGCGCCGAGGGAAAGGAACCGGGTCCAAAGGTCAAGCTAGTCGCTTCTGCCGGCGACGTTCTCCTGCTGGTTCGAACGCTAATGCACCGAGAATATACATGGTAGGGATCGGTAGCAGCATACCGTAAATCTCCCATGTAAATACACCGGCCGGGGCTAGTGTCGAGCCAAACATGAGTTCAGTCCCTTAACTAAGCTGTCCCTCGAAAAGCGGTTCTTGCTTGGGAAAACGATTTATTTATAGCGATTCGATATTCGTCCACCGTGAAGTCCAATTTTTTTCCCCCCTCTCTCCCTCGCGTCTCTTTCTCTCTTCGTCCATCTTTCGTTCATCGTGCATCCTTCGTTTCGCCGTTGCAGCTAGAGGGTGATGTAGAATGGCGGTTTATTGATCGGCCACCGCCGGTTTTTAATTATCACTTTATTTATCGGACGTAGCAGCAGGTTCTGTGTGTTTTTTTTTGGAAAGAGTTAATACAATCCAGGGGAGTGGGACAGGGGGAGGGGGGACTAGCGTTATAGGTTAAACGACTCTCGTGTTCGTTCAACTTCGGCTCTAATCAGTTGACGTTGTGCGGGGCAGAATTTTATTTTATTTGTCGAAATTTTGTTTACGATCAATCGAGAAACTTTGTCACCTTGTTTTTAGAAGTAATTGATATTTCAACCGTGTTTATTAGAAGACAAAAGAAAGGTTTCGTATTTGTGTGAAATTTGCGACGCTGATAGATTAAATTGAGTTGAAAAATTCAAGTTTAAGTAGAAAAACTACTTTTTTGTTGTAACAGTTCGATTGTTGATCCCATATGTATTTTACCATCTTTTGCACGTTTCACGCTTCTTCTGAATAAGGTATTAAAAAAAAGAAAAAAACAGGAAAAGAGGTAAGGAGAACAGCACATTATTTACAAGCCTCTGAATTATCCACCTGTTCCCAAAGTTTGCATTGTGTTTCAATTCGAACCTGCTGCGAATTCCTCGAGTCCACGGAACGTGTTCTGCACGCCCGTTCGAGAATTACGTCGTCGAATCGGAGGCCGAGTTAAGAAAATTTAGTGGCTGCCAACTTTATTAGGCGCGATTATATTAGGCCTGTACGTCGGCAGTGATTTATAAAGTCGCCCGCTTTTGAACGCGCGCACGAATCGTTTGTACTCGATCGTGTACACTTGTGTGTTACGTGTTACGCGTATTGGTAGTTGCCATATGGCGAGGAACGTGGTAAATCATTCCTCGTTAACCGCACCAGGACTTGAGCTTGTTATAAAGCGAAGTTCAAACTTTTTAAGCGTGCAAAATACGCGAGAGAGCGGTGGATCAACAAAAAAAAAGAAAAAAAGAAACACGCATCCAGCTACTTATGGCTACACTGTGTTTGTTGATGGCCGTAGAACGTTCCTAATGCTATTGGCGCTTGCAGAGGTTGCGGATGAAGGGTTCGACGACGGCGCGAACCCGGACAAAAGCATGGCTTGTGGAAAGTGTGTTCAAAGTTTAGAAACTAGAAACATTTTATTAACGTACGTCGTGAAAAAGACATTTGGAAATTTCATTGACGTTATAATCAGACGTAGCTACGTATTACGATTATGAAATTAATTTTATTTTTAATATTTTCAATGTTACTGCTATATTTACAATAAATGATTTTTAACTTACACGTAGTTTTCAGATTGATGAATAAAGATTCTCATTACTACAACAAGTTCGAATGCTAATGAAGTTTTCAAATGTTTTGTACAATGTATACACAAAAGTTTTCTATGCTGAGGATTTAAATAGTTTCATCCGTCACTGTCGATGTTTGGTGTATACCAAACGCGATTGTCGAGTTCAGTTGAAACGTTTGCGAAAGGTGAAATATGTAAAGCACGTAAATACAGCTTTAAAAAAAAAAGGAAAGCTCGCTCTTGCATTTACATGAAGGGATTAAACGAAAGGCCGTATGCGCTAGAGAATGGTAGGTTACAAAGAAAAAACGGTCCGCCCCAAGTTTGTCGAAACAATTGTCTATCGAGTGATGCGAAAACGACAAGTAAACGATCAAACGAAGGCTGACTTTGTACCCTCATTCTCTCTCTCTCTTTCTCTCTCTCACAGTGCTTCAAGCTCCAGTAGATTCCCTACTGGTGCACACGTTTCGAGTGCTTTTCACAACGCTCTCTAGCGGACGCCATCGTGAAACGACAATTAATGACAAAAAAGGCAATTGAACTCTGAACTGAGGTGAAGTGGAGAGGAGCGTTATTAAAGTATCGATATCCTCCGAGTGCCCGGAACGAGGCTACGAGACGAGGGGGAATCTCTCCCTCTAATGAAGAGAAATTAATTTGCCGGCGATTTCGACGAGAGGCCAAGCTCTTCGGGGCCGTTCCGATCTTACCGACCGATATAAAAACCGTTTCGCGTCTTTGAAATATCATCAGAGGGAAGAAAACAGGCCACTTTAGACGAAGTCGACGTTTGTACAGAACTCTCTCTCCCCCCTCCCCCATTTCATCTCAATTTCTCTCTCTCTCTTTCTTTCTCTGTTCCTCTTCCTCTTTTGCATTTATTCTCTCTTCATCTCCTTCCTTCCTCTCGTATAACTTTCTTTACTCCCCTTTGTTTAATACCAATTACACGGATTTGTTTCAAGTCCCCGCGTGTCTCCCGCTGTTCGTAGACCATGCAATCTGAATTTACTCTCTTTCTCTCTCTCTCTCTCTCTCTCTCTCTCTCTTTCTCTTTGTACCCGAGGCGTATCTCTTGTTTTTAGCGGCTTCGTGACTTGGAAGGAGAAGGACGGTTAATTGGTGGGGGTGGTTGTCTGGTGGTGTGTGGCGGTCGCGGTGATGCGCCTCTCTCCCCCCTCCCGCCTCCTCTCTTCCCGCCTCGCTGCACGTCGTGCTCGTCTCTCTTCTCGCCATCTTCCACCTCGTTTTCCCCCTTTTCGGAGAAGCGAATTCACCGGCGAAGAAGAGATCCGCGGCGGCGGTTAGAACGGCGCAATATAATGAGCGGCGAAAGGAAGAGAATGTCGATTGCAAATCTCGTCGATGCTGAATAATCGGGATCCCTCTGTTCACCATCTCCTCTCCCTCTCTCTCTCTCTCTCTCTCTCTCTCTCTCTACTGTCTACGTTTGTACTTCTCTTATTCTCTCTTCAAGATTTCACTCTGCATACCTCTCTTTGTCTCTCGCGTATATTCTATCGCGCTTTCTCAGGATTCTCGTCTCTCTCCCCCTCCCCCACCGCCTCCCCGCCCCCCCTCGTTTCCTCGCTCGCTCCACTCCGCTGGCTTCTCGCCCTTTCTCCTATCGGCATCCTTATCTATCAGTGGATGGGTAACTTCACCCGCACTTCTCTCGATTCTCATCGATATTCACCTGCCCGTTCAGTCGCATGCTTTGGCCTATCGCCCGCAGGCGGTTCGCTTTTAATGGCAGCACCATCGCAGCTCTTCTCGCGCTCGCCACTCCGTTTATAAAGCCTTGATGATTCTACGCGAAATGCTTCCTCGATATTTACGAACGTTCCTTTCAAGTGTCTTTTCGACAGGCGGCGGCCTCCCTTTGAACGATAGCCGATGTATCACTATCGCCGAGAATTTCGTAAAAAGCACCCGCGTTATATACGCGGCCGGTGTGCATTTAGTTTTCTCTGTTATTGCTGGTGAGTACTTCTGTTCCACGTTGGCTAATTAAAAGGCTCCCTCCCTCCCTCTCTCCCTTCTCGTATCACGTGCTGTATTGTCCGGTCGAGAGAAGAGTCCAATTGATATTGCCGCTATGATACTCGAAATTGATACTGCGAACGGACAAATTAATTTTCGAGCCCGACGGTCCAACTTTGTATGTTTCAACGGGATTATACGACGCTCAGTTTTCCCGCCCTCTCGCTGTTCCGCAACAAAGTGAGAACGGGAGAGGGAAAAAAGAGTAAAAAAAGAAACACGATCCGTTAGCCTGTGCTTCGATTCTGTTAACAAGCTTATTTCCCATATCTCTGTTAATTATTCGACTACTATGCTGTAACTTACCCTGTCGCGGGATCGCAATTAATTTTTCGCCGAATGGAAAACCGTGTACACGCGCGCTTTGATAATCATCAAAAGCTACAAATCGCGCGTTCATAAAGTACACGCGCGCGCGAGCCAACATGGCCGCCATTCCACCGCCTCCCTTGTAAATGCATTCTCTGCCTCTCCCGCTGCGTGCATACGATCTCTCTCGTGTACGATTCGAACGTATTCGGATTCCAATGGTTTCATAACGAAACTATGCCAATGAGAAAAGGAAAAGGGTTAACAAGTCGTCGTTATTACCCACCCCAACTCCCTCTCTACCTCCCTCCCTCCCCCAGAAATGAATTCGAAAGCACCAAACACCTGTTCCGATTTCCACGCTGGGAGAAGAATGGACCGCAGCGACCTCGACACGGAAAATGGAACTCGGCTTTTCTACGTCCTCTCTTGGCTTCGCTTACCTACTACCCCTCCTCTTAGCTCTCCTTATTACAAAAACGCATCGAGAGATTCAGGCGACGTAACCAGGCTTTTGTACGGTCCGCAGCTAATTATCATTCATGCACGGCGTTTCAGCGTATGCGCGCTAACGAGTCGCGTTACGCTGTAAATGGAATCGCATATAGCCGGATTCGCTGCACGCGTGCGCGTACGTGGTCGTGTGGCCTAGCGGCCGCGCACACGTAGATGGCATTTTCTTGTGTAATTCATCTGTCTCTCCTGTTTAAGGCTGTCCTGTTGCCGACGTGGGAAACTGGAAAACTAATTCCCTCGAATGTATAAGGAGCGTTCCTTCTCCGTTTTTTGCGTTCGTTTCTTGATTCTGGCACGCGTTATCGTATCGGGCAAAGCATAAAACTTTCACCCGGGACGTTAAAATAAAAGAAGCGGAAAATTCTTGTAACACGATAAGGTACACGAGCTTTTATTTGTGTATTTTACGAAGAATCAGTCAAGTCTCTAAAAATACACTGTTTTGTATCTACAAGATATCCAACAAAAATTATCAATTGGTCGTTTGAACCATTTTGATAGTTCTAGTATCAATTCTTTTGTTATACTCGTTACGCTGCGTTCGAAATTTGGATTTTAATCTTGGACGAAATTCGCAATGAAATTCTTTGTCAATGACTTTTCTCCGTCGATGTTTTCTTTTAACAAATTCACGCGTCGTTGTCTCGAACGAGTGGAAAAACTATCGATCGATCGTTCTCCCTCGATACTGGCAAACCAGTTGTCGTATTTTGTACGAAACCAGGAAGCGTCGTAATACGAACGACGCGTAGGTGTATGCAGGTGTATATATGTAGCTGCTACAGCACGACACACATCGGTAACGGGATACGAGAAACTATTATAACGCGTATCTGTTTATGCATACCGAAGAAAATTGCATGAAAGATTCATACGCGTGCATACGTAAACGCGAACGTCTCTCTTTTTTTTTGAACTTACCTTTCTCCGACTTTCCTTCTCTCTCTCTCTCTCTCTCTCTCTCTCCCACATTCGTCTTTCCTTTATTTTTACTCCCCTCTTTAATTTGAACTTTGAACAGAAGCGCCTGCTCAGTGGGTACCTGTCTTCGCGGAGGAAAAGCTTTGTCCTGGTCTTTTTCCCTTGCCTTGGACTACTGAATACGCGGCCCGCCAAAGGAACAGTCTTTGGAATGGAAACAAAGAGCGCGAGGATTATCCTGACGGAAAAATACAGGTTTTTAATTAAATTGCGTTGAGGGCCTCTGTTTCGGCGGGATGAGTCGGGTGCGAACGTGATTATTCGCGCAGGATAGGCAGCCAGGCAGGCAGGTTTGTTTGCCGAATACTTTGTGCTCCACCAAAAGCGTAGAATTAAATCGGAACGGATAATCGAGGCCATAGATCAAATAATGTTTGATGTGCCGCCAGAGATTAACTTTGCCAGTGTATATCGCTAGATGTACGTTCAGCCATTGCGCGTAAAAAAAGAGGAACAAGGACGGAGGAAAAATTTATTGCTGGTTCAATTACTAGGTTTTTATCTGCCAACTTATTCTGTATTTCCTTTCTCTCTCTCTCTCTCGCTCTCTTTCCTTTTAAATGTTTTCGTGCCTTTCGTGCCTTTTTCTACATGACTAACTCGTCATCTACGATTGAAGGATTAAATCTTGAAAAGTATCAAGTAACGTAGGTTACTGTTTTCGAAAAAATAATTTCGTGTATTTGCGACAGTTGATTTTTGGAGAATGTTTCAGATTTTACACATTTCTCGTACCAATAAATTTCCACTTTTACACTCTGTAGTCGCCGTTTTATACGAAGAGCTAATATATAACTGATTAGCTCAGAGTTAATAAACTGCAGCGTGCTCGATACGTCCATCGATGAAATTAAACGTTAACATCGTACTCGGTAAATATTTGTTCAGTTCATAACGAATCCCAGGCAAAGGAACAGAGGTTTGGCGAGTACGATCGTTTGATGCTTGCCACGTGGATTAAATTTGTTATTCAATTAGAAGTAACGGATCGTAGCAACAATTTGTTCCACTTTGATGGCCGTACTCTACAGCGAATCGTCGAAAGTGGTACGGGTAACAGCCTATTCTACTTTTTAAACATGCAGAATACGTGTGCAGGTCGCCGTGTATCAACCGAATGAAAAAAAAAAAAAGAAAAAAAAGAGCTTCGGTATAAAGTAAAGAGTATAAAGCAGAACGAACATGACATTCCCTCGTATATATATACATCCAATCGTACGAAGGCAGGTGCCTGTCACTCTATACTTTCAGGGACTTAAGCGGTTTCTGAAAGGTTTAATACAGTAGTCAGTAGAGAGTCTCATTGGCCTCGTCACCACGTGTCACGTGACTTGTTCCTGGATCACGTGGATGCTTCCTGCGAGACCCTTTTCAATCGTACATCTCTTTTGTCCGTTTCCCCTTTGGAAGAGCAACGAATAATCTTATAACGATCACTTTGGTACGTGAAGTAAGTTGGCACGAGTGTCACGCGTAAACGTTACGGTTTAATTCGGCAGGTAAACGTTACGGTGAGTGCAAGAGCGTGCAAATGTTTTTTGCGCCCACTGTACGTTCGATCAATTTCAATACGACCGTACGAAATTACGGCGGGAAGCAAGATAAACGTTCGAACGATGTAAGATAACCATTCGTTCTTCAATACAAGAACGCGTTGCCTCCGTGCTCCCAATTGGCAGAATAATCGCCGCGCCGGCGACAGTTTTATCGGTTCCCCGAACCGAGCCTCTCTGTAGGCGAATTTCGAAGGAGGAACCACCTGTGTGTCGGTGATGCACACCGAATACGGTAAGAATAATTCGTTCGGGCTCGGAATTGCAGTTCGGCCGGATAACATACCTCGTATGGTTTACGTTGCCACGCAACTTCTCTCTCTTTTTTTTTTTTCCGTTCCCTCCAGCTGTGCCCCGCCTTTCTACGCAATTTTCCACGTGGAACGCGTAACAAAACGAACGTCAGATCACGAGAGCCCCCTAAAGAAATTAAAACTCTCTCCCCGTGTTCCGTTCTCTCGTCCCTCTCCTCTCTATCGGCGGTGCACACGAACGATACATCGGAAATACTCCGAGCTGCTGTTGCCTCTGTCTCAAAGTTGTTGCACTGAAAGCAAAAGGAGAGACAGAGAGAGAGAGAGACGAAGATAGAGACAGACACCTTGCCCGAGGAAGTGGCGGTAGTGGTCTCTGTTCCCTTGCAAGCGGGTACAAGTGAACAGAGAAGACTACAGGAGTTAGGGATAGTAATAGAGAAGGCGGAGGGGGAGGAAGAACCGGGAAACACACAGCGCAAGAGAAAGAGGAGGACCAAGGAAAGAGGAAGAATCCCCCGGAGGAATTTAACGCATGGATGAAGCCGTACCACCATGGAAGGGATACGTACTTCTGTGTGTATACCGACATACGTATACCTGTCTTTCTATATAACGTAAAGTAAATAAGGTTTTCCCTTTTTCGTTCTCTCCCTCTCTTTCTCTGGCTCTTTCAAGTTTGCGCCTGTCTTTCTTCGCTTTACTCCGAGAGTTCTCCGGTTGGTTCCTCGTTTTGCCGCAGCCCCGAGGCAAGTTTTGAAACTTTTAAGCGGATTTCGTCTCGCCTGTATAAGGATATATACAGGCCGTCAATCTTGTCTCGTGTAAAATTGGGCATTATATGCCTGGCGCAGCGTATTGTGCATAGCGTTTGTACGTGATTGGCTATACGCGGCCGGCACGCGAGTGCATCCAGCTGCACGCGCGCGCTTTTGCATGGCCAAGATACTATGTATTAGGCCAGTTGGTTGGTTGGTTGGTTGGTTGGCCTGGCATCGACATCGGACGACTTAATGCTGCTTTCGAAGCTCGACGACGCTCGCACACGGAAGAATGTGGGGGGCATTATTTTAGTTATTGCAGTGTAAATTGATTGGAGGTGCTCGCACTCAAATAATGGATCACGCGTGCACCGACATTAACCTCTTGCGCTGGAATGACGCACGTTAAGAATTTTTTCGTTTCCCAAATTGCAACATTTTCTCAGTTTTAAGTATATTTAAATGTAACCCAGGCAAAATAAATAAGTTTATTACTTCTTAATAATAATTTATTACTTCTATCCAGTGATATCATACCGACGAGTTCAAAAGAAAGAGAAAGCGACAAATTATTGTATACGGTTCGGTCACTCGTTATGGTCCGCAATCAGTTGCCAGCGCAAGGGATTAAAAATCAGAATTATTTACGATCACCAATTCGTTTTCTTTTTTTTTTTTTTCTTATACCTCTGGGTGATTTAGATGATTGTCGAAAGAAGTATGTTTTTTCTCTCTTTATTTACTTATTTTCTTTCTCTTTCTTTCTCTTCTTTCTTCATTGCTAAAGAATGACTATAAAGAACCATTACGCGCGCGTTGAGCGAGAGAATGTTGATTTGTATTCCCTTGGTTTCCCCGAGCATCAGAAAAATTTGTGTTTATGCTCTGCGTGGCGTTTCACATATTTTTCGGGGGGGAATCACCCCCAGTTGCAGTCGCAGAAAATAGGACACGTACGCGAGATTTTCCCGAGCTTCTCTTTATTCGGTGGCCGGATATTCATCGCCTTTCGCGCCTTGATCTCGAATCCGGATCCATGGAGAATCAAGGGTGCTGTAACAGTTGGCCGGTCAATTGGACGCTCGGTTTCCCACAGATTCCGTTCCTTCTGAAGCGTAAATCCAGCTTTACCGTGCACATTGCCGTAGTGTCTTGCTGCACGACCGCCTGTTCACGTGTGCACGCAGCTTAGCAGCGGCGACTTCGACAAATAAAAGAGACAGAAAAAAACTGCACGACTTGTGTATCCCAGAACGATTCGTCTCACTGAAAGGCCCAGAAGCAACTGTTCTGACTAGGAAATGAAGACGACTTTTTTGCCATGAAATTTTATTGATGTGCAAACATTTGAATCGATACAAAATAAATTACAGGCGCGATCGCTCAGTACCAGACAACGCCACTCCTACTCGAGGTCTACCCCACGCCCTCTCACGAATCACGTGACCCAAATCATCCAATCGCCAATTTTCGTTGCAATAGCGTTGCACCTGAAGAGCCCTGATTTTCTAGGTTATCCCCGCTAGAATTACTTTCAGTGATAAAACTAGATAACGAAGTAAGAAATAGAACAATGAGGGGAGAAAGAGAAGAGAAAATGTCAGAGTATCACATCGGAGAACAAATTGTGGATAAAGAAGTCAGATAAAACCGAGGACGCTATCCCATATCAAGAACGTGTACATCAAGCAAAAACCAACGTCAAGGATGGAATAGAACCGACTCATGGACAACAACAAATCGAACAAAGATCCACATTGTAGTAAATGTCTTCAATCAAGAAATTTGACAGATTAACCAAAAAAGAAAGAATTATACTAGCCATATATATTAATCAAAAAAGAAAGAATTATATTAAGAACAGGACACACCAAAATAACCCATGAACACTTTGCCAAGAACATAGACCCTCCCTTCTGCAACAGATGCCAAAAATCTCTCACAATCCAACACATTTTATACAAATACACAAACTTCAAACAAAGTGGGAGAGAAGACTCCGTAAGATTAATCCCACCACCACGCCCTGACTTCTCAAAATCATCTGAAGAAAACAGTCCAATTCTTAACCCTTTGCCTTTGACAAACTTTTTTTGTATCATCTACCAGCAATTTATTTACAAAGAGTCACCACTTGAATTAAAATGGAAATACTCATTCAAATCATATTTAACACGAAATTTTGTTGATTATGTCTTCCTAACGTGTGATATCGTTTAAATTTCAAGCAATCATCTGTGCATTGCGGATTTGTTAGACCAAGTATAATGTATATAAAAGAGTTAACGATAGGTAGCTTCAATTTATTTCTGGAAAAATAATATCCTCCACCATTATTTAAAGTTCTAAACTTTCATAAGAAGCAATAAGAAGTCTACTTTTGTTCTTCTTATGTCGTTGTTATGGCTTTCGCTGTAGTCAAATATTCTTCAGATATTGTACATCGCATCATGCAACACCAAGTATACATATTCATTGTAATTGTCAGTATAAATTACAAAAAGAAAAAATCCGAGCTGTTAGCTAGAGTCAAGTACGACGTTTCCTCAGAAGGGACAGTCGAGTGCAAAGGATTAATGGACATAAATCTATACCACAAAATACGAATACCAAATACAAGTACCTAATCGTGTAGTGACTTCGATGTCAATGCGACTTTAAATCTGCGCAAAAAAAAAAAAAAAAAAAAACTGAGGACGAATATTAAAAGAACGGTGCAAAAATAAGTTGTAGAACAAAATTGAATTGCCTTATCCGACACGTTAGAGTCTGTTAAGAGTCAGAAACAATCAATCAGGCCTATCGATACACGTACATATTAAATTTCCTAACTTTGCCCGATTGAGCTTGAAACGGGAAAGTTCTCCAAGCCGTCGAACTTACTTATCTCCGACGTTATTGAATATCGTTACCCGAACTATATTATATTGTCGGGGAATTAAGCTCGTTAAATCATCAACGAAATTCTTCTCAAGTTCTTGGCCAGGAGTCTCTCCGTCGCTTGTCTGCCGCAGTTTGTCAAAAAGCGAAGCCACGCTGACAAAAAAAAAAGAAAGAAAGAGAAAGAAAGGAACCTGTAAGCAGCGAGAAGAGTCATCAGCATGAGAGACGGAGGAGGCGTTGAAGAGAGAAGAACGCGCGAAAGGAAAGGAGAAGCCAGTGCCATTTCGAAGAGCGGCAACGACGGCGCACGGGGTACCTTGAATGCCACAGCGCACATCCCACAACAGTTTGCGAAAATTACTGCTGTCATTTGCCGTCGGCTTTGTTCTTACCGTATTCTAGTATTTGGTATGCCCTTACACACATACATACAGAGATTGATGCATACGTGCACTTGTACGCCTCTGTTGCACGTACGTGTAGGGAGAGACACACGGAAGAAAACCACACACACACACATACACACAGAGCCAAACGTGGTATTATTGCGAGCGAGCATGCTCGAAGCAATTTCCGATCCGCCTTCCTTGCTCTATCCCTCTCTCTGCCCCTTCCTCTTTACACCCCTCCTCCCTCCCTCTCCTCAGTCACTTCCTCCGTGTCCATCCTATCTCCACCGTCCTCCCTAACCCCCTCAAATGCATCCGCCGTTGTGCACGTTCATCCCAATCGGTTGTATTTGCACTTAATTGCTTCTAGTAAGGTATTATTACGGCACGTTTAAAAGTACGCGCCGGTCCTTTGCATAGGAAATGAAACAGGGCTTTCATTGCTATGCCGTGGATATCGTTTCAATCGTGGTGTTGCGCGCGCACAGACATACATACATACACACACACACACACACATACATACGGGGGATCCTCCGATCCTCCGATCCTCCGATGCCCTCATCGCCAAACGTGCATAATGTGACACATGTCGCGTGACGTTCATTACGTACGTCCATTCTCAATGTTGTTAAATCATTCTTTGATTTTTTTTCTTTTTCTCTCGTGTATGAATGATTTTGTTTCTCCTGTGACGTACGACTGGTTTTTTAATATCGTAGTAACTTAATCATTACGATATTTGTTCGAGATTTCCGGGTGTCACTCGTGTCCAATAAGAATATTATCGCAACAGTTTTGCTACCATTGCAACTGTTGTAACTTCTTCGGGTGATCAAACGACTAGAACACTATTATGTTGGTAATTGCTTGCTCAGTCGCTTTAATTCTACAGCCAGATTGTTAAAAAATTTAAAAAAAGATTGGACAGTTATTCTTTCCTGTCCTTTAGGTGTTTAATTATTTTGAGAGATTTTCTGTTCCTCAATTGCTCTTGATTTTATCAAGAAACTTACGTTCAAGTTCTTTAAGCAGTGACAACCAAAGCAGTGAAATCTGAGAAGATTGTTTGTTATTAAAACTTTTTAAAATCAGCATCGACCACGATCTCGGTGAGAATTGTCAGTTCTTCGCAACGCCGCCCGGTGAATAGCAATCAAACCCGAAAGTACGGCGAAGAACGCGTAATTACTAGTTAATAGATTTTATTTAACCGACGTCACGGTGTGCATATTAACGCGTTATAATTAATGTATTGCGCGCAGTTCAGTCGATTTGCGAGAGTAATTCGTTTCCTCGCGCTCTGTTTTATGCAGGAGCCCACGGCCAATGAAATATTCGTCTCGTCGAAGGATGTACGGCCGTCCGTACGTTGCAAATCGTTTAATCGACGGGAAACCCGCCGAGTGGGTCCGGCTCGATTAAAATTTGAAAATCCCGCGTTTCCGGCCTGACAGCGCCAAATTGCGTGCGTTCGCTTGTCGCCGGCGGATAAACGCCTGGACGAGAGATTTCACGTTTGTGTCACTTGACATTCTGACGCGTTCATCCCCGAAATTGGTTAAGTACATTACCGTGTATCCGAGATTCGTTTTTTTTTTTAATTCATATCCGTGCCATCCGTGTACGTAATTCGCTGAAACAATTGTTCTATCGAAAATCTCGTTCCGATTTTTCCAAGCTTTGTCAGGTTTCTTCATTTTTCAATGGACACGAGAATCTGAGCGTCAAGAGAGATCTTATGATAATTTTACGTGTGTACGTAAAATTATCAAGATTTTCGGTAAAAAATAAACTTTTCGCGTGTATATATAGATTTTAAACGGTAGACGAACAAAAACAAATCGCCGCGATGCCAACGGGGGACGTAGGTGTGAGGGGGAGAGGCATTGTATCGATTCTTCCATTATTCGTTGACTGAGATCTAACTCGATGGCTCTCCCCGTTCGTTAGCTGACGCAAGTTTCGCGATTAATTCCAATATTTCACTTGGCATCGTAGCCTCAATTAAAAGCTGTCGCCGCTGTTTTAACTGCGCCGTATTCTCCGCTGGAAATCCGTTTCAAGTGTTCCCATTGCAGCGGAGCTCTCCTCTCTGTAGAGAGTATTTACGCGCGCGTGTGCACGTGCGTGCACACCAATGCAGAGGCGAATCCTCCGAATCCGCCGTTCGAGTTGCCGTGCGATATTTATGCGCGAGAAAAATACACGTTTATCCCCGAAACGGGCGGAACGTTATCGTTTTTTTAACTCAACGACACGTTAGAACGACTTCTTTGATTAAACCGTGTAACTGAACTGGCAAACTGGAGGAGACCCTTCCATTCAGGACGACGACGACGATCGTGGTTTCAAATGCGAATGGAAACGTGACACGAGCGTGTCTTGAAATTCGGTACGGTCGTGGTACAGTTGGTAGATAAAGGAACGCGGAGGACGGGGTGAGCGGAGAGGGAGGGAGGGGGATTTAGGAAATACGAAATACCGATAAAACTGAATATTTTCAATTTTCCATTTTTCTCCGGCGACGTCGAATTTCAATATATATATCTCGGTCAAGCGTAATAAATTAGAGCGGTATTATCGTCATCGATCGACGATGAGATTCGGCGATATACGAACGATGGAATATTTCGTTGGGGGCAGGTAACAACCCCCTCTCCGTATTGACCTTAATTTGTACGGTCGCCGGTTGAACGAGGCATCATCCCCCCCTCGGTGTTTGCGGAGCGAGGGCAAGAAATTCGCTTTTCCGCCAGGCGGGGAAATTCGGATTCTTTTTTTCAATTTTTATAAAATTTGCTTTCTCGCGTGGTAATAACACCAGCCGGGCGGCCGCCGATGCAATTTCCGGGTGAAAGCGGGTTAAGTGCAATTGTGAAACTGGATCGACAGATTTATTGTTTCGCGCGATTCATGCACGTCTTTTGCACTTGTGTGCACGGTGCGCGCGTTAATCGTGTACACTCGACGCGTGAAACAACACACAATCCGTAACCACGTGAAACGGGGAAAATCTGAAGTTGTTTGTGCTCATGCCAGCTTTTAATCTTTCCAACTGCTCGACACTTGCTCCCGAACTGCTGTCCGTAATGAGCTTTCGTCAACGTTGAAAAGGGAGAGACGATCGAAAGAAAGAAAGAAAGAAAGAAAGAAAAGGGGAAGAAGGGAACGACGTCTGTCTCCGCCTTGTTGTGAATTGTTGTTGGCAAAAGTTCGCAAAGACTGATGGTGGTGTACACTTGACCCGATCGTGCTTATACTCGATTGTTAGATATCGAGTCGTTACCGGCTTTTAGCGAACAGCGCCATCTTTGCTCGCTTTTGCTCGCTGCAAATGAGCCACAGTACATCTCGAAGAGATGGTGGACAAAAGTTTCGATGATTGGCTGTACGAACGTCGAGTAGCTTGCCTTTCTTTTTATCGGGATCTTCGCCGGTTCTCTTTCAAGTTCTGAGAAATTTTTTCCCCTCTTGTATTCTTCTATGTCTGTCTGTCTTTGCCAATGTTGCTCGATTGCGATTCTTACAACGTTCATCGTACTCATTGAGTATATATATCAGTTCGAAGCTTGGGTTTGTTTGTAGCGGGCGTTTCAACGATTAAAGTTTCAACGCGAGTATCGAAACCTGTAATTACTATTTATTAATTATTATCTCTTACGTGAGGTTCAGATCAAAGTTGCAAGGCGCAAGTTCCACAGAGAAGTTTCGATTTTTTTACAAAAAGATTGTCATTTGTCTGTTGTCATTTTTGAAAATGGTTCGAAAGTGAAATATTCTCTCGATATGTACGTTCATTGTACATCAGATAACATTGTAAAACAAAGAGAGAGAGAAACTGTCGCGACTGTACGTTTCTCGATGTGAGACATTATCTCAAATATTAAATCGAAGAATAAAAATCGAGATGGTTTTTTCCAGTAGCGCTGATTGATTTGTTCTATATTTATGAAACATCTACGACTTGGCCTATAGTCTGATCATTTCGATTAAACTGTTCTACCTATGCTGTGTATTTGTAGGTTTCATTAAAGCAATTGTAGTTTCATTTTAAATTTTCATTAGCGTGGGATATAACGGATGGTTCTACGCCATTTTTACCTATGAGACATTTGTATTTTTCATCGATACCATTCGACTGTTTCTTTTCCGTTTTTTATCACTGAAAGTGATTTTAGCGGGGGTAACCCAGAAAATCGGGCCTCTTCAAGTGCAACGCTAATGCAACGAAAATTAGCGATTGGTTGATTTGGGTCACGTGAGGAGGCGTGGAATAGACCTCGAGTAGGAGTGGCGTTGTCTGATACTGAGCGATCGCGCCTGTAATTTGTTTTGTATCGATTCAAATGTTTGCGTATCAATAAAATTTTATGGCAAGAAGGTCGTCTTCATTTCCTAGTCGGAACAGTTGCTTCTGGGCCTTTCAGTGAGACGAATCGTACTAGGGTACAAGTCGTGTAGTTTTTGTCCATTGGTTTCTATTTCCAAAATAGCTGTTTTTTTTTATGTTTCACATACATTTTGAATAAAAAATTTTGCAAAAATTTAGTAACATTAACGTATGCAACTTTTAAGATTGTAAAGTTCAAATGTTCAAAAAAGTAAAAAAGTTTCGCAATTATTTCATAACAAGCTCGTTTTATAAATTTGAAGTACAGGATTTAAATCAGAGTACACGTTTTGTCGTAAAAGATTCCAGAGTTCATCATTTCAAGATTGATGACTCGTTCCCTCTGACGTCGATCTCGGATCGCTCTGCCGAATTTCTCTAAACATTGTTGGACTCTCATCGAAACTCATCAACAATTGATAATTCCGTTTCGCTGGTGGCGTTTAAATTATGAAACAACTTCGGTGAAGTAAACGCTTCAACTATGTAGACGTTAATTCAATCGCGACGCTTGGCGTCGTCGTCGGATGATTTTACTTTCTGTCATCTGAAATTCATGTCGTAGCCGGCTGCTGTGCTCAAACCGCGGCGTAAAGAGGTTGGCACGTTGCGTTAAATATTGAACAACGTGCTCGACGCCGTGCAATTCTCGCAAGACTATTGATTATAAATACACATTGTGATTCCGTTTACACAAAAACGCCGCAGGTCGAATATATTTCGATGTGCCTTGGAAATCGTGTTCGGATATTTCTTTATCTTGTGTAATTGCGAAAAATTGTCGTGGTAGCGCGAAACACGTAGTGCGACCTCGATGAATCGAGATAAACGTTTTCACGGGTTTCGGTCACCTGCATCGTCTATCTCCTCCTCCTCCCCCTCCTCCCTCTTCGCCCTCCTCCTTTTTGGGCGATATCGCCATCTGCCAGTTCCCCTGCATCAAGCATATCTACTGCCTTAATCCATTCGAACGTTATCTCATGAACGAGATAAGTTGCTCCGGCGAGCTGTTTCACCCCGGAACCGTTCCCTCCGATGCTTCTCCATCGAGCCATTTTAATCAGAACCGCCGATCGATACGGATAGACACGATCGAAACTGGCTTTCAAGGTAGCTGTGCGCGGTTTTATAGACGAGGATTTAATCGAACTGCAGAGCGGGTGGAGGAGGGAGGTGGTTCTCTTCGTACAGTTTGGTAGATGGAGCCGCGCGTGGTGAGCGTCTAGTAAGTGGATAGTTTATGACGGTCCGTGACTGGTAGCCTAGTCCAGATACCCTGGGTAGCAATTCTGGTTACGCGATTAAAATTTAATGGCGTTAACGGTTGTTATACGGTTACCCCAGTAATTGTTTTCTTTTTACTGCTACTGTAATTGCACGCTTTTGACAGCTCCGAAGCCCTTTATAATTGCAGAGAAATATGACTTTGCTTTCGCGAACGTGTTGAATTCATTGAACATTTTGGAGGGTTGGTACATGTTACGATATTTACGGCAGTTTATGAGATGGTCGCTTGAATTTTGCGTCCCAACAGCTGACAATTTTATTTATAAATTTTCTGTATCCTCGTGTATACGTGTGTATGTGTGTATATATATATGTATGTATATGCGTGTGCAGGGGATTTAATCAGAATCCACACACGGAAACTCTGTCGTCCAATCGAAATTAGCCGTATCGCGGCACGCTTTCCTAGATGCAGAATCAGATCGACGCATTTCCTATTGTCTACGTTTCGTGTTTGCGGTCTAGATAAGCCAGGCATTAAATGAACAGAGGGATCGATTCTCGACGAATTTAATTAATCGGTAGTTACGATTTTATATATCATATAATATAAAAGCCATTGATGCTACAGTAAAGAAACGAAATTTCGATGGATGTAAAACTTTGTATACATCTTCGTACTTGGAGAAGATATCTCAATTGTTTGAAACCCTAGAGAGGTGAGTGGACTTCCGTTCTCCAGGGATGTATTATAGTTGTTATACTGGGATTTGAAATGACTCTCAATGTAATGTGATTGGCGGCTGTGATTTATCCCCATTCGTATTAATTTTTAATTCAGTCACGTATTAAAAATGTTATCAGCTTAGTATTCATCTTTTAAGTCAATTTAAATCTAACTTCATCATAGATGTTACGAGTTTTCAAGAGTTGACCAATTTCAGGAATCGAAGGTGACGAACGTTTAAGAGGGGGGATAACGAGGTTTATATATGCGTTCAGTGTTCTGGAGCGACATTTACAAACGTTTGGGGTTAAGGACACAATCGTATAGTAACTCTAGTAAAAATAAGCTTTAAAATTTATAATTGTTACAGAACGAATTGTTTGAAACATTTGAAACGCAAGTTTAAAGACGATTCCCTTTGTTAATACGATAGGTAATTATCTGTTCGTGTACTTTCGTTATCTTTATGAAATATCTCGTAATTACATATTACTTCGTAATATTTGCAGATTGTCTCAAATTGTTCCAAATTGTTCCAACGTGATAAGTAAAAAATTTGCAAGTAGCATTCGATTACTTCCGTGAGCTATGTATACCTATTTACAAAAGTGGTAACATTTATCAAAGCTCGACCTATATCGTTCCCCTCGTTGCACAGCTGCCTGTTTCATCGTATTCGGATCTTGTTGGTAAACAGACAAGTGCATGTTTCTCCCTTGATGAACGCGCCGGGTACTTTGTTTTATGTTTCACGTTCCACTTGATCGCATTGTCGAGCAAGCGTGAGAACTGTTGCCTGTCATTTGCGCGCGATTTTAATACATATTTAGCGTGCTAGGATCGCCGCCGCGATGGGCGACGGTGGAGTAATAGTCTCGAGGATAAAAAGGCGGCTAACAACGAGGAAAACGCCTCGTAAAAGGTAATGAATTTACGGACGCGTTTTCCGTAATATTACGCGCTGTATTATGGCACAACGCCAGCCTCGACGAACCTTGGCAAAAGGGACTGAGGAAGAGGGGAAAGGAAAATAATAAAAGGAGAAAACAACGTAAAAAGCGTGTAAAAAGTTAGGCGAGTGAAGACGCGCAGGCGCAAACCGATCCGAAATGCTGTATGGACCCACGCCACGTATTATGAAGGGGGGGAGGGATGTAATATCACAGTGATTAGTTGCCGCGTAGAACAATTATTGTAGAATGAAATCGGCCGCGAGGGAGGCCAGCTTAGCGAATTACGCTGTACTCGAAACGATTATTGCCGCATTAATTTCGTTTTATGCGTCTTGTTGCAGGTCCGAGCCGCGGAATAATTCGGAGCAACGACGTTTCCCTCGCTTCCTTCCACGAAAACGGCCTCCTATTATTAGGTTGCTGTTGAATACCAGACGACCGCAATAAGCAAAACTACCAATTCTAAAAGAAAAAAGAAGAAAAAACAGAAAAACAAGTAAGTACACGAACAATTTATACACATGTATATTTTTTTTCTCTGTATGTACCTGTTTTTCTTGTTTTCTCCTTGGCTAGATCTTTTGTTCCATCTTTTCACGTGTGCTTTGTTTCTTTCTTCGTACGCGTCCCTGTAATTCGTTAACCTTTGGCGCTGGAATGACGTGCCACGCTCCAAAATTGTAATATTTTCTCAGTTTTAAGTATATTTAAGTAAAGCAAAACAAGCAAAACGTGAATAATAAATTTATTATTTCTCAATAATTCGTATCCAGTGATATCATACCGACGAGTTCGAAAAGAAAGCGACAAATTATTATATACGGTTTGGTCACTCGTTATGGTCCGCAATCAGTTGCCAGCGCAAGTTAACTCGTAACTTCTCTCGGAGAAAACGCTAAGCGCGCTCGGCCCGTTATCCGACAGTAAAATATTCTCGACTAATTCTTCTATTTCTACGCTGGCCCGTGTGAAACAACGAGAGCGAGAAAAATATATTCCGACGCGTAGGGTCCCTCGGGAAAATTATTAACATTAGTCCGCGCGTGCGCGTATACACAACTACTGGCTCGTGAATTGTTTGAACAGATATTAAGTATTCAATCGAATTAAATTTCAATTTGTTTTCCTGGTATACACTCTGTGTGACGAAATGTTTGCCTTATCGAAGGTTGGTTGCGCAAGACTGTCACGTAGGTAAAATTTTTCGCAAAAAGAAAATTTTAATGATCATTTGAGGACTTTCTTGCGTTTTATGATCGAAACCTATTCGTCAACTCTCAGTCTCTGTTTACTGCTTGCCTTTTCGTTTGTTCTCTCCTCCAAAATTCCTCCAATCTCGAACCGAAAGTGCTGAAATGCGCAAAAGCATGCAAACTACGTTACGACGATAATGGGCGTAGTAAATAAGCAAGTGCAGGCTAAATTATAGCTGTCCCCCACTCCACCCTTCATCCATCTTTTCCACTGCTCCTGCTTAGAACGAGAGGTAGTGAGAGACAGGGGAGGAAGGGGGGGACAGCTGCTGAAACCACTTAACTTAACGAATCCTGCGGATAAAGGGTTATACCTCGTTGCACAAAGGAGAACACTCGAAAAAATATAATTAAATGCTTTATTCATAATTCTCCTTTACTCTCTACTCTTTTATCCGCCCTTGTCTTCCTTCCGCCCTTCTCCCAAAACGTGTCCCCCTCTTTCTCTTTTCTTTCATTTGCGTTTCTTTCTCTCTTTCTCCTGCGCGTCTCTGTGTGTGTATGTGTGTGTGTTTCTCCTTTTGACACAGGTAGAAGAGTACACGAGCTCGCGAATGCAAACGAATATAAAACAATCGTTCGTTATGCCCCGGGAGACGTTACAAACGAGCCTGAGCATTCGCGTTATTACGCACGGAGTCGCAGGTGCGTAACAGGTCAAATTTATCAGAAGGGCAAGAGGGAGACGCGCGACATTCGTCTAGTCGTAGAGAGAGTAGTGCTGTAGGGAGAAAATGGAGGAGTGGCGAGGGAAGGTAAGCAGCCAATGACAATATAGAGTTAGGGAAGTGGAGAAAAGTCATGCACCGGTGTGAAACAGTTCTGGAGGCGTATATCAGAGTTAACTATTCTGGGGAGCTGGATTCACCCCCCCCCCCCCTTCCGCACTCGCGCTCTTCTCTATCAGCCTGGTCGTCGAAATTACGTTTTCGAGTCACTTCACCAAACGAGATTTGCCTATGCATCGAGAGAGGGAGAAAAGTTCACCCTCTATCGGCGGAATTTTTGCAATACACTTTTGAATAGCCGCCATTGCTTGTGCTCGACTGAGCCCCAAGCTTTTCAACGGAGCACATACACGTACGTACGTACGTACACACACACACACACGGAACAGAGGCGAACAGAGAGACAGACGTGCGTGTGTGTGTGTACGTGTGTGTGTGTGTGTGTGTATGTGTGTGGAAGTTAGGGCGCGAGAAAGACGGAGCATAAAACGCGAGACAGAGGGATGGGTGGATTGCGGGGGGATGGGGACAGAACGTACAGAGTGATAACTATTCCCTTCTGAAACTGCATGTTGCCTTGTTGCCTGCAGGAAGAAAAGCTGTTCCGGTGCAAATTGAACGGTACCGTCGAGTACATAATTTGCACGTAACAAATTCGTTATCATGCCGTTTTCACAGCGTTGATTAACCAAGCTGTATTTTCACGTTAAATTTGTTTCACGGTTATCCATCGATTTTATTTGCGAGGTACAAATCGTTTTTATAATTAAAACCTATATTTTCCACCAATTTTCAATATTATTGTTTGATATTTTCGATATTCGATTCGGGCCGTCAAATTATATCGTTTATCTACGAAATTGTATATAATATACAAATAAGCCTCTTAACGCAATTCCAATGATTGAAATCAAATTGATCGCGACGTATAACCTCCGACGTGTGCGCTTGTGCTCTAAACTCGTCGTTCCTTAGTATAGTTTGTAATTAAAAAACATACACGTACGTGCGTGTATTCACTGTATCGATAGGAATGCTAATTTACAGATTACGAAACCCGCGCAGTAAAGTTACACACACATAGGGGGGCGTTGAAAGTAATAGACTACTCGCGGGCGAATATTTTCCTGCACGGTACAAGGGGGACCGAATTATTCGTCGTAGTGATTATTACGTTCCGTCGCACATATGTGTCCAATGAAACACAGATACGGACATAAAAAAGGAGAGCGCAAAGGAAAGAAAAGAAAAGAAGACGTACAGTGTGACGAAGGAGAGCAAATGAACGAGGGCTTGGAATAGAAGAGTGGTGGGAGTAAATAGAGGACATGTACACCCTAGTCTAGCCTCGGTGTGTATAGTCGCACGCGTCCCCGGTATCGAACGAAAATGTCGGTGGAAAAAGAGGGAGAAAAGAAGAAGGGTTAGGGGGGAGGTACGCGTAGCGTTGGAAGATAGGCGCGAGAAGGACGAAGATACCGCTGCCGGCGAAACTGGCGCGATTCCAATGAACGAAGAAAGAAAAGAGAGGAATACACAGGTACATGTCGCGACACAAAACGGGTCCAGTCATTCTCGAAATAGGCGGCTGGAATGTCAGTTCTTGGCGGAGTGTGAGACAAAGACAAATAGATAGAAAGAAACCGGGGGATAAAACGAGAGCGCGCGAAAAGAAGAGAAAGAGAAAGAAGATTCCTACCTATCCCCACCGCGTACTCTGCTGCCGCTGCCGCCTGTTCGCCTGTTCGCCGACTCGTTCGCCCGTTCTTGTTCCTTTCTTGATTCTTCGTTCTTTATAATACGGATACAGAGAAGGAGAGGAAAAGGCCACCCATGTCTAGGCCACGATCTTGGAAGACGGTGAGCAGCAGCAGCCAGTCGGCACAAAGGAGAGAAGAACGACAAGCACGACAAGCGGGCCACCGAGAAAGATACCGATGGCATTTAATAGCTTACCTCAGAACGTTTTAGATAATGACTGGCTGGACCTCGAAGTGCCTTCTTTCGTTTGATTCCGACCGTAGCGCGGCGCGGCGCGGCGTGGCATGGCATGACGCGAGGAGGAGGAGAGGTTATGTCGCTTTTTCTTTCTCTTTCGAACGAGGGGAGCGAAACGGGGCGGGTAGATGGACGAA
The DNA here is from genome assembly GCA_030673865.1 of Melipona bicolor. Classification (NCBI taxonomy): domain Eukaryota; kingdom Metazoa; phylum Arthropoda; class Insecta; order Hymenoptera; family Apidae; genus Melipona; species Melipona bicolor. Next base: position 49,689 of record JAHYIQ010000068.1, on the reverse strand, counting down.
AAGGGAAGTGCACTATTCCCGTGGCTTGTTGCCGAAGAGATGAACGAAACAGAGAAAACGCCAGTGAAATGAAATGATTGATACTACTCCTTTTTTCCTTTTTTTTTTTTTTTTTTGTTACTCTTTCTTTTTCTCGTTTCGCCAACATCTATAAAAAGTAACGCGACTGAAAAAGTAAAATTAATTGCACACGGGGTTATCGTTCGTTCGAACGGAGAAAAAAAAAACGAGCGACGTGAATAGACGAGCGTGAAATATATTTTTTACTCCATTAGAACATTCTTGAAATATGAGCGAATTTTTCCTCCCTCGTATTAAAATACATATATTTGCTCTCGCGAGGTTGAAAATTATCGAAATACGAATTACATACCGTTACATACCGAAAAACGTTCATTGACTCTCCTAGTAATTTTTCTTCCACCGTGCACGCGTACATTTCGCAGATGATACGAGAGATAAAAAAAAAAACAAAAAGTAGCAGAGGAAACAGTAGCTTCTAACATTATCGGTGTTTCGTTTCCGCTGGTTTTTTTCCCGCGCGCGCGTTTCCGAACTAACTAGTCCAGAAAACTCGATGAAGTGGGAAACACGCTGTTTAAACAAAACTGGCGCAAGGGCGGAGGGGAGACAGCTGCGCGGAAGAAATGTTTTTCGCATTTGTTTAAATTGAAACGTGGCGTGAGCGTTTTGGTTGAACGGTGGAAAGCGCTGGAAACGTTTAAAATTCGCAAACTCGTTCCCTCGCGTTTTTCCCTCCTTTCTTAAATTAAGAATTTTTTTTTTTTTGTGCACAGACTTCCTTTCTATTTCGTATTTTATATTACATCTTTTATAATAACTATTCTTGTTTCTCTCGCTTTTTTTTTCTTTTTTTTCTTTTTTTTTTTTTTTTTGGTTCTCGCGACAGCAACCGTGCTGCAATTTTCGTTGATAATAGAAATGTCTCGTGAAAACGAGACCAGAGGCGACGTTTCGCAATTCAGACGAATTGTGTGCTTGACAAAATCTCGCGTTTCTCGTAGATTGTTTCGAACGGAGTATGGACGAATTTATTAAATTCGTGACCGAACCGTCGAGCGTATGAATATTTGTAGTTTGAATGATGAATCTGCATTGTCGAGAAATTTATAAACCGATTGCTGAAACTAAAAGAGAGAGAGAGAGAGAGAGAGAGAGAGAGAGAGAGAGAGAGAGAGAGAGAAATTGTGTGAATATTGATGCTTGCTAATAAATATTTATACAGTCGCAAAAGTATTGGAACTAGCATTTATAATCGTATAAATGTTGAAAACATTTTAGCGAGTCGCTATGCGTGATCGGATTATTTCCGTTTTAATTCAGAAATGAAACGTATGAAACGTTTATGACGAAACTTTAGTATTCGGCTTGCAATAGGATTTTTGAGAGTAGTATTGGTATTGCATTGAATATCAAGGACACGCGTAACTCCAACACGTCCGCGGTATTAAGTAACTCACTGTTAAGCGAGAAAAACTTGACTGTACGTGATTTATTGTTTATCGGTGAAAAAACAGGGCGCTACGTGATCTGCGGTTGACCGACGTACTACAAAAAAGGTTCGTATCGCGTAATTCACAGTTGTACGTGATCGTAGATTTCGCGAGAAACAGATGAGCGATCGTATGTACTATCGCGTTAGTCACTCTTTGTATTACGTGACGTATTCGTTGTAAAAAATACCACGATACGTGTCACTTCTTATCCTTTGCCTCTTGTCTAAATCGCACGCAAGACCAAATTGATAAGAGTGAAAAATATTTCACACGAGAGTTTTCCTCGCGTCAGAGAATATGTTACTCTATTATCTACAAGTATTTAAACGCCTGGTGTAACTCAATCAAACAGTTTGTGTTTGTAAAACGTTTGTCTCCTTGTCGCGACTGGAATGTAAATTGAAACTGCATCAAGTCGATGGGCACGCAAGTTGTATCTTGGAAACTGGAAAATGCTCGTGAAATACTCGATGATATTTTCAATGTTTATCGCCCGGCAGGATCTTTGATATTGTGAAAGACTTTGAAACGTTGTCAAGACTTTTACATTTTCAAAGGTTTTTAAAAGGTTTTTAAGGTTCGAGATTTTCAAGGTACTCGAGGCTCGAGATTTTCAAGAGTTTCAAGATACATATCGGGACACGTTCGAAGTGATCCCGAGTGCTGCTGCACCAGTACATGCATCGCTCAAATATCGCTTAATATCACTTTTAGAACGAACTCTCTGCGCCGCGTTCCCTGCGAGATTGAAAAGTTTCATTTATGTACGTACGTTTCGTAGTGCATATTCGTAGTCATATTTGGAAGTATTGAAATGCTTATAGACGGTAGCGTACGTACGAAACAAAAGGCGTAATGCATCTGCTCTGTAATATAATAACAACGCGCGGGAGTGTTTGAAACAGTTACAGCTGTTACCCGGAACGGAAGTGAGCGCGACCATTTAGTTCTCGGTGGAAAGTGCAGACACGAAATCATTAACGCAATACATACATAATGGTCGGTTTGTGTTAAGAGAAATTTACTTACCTTTTTCTCATGGCACGGACAAGATACACTTATGTCACCGGTTCTTTGCGCTATTACGCGAACGTATTGCCCGTTTATCGCGTGGCATCACTGCACGAGTAACTACCACTTGGAAAATGCGTGTAACGTGTAATTGATCCAGGCGGTAACGCGATCTGTTACAATCGCGAGAGATATGTTAATGGAGAGAAATCGTCGTTTCTTATTAACTTTAGTCCCAGCGTGTATTCTTTCTTACTAATGCTTTCCCGGCGAACATTATTTTTATATACGCGTTGTGAATAATTGTGTAATTGTTATTGTAGCATTATAATTTTTTAAAGTACTACGATCGAACTTTGATCGATACGACAGATTTCAGATTTGGCTGATATTAATTTCTGGTTGGACAGAAGCACGATTGCGTAAATCTATTTTGGTTTAATCGTCGTTTAAATTACAGTGATTTGTACGTAGAATATTTTGATACAGTTGTCCTAGTGTCAACAAATATTTTCATTCATTTATTCATATCAATATTTTTCGACAACCTTGGAATCATGGAATCCAATTTCACTTCACTCTCATTTAAATTTTCTGCAACGTGCGTTCATTAATTTGATGCGATAAGAATCCATAGTCACGAAATTACATTTAGAAGCTTGAAATATCCGTGAGATCGTGAGGAATACAAGTTCCTGTGCAGAGCTGTCTTCAGATTTATATCTTTACCGATATAATCAGACCTAGTCGTATCATATCACTAAACTGCAGATTTTTTGGCGTTTATAGGAAATTTTCAAACGCAAAGCAAATCCTATGAGAGAAAAAAGAAATATGGCATTCTACAATATTTGGCATAACTTCCTTGATTATCTCAATTTTTCTTAATTGATTGATCTCCTCGAAAATAGGAATTCCCATGAAAAAATCTGCTTGTTGCAGTGGCAGTAAGGTTTTTAAAAGATGTTCGAAACGAGTACATTGGAACACTTTCGCGAGGTGTATGTTCATTCTAACACAACGCACTCCGATCGTCACCGATCGGTCCGATCGATTTGGCAGGTTTCAAGAATTAAGTTGCTTCCTCCACGAAAAATTTCACTTGCATCCGTGTATCGTCGATAAATCTTGCTGTTGATATTTCGATACCTTTGTCCATCTCCCTCTTTCCTCCTTCTTTCTTTCTTCGTCCGAAGAGTTACCAAATTGTTGCCCTTGGGGACAGGCAGATCGTTTCATCGGTATAATTCGCTAAGAAGCGAAGTTGCGAATCGCGGTGTCGATATTATCTTCTCGCGGCTGATATTATCAATCTCTGGAACCAATCCAGAGTGCAAGGTAGTGCGTCTTGCATGCATAAATTTTGTACACACACCGAGGAGGGGGGAGGAAGGGTGGACGATGCCTATAGCGAAAAACGGGCGTGTGTGCGTGCGTTGGAGCCCGTAATTCGAGGCACAGGCCGTTAATTCGATATACGTGTGTGCGACTGACAGGAGTGTCTCCCTCCGCAGTTGTTTTTTTCGTCGATATCTTCGAAAAGGAATTCTCTCCTGGCGTGTAATGTAACTCGATACCGATCTTTCATCGGAGAAATGGTAATGTTCCTGTAAGATAGATAATGCTTTACAATCGTGTTTTATAACGTTTTGCAATTTGTAACGTAAATTTGCTGAGGAATATGTCGGAATTTTTTTTTTTTTTTTTTTTTTGATTACTTGAGAAAAGATTCTCTCAATTCATTGACAAACGGTAGCAGAGTTTGCAATGTAAAATCTGGCAAATCAGTTTCAGAATTGAGACAACGCATAAATTTCGTTCGAAACGAGAACGATACTTTCGGTCTTAACCATGTGTCCGATCGAGTTAATTGTACTAGGTATGTGTGTGATTGATGGAGTAGCGGGTCGAAGTGACAAGTAGTATAGTTTAAAATTGCGGCGACAAGTAGTGGTATGTATGATACTGTAAATACAGTTAGTGATTGAGTTCTTTTTTTATCGTGCTGTTTTGTACCGCGCAGCATTCTTTCCTTGTTTTTGGAGTTTACGATTTCTAGCTGTCGATCGGATCGGTTGCGCAAGATTTAAGAACAAAGTACCAAACCGCACGAAGCAAAGTTTGAAATATATCTATTTGATCTGTCTTTTGTCGGACACCGAGCTATCATCCCGAGATTCCTGATTTCCAGGTTAACTGTGTATTTTCCTGTCCGACCGATCGTGCACAACGTACATCACTTACGTACGACACTATCGATCTAATTGCTTTACGGCTGAAATATGATTTGCCAGATGGCGATGGCCCCTCCTTGAATAATGAGCACCCGCATGAATGAAACATTGAATTTCATAATGGCGAAACTTCTTCAATTTTCATGAATCTTTGATATTGCGAACGAGACGCAACTCCCTTAATAATTTTCATCTTAAAATTAATACATACTCCGGAATTAACTGGCTACTTTCTTAAAAGCTGTACTTTAACGTTTCTTAAATTTAAATTTTTATTTTATTAATTTCAAATTTAAATTGAATCGTTATCGTTCGAGATATGTTTTCAGTTAACAGAGTTTTCTTCATTGTATATATATCAATAACATCCGTGATCCTTTTAATATCATCAACAGTATTACTCGCTCTAGAAATAAATGCGGTTGCTTCACGAAAAAAATAGCTTCAATACGAATGAGTAAGTACCTAGAACACGCCTGACTACAAGCATAAATGCTGTTTGCACGTTGAACCCTTACTTAGTTACAATTGAATACCTCTTCAATGAGTTTACACTCGTGAGCGTTATACGTACAATAGATCGTGGTAATTACTATTATATAGAATCTTAATCACGAGTAGTGCTTGGTTTATACAATCACTTTGCCGTACTTATCCTTCGCAAAGATTCAAGTGTCATTTTTTTGTCCCCTTATTTAAGATTGTTCCCTAATCTTATCCGTTTGTCGATGAAATTTATTTTTCATTGTGCCTAGAGTACAATACGCGATATTAATAATACATAGATACGTATGTGTGTGTGTGTGTGTGTGTGTGTGTGTGTGTGTGTGTGTGTGTGTATATATATAAATAACGCGAATATTTATACAACTACGTTAATTTGTCAATTTCAACGTGGTCAGCTGGTAATGATAAAAGTTAAGACAGTTGATAATTACGAAAGATAGATACTATGACAGTGATTGAAGGGGGGAGGGGGGCAAAGTTCCGTGGCTATTCCAAGTACACGTTCCACTTCTTTTTTTTTTTCTCTCTGTTTTTTAATCACCGGCTGCGTGCGACACTCCCATTCGACGTGAGTAATTCGAGAGGGAACAGAACGATTTTTTCGTACGACGGATCGTGACGAGCTCGAACGAAAATAGTACCCTGCAAAGACAATAGCGCGTGACGATCTTAAGGTCAACGTACAGAATTTTATAAACTTTGCTATCGTCTATTTTGATATCCCATCGATAGGACACCGTGTACTTCTTCCCTTTTTCTCTTCTTCTCCACACTTTTTCCCTTTTATTATATATATATTTTTATTACTTTATTGCTCATAACCATAGAGCAAAAAACGTTAATGAGTAGCCGCTTTGCGCGAGTATAATACGTTCGTATCTTGGCAATTTTATGATAATTAATTACCTGTGCAATTACGCGGAGCCTTTTTTAAAATCTCGAGCGTATAAAACATTTTCGCGAACCGGGCGCAAATCGTCAGAGTGAATAACGATAATCGAGAAATCTGTCATCCGTTTCACAGACTGGGGGAACAAAAAAGTGTCGTTCCATTGATGGCCGAAAGGCAAAACGAATAATAATAAACAAAACAATGAAAAAAAAAAAAACAAAAAACAGAAATATCGTGCCGGTTATGAATTACAAAAAAAAGAAAGCATCAGAATGCATTTTATTTCCATAAATTTCTATTGTTTTGAAAAGCCATTTCTGACTCGATTCGAAATACAAGGTTAATACATTCGGTGACTAAAAAATATTGTGTTTGACTCTGGGTACGGGCAGAGAGAGAAAGAGAGAGAAAAAAGGGACGTAAAATCTCGAAAACATGATTATCGGTTCCCCGGTAGGTAAAAGTGAAAGAAAAAAAGGAAAAGGAACAAAAAAAAAATCTCCAGACGCTCCTAATACCGACGTGGGAGCCTTGAAAAGCGTGTAATTGCGCTAGGACTGTATGTGTGCGCTCGGACACAAGTATCATTCTTTCCTTCCTCCCTCACGGGGCGTCGGCGTTTGAGGGTGCAAAACTGTGTACAAGATGAAGCGACGCCGCTTTGTTGCGTACCTTCGCCGTGCTCCTACAATTAGACTAGCCCTCGTACTCATTTTGGTGGTCTCCTTTGGCTCTCTCTCAGTGTTCTTGCAGGAGAATGAAAGAGCGAAAGGAAAGAAACACAGGTACGGCGAGAGCCCACCCGAGAAAACGATGAGAAGCGATTCCGAGAAAAGGGTAGACGCGTCTATGACTGGAGGCGTATCGTTTTGTCGGAATCTCGCGGCAATGTATACACATTGTCCTGACATAGCCTAACCTCGAATATTTTCGCGTATCACGACCACTTAGTCGATGTTCCCTCGATGATATATTTCTTTACTTTTGTTGTTTGTCGGTCTGTAGAGATACATAAATACAGGATCTCCCTGTTTAGGCTATAAGTGCAATTATCTCCGAAACTACCTATCCATTTAAAGAACATTTCAAATGCATTTTTTAAATGACAAATAATTACGGAAATGTTTGCATTTATACATCAAAATGGGACACTTTGTGTTCCATTCGATCGTCGAAAGCTGTTGTTACGTTTACAAGTAATTGGCGAATATTTTGTGTGATATTTAACTCCTTGCGCTGGCAACTGGTTCGCGGACCATAACGAGTGACCGAACCGTATACAATAATTCGTCGCTTTCTTTTTCTTTTGAACTCGTTGGTACGATATCACTGGATAGAAATTATTAATAAGTAATAAACTTATCATAAGTAATAAACTTACATTTAAATATACATAAAATTGAGAAAATGTTGCAAATGGACAAAAACTTCTCGACGTCCGTGGCATGTCATTCCAGCGCAAGAGGTTAAATATCACAGTCTGGAAAATTATTTTAAAAATCAGTCTCATCTTACTAAAGAACTTTTTGTTCTCCTTGTTAAATTCTTGTTAAATGTAAAGGTCGATAAAATTGTCAATAAAATAATTTCAATTAAACGTTAAAAAGAAAGTGAATAAGCATTAATTTAAGATATCGAGTACTCTCTGGAAGGAATTTAGTAATAGCCGATGAAAAGTACCGATACGATATTACATCGAGATCGGATCCGTCACGGGACAGTTGAATTGCTACAGTTTGCTCGCGATATTGGCAAACAGCGACAGTCATTGATCGGCCGTTCAAACAATTTGTCTGTTGGTTTGATTGAAAGCGGGCAAACAATAAATTAACTATAATTATCTTCTTTCCCTAACAAGAGGCAAAAAGTGTATGTACGGTGTCTGTGCGCGATTTGCTACCGCGCATTATCTCTCTCCTCCCCCCCCACTCTCTCTCATTCGCAGAAGAATCGAGCGAAATATCATACGAAACTATTTGTACAAACACGGCACATGCACTCGAGAACCTGGGGGATAATTGTTCGAAAAATAAAATTGAATGTCGTTTGGTATGCGTAACTAAATAAAAGGTGGCTATAGTTGCGACGTGACCTCAATGCATTGGTGTGTATACGTTGGGAAATTTAATTGAAACATCACAAAAGCTCGTGAATTCTCTTTAGTTTCACGGCGGATAATTAAAAACCTGTGTGTTGTGATATTCATAAACGTTGTTTCAAACGGGCAAACACACACACACACACACACACACACACACACACACACACACACACACACACACACACACACACACACACACACACACACACACACACACACACACACACACACATACTCGCACGATCCTGAAGGAAGTTTCCGGTGACCAAACGAGAAACTTTCGCGGAATGGGCTAAGGAGGACAAGGCGGGGGAAGATGAGAATGGAAACAAATCTATTTGCATTGACAAGTTAAATGAAGTTAAGCGAATCGAAGATCTCGAGGTTGCGATACTAATTTGTCATTCAGGCATGTCTAGGATCATTTCCTGGGATTCCTTCCTTTCGCGAGGAACTGTTCAACTATGAATTACGTTGTTCGAAGAACATAATTCGAAACATTCCAATATTTCTCTCCTCGGTTCATAAAACTTCTATGTAGTACATTTTTAGATTATGTATAATTGTAGTTTCTAATTTATATGCAATTTTTGAAATGTCTTGTATACAATACATACAATGTACGCATAAGAGTTTTCTACAAGTGTTCAAAATATTTTTGTAAATCATCACAGATTCCAGTTACTAATTTTCATATTACCAGTTACGTAAAACACGTAAAAGGATAAATTATCTTGAATGAATTTGTCATAGAACGAATAAATAGTTTCACAAAGCTAGTTTTACAAGTTGTATCATATACATTTTTTTTTAAGTTAACGATTAGATAAATGCATATTGAATTCCAAGTGAGACATCCTGCATATATCTTGCCAACAGAGATATCTCGTTACACTGGCTAGCAAGCTAAGGGAAATTGAAATCTTTTTTTATCGATCTGGAAATTTTTTCTGGAGTTTCCAATGTTACCGGCTGATTCGAAAACGCATTTTATCTAATTCCTCGGAGAACTTGGTCCATTTTATGGGAAGGCAGTATGTTTGTTCTCTGAAACCATCTTAACGATTTCTTTTATCGGTGCTTTGCTGGTCGTTTCCGTTGCGAATGAATATTGCGCAATGTGGGAAATATCACTTTTCCACCATCGGCCCAGAGGAAACACTAAGAGAAGAAAATTATCTGCAACGTTCAATTCTATTAAATATTTATATTATTGTACATTAAATATCCCGTCGTTAGTTCAATCAAATGCACGTTTAAATCACGGAATACACGTGTAAATAATTCTATCATAAGTCAATTGCCTCCAACACGAGAACGCATCGTTATCAGATGACAATTTATCTACGCGAGAGTTGGACGTTTCAACTATATATATATAGTTACGATATTATAGATCTTCGTGCATACACGTGCGTCCGATATCCCCCATCAGATATCGTGGTTCAAAACATCTTCGTACAAACCGAAACAAAAACGAAATCCCAATCGGAGGGAAATAATTGTTTGTCCCGAGCTGTGTGAAATTTCAGTTCGCGTGGCACTTTGACTTGGAATTTCTCGTTTTTGTAAAAAAAGAAAAAAGAAAAAAAAACGAGAAGTTTCCAACCGTGGAACCGCCAGTAGTAGTCTCCCTTTTCCGTAGAAAAGGAAGAAATTCTGAATCGAGCTGGCCAACTGAAAATTTCAACTCGCCGGGAAAGCTTAATAAAGAAAGTTGGTGAAGTCCTCTCTTCGGGGGGGAGGGGGGTAGGGGTTTGGGCAGGGTTTTGTCGCGTGGTTAAGTACCGCAAAGGAACTAGGTGTTTGTCCGATGAGCTCTCGCTGGTACAGTACAGTATTGGCCAGCCAAAGAGCGGTAGTTATAGAAGAAATTCCAATGGGCGAGGGCTCACGCTGGCTGGTTAGAATAAGGGCTCGCATTAACTTCCTGAACTCGGCGGGTATCACCGGCTTAATGAAATTCTCCGTCTGCTAGGAAGACTCTGGGAACAACTTCGCGTCTTTATCGTGAAAACGGGCAAGGAAAGCTGCCAACTCCATTTACGGGGAGCTGCTATCATTGCGCCAGTCCAGATATGCCGGCAGGTCGTTACGCCCCGAGCAGCGAGCATTACTACACAAGTGAAAGAGGCGCGCGTTTTCCCTCGATGTACACGTCGCGCTCGCGCGCGATCTATCTTGCCCGGGGTGTTTGTATAAAGGTAACTTAACGATAAATATATGCAGACGCGCGTGGAAACAGCGGAGTCGTGAGCAACGTCGCGCAGAGAATACCGCGCGGGATGCGAGAAAGATAGCGAAGCAAACGCGAGCACTTTGGCGGCCGTAATTTCGCACAACTTGATCGTAGAGCCATCAAACGTTCTTTCAGCCCTGAATTTGTCATTTTTTCTTTTCTTTTTTTTTCGTAACACGTAAAGACAACAGCTTGTTCACGAGTCACATATCTTATCTTTCATGGAGAGACAGTTTTAGTTGATCTCACGTTATTGAAATTTCCCTTTTTCTAGGAAGATATAAGTTATCCGAATCACCCAAATTAGAGAGTAGTAAAGGATGATTGAAATTATGGTTTTTCTTCGCGATCAGACGATAATTTTGACACACTGTATCTCGTCTTGAAACAACGAATGGTCCGAATGAAATTACGTTGGGTTTTTGCACAAGCTGCTGTGTACCATTGGTCATAATAAAGCTTCAGAGGGAGAGTTACGATGATACAGAAATTCTCGTATAACATTTTTATTTCTGTAAAAAAAAAAGAAAGATTCTAAGTAAATCGAATCGATAATATGTAAAGTAGGGGTCGTGTTAATATTGGAAATTGTCGTTCCGATTCGTATTTAATGGACGTTGTAGACGTTATAGTTGCTTTAGTCCATTTCCATTTTATTTTTTAGGAGCGAGCATTTCGGTGGTAACGTTCAGAGAAAACAAATCGTGCGTCATGTACGTGAGAAGTTCAACAGGTTGAGAAATAGATCTTAGATCTGGCTGGTAGTCCGAAAATTGGAGGGAGGGGGAAACTGCTTTTCTTCTCTCCCTCTCCCTCTCCCTCTCCCTCTCGTTCTTCCTTCACTTCTAACTTCAGTCGTCATCATTTTCTTAAATCTTTTTTGACACCCTTATTTCACTTTTCACGTCTGGCTTTTCTCTTTCACTTTCCTGATTCACCTCTTCGTCTGCTTCTACGTCTGCCAGGCTTTTACATTATACATTTCCTTCTCTGCTTTCCTTTTTACTTTCTACGACTTTTGTTTCTTCCTTTCTCTTTTTGTATCTCTGTAGAATAGGTAGTTTCCTTATTTTTTGTACATCTTTATTATTTTCAAACTATGGCTCTTTGATATAGACTATGTAAATCACTTGATTTCTCAAATTTATATATATTTTTCGAGTCACCTTTGACATTGTATAATTCTGTATTTAAAACAATTTTCTAGTCACACTATTTATCTTCGTCTGAGTGTAATTGTAGTAACCGAAATGTCATACAATACACTTAACACATTTATTATACACTTCAGTGTAAGCTGTAATGGTAGCGTTAAATACCTATATTACGCCTTTTCCACCTAGTCTCTCTTTCTCGGTATTCGTTCGTTCATCCTTTCACAGCAATATTATTCAACACCATGCATCCTTCAGTATTTCTCTTTCCCAAGCTGCATTTCTTTTTGCACCGATCTTTCAGCGAGTTCGAACAGTTGGGCACCCCCTGGAGTGCCTCCTACCGCGGCATTGCCAACCCCTTCGAGTAGCACTCGTAACATCTCGCTAATACCTATTATATTAAACTCTTGTTACGAAGGGGACATTGCAAAGGCTTTTGTTAAGTGCAAACGCACAAAGCTAATTTGAAACGGCGTTTTAATCAAAAGTCGTCGTAGTATCCGTGCTGTGCGCGCACGCGCGCCACCCGATTAAAACGAAACGATTGGAAGAAAATGTTGACGATGATCTACCTCCGGCCAATTAAATGACAGAATTATGTACCGAGATTCAATCGTGAGAGGGGTTGTTGAGCACCTTGTTCAAACAACGTTGAAATACAGTTTTTTTTCAATGCGTTCAAAAGGGTATCCGCGAACACTTTCGTCGACTAAATATTTATCTTCCTTTCATCGGGGTTTTTGTTCACGCGGCGTTTGTTTGCCTTGCGTAGTCTTCGTCTCTTCGTCGTCGTCGTCACTTCAGAACGATGATTAGCTTCTCAGTAATAATTGAGATAACGAGATACTGTAATTACGTGAAAATTAAAATGCAACTATTTTATCTGACCATCTTAAAAATTAAAACCCAACTGTACTTGTCAACAAAGATAATGATACAATTACCTAAATAATAGAATAAATCTCTTTATTGCCGATGAAAGAAAGAAGATAATAGTGTCTAAAGTATTTTTGCAATTTTCTTTTGTAGCCGCGATATTGGAAAATAGAACGCAATAACGAGTGGAAAAACTAAAAGGTAAATGAAACGTCGCGTCAACGAGTTAAACGACCGAGATCCCTTATCGTACAATGCAGACTTTTAGCAAAATCGGTCCTTCGTGGAATCCCTTAAAATTGCTCGTTAAAATTCAGTTACCAACCCGGGCGTCGATAACCATCGAGCGATAACGCTCGATTGTTTCCTAGATAAGGCCCCTAGATTTTCATCAGGGGCGTGTAAGCGGCGCGAGAACAATATCATCGAAAGTAAATTCATCGCTCGTGGGAAAGGAATGCGCGGATACCGCAAAGAGAAGGGGGGGAGGGAATCCATCCATCGTTGGTTTGTGGAGAAACGTGGAAAGAGAAAAGAATAAGAAGAAGAAAAAAGGAATAAGAGTAGTGGGAGTAAGAGTAGCAGAACGAGACGAAGAAACTAAGAAGCAAAAGTAGAAAAAGAAGAAGTGGAGGAGAAGGAGGAGGAAGAAGAAGAGAAAGAGAAAGAGAAGCAAAGGAAGAAATAGCAGTGGCATCGTGCCAGCGATCGATTGCAAGTATACAGCCGTGTGGCTTCGAGTTGAACATCCAGGAAGCAACTCGTAGGGAAAACGCATATATCCGGGGTACACGTTCGCGGAGAGTGGTCGAGGGGGTTAATAAAACCTGTCTGCACTCTCTGTATGCACTGCAGATCTAAAGTAAACGTAGTCTATGCCTGTACCACGTTGACGTACGGCCGAGACAAGTTGCGTATCGGCGGCAGTCTTCTCGTTTCCCTACCTTCTGCCCTTTTTCCTTACCCTTTCCCTTTCCCTTTCCACCTTCTACGGAGCATGTTACTCGGTTTTCTCATTTTCTCGAAATTGTTTCCTTCTGTTTATCTTCTCTTCCGTGTATTTTCTCTCTTTTTTCATCCATATCCCGTTTTTCCTCCTTCTTTTTTCTTCATTTTCGCTTATTTCGATCTTATTCCTTTCTTTGTTCCTGATTTTTAATTTCACTCCCTTGCAATAAAGTACAAATTTCACTTGCAAACTGCGACCCGGCCAATTCTAAGAAGTTCCGTTGAATTTTTAGTCGTTCAATTTTGCACAGGTTACGAAGAAATTTCTTCGCGCTTGTTCAAAGTTTCACCTTTCGCGCTATTTCAAATTTCAACAATAATTTCTCGAAAGAAATTGAAAAATAATGTTTTCATTCTCGTGTCGTCAGTGATCGAACGAGTTAGCTTGGTCTGTTGCTCGATTCTTTTTTTTTTTTTTGCTTCCCGTGATTCGGTAATTCTATTTGCCTGTTCAGCTTCCTCAATGCTTCCTCGATCTTCGTATTAGAACATTTAAAGCCGATAAAAAAGGGGGAGGAGCGGAGGTCTGAACTTCCTGCACCGAGAGTCGTACTAAAAGTGCTTGTATTTAAGACGATCGCACGGCTCCCGATAAGAAAAATATCGTGTAACGTTAAGCGGCCATAAATTACCTTCGATCAATCAGCTACAGAACTTATTATCATCGATTACAGGTGGATGGATAAAATGTAGGTTTGGCTCCGATCGGTATAATTAATAATTTCTCACGGATCATAAGGGGTGTTTCGAAGCCCTGTAATTCGTCAGGGAAGGAAAATCACCAGCCCCATAAGATATTAATTAACATGTTCCATGGTTAAATCATGTTTTGCCGATACGTACAACCATGTAACGGAGAATATCGGTCAAAACGATTTACAAAACGCATAGACACAGATTGTCCATTTCGTTAATGGAATATGTCGGTTCGGGGAGAACAAAGGTGCGCCATCTATGTATCGATGACGAATATTTCGAAATCTATTGTTCAATAAATGCGGTTTGATTTTATTACCGCATAATCGACCCGTAATAAGTTAACATTTCGTCGACGAGAATCGTGCCCCCGATGACAAATATAACGTCAATCGTGCGCGCGCGAAACGTTGGAAAATTCGAACGCAGATTTTACAACGATGCGATGCATATTGAGGGATTTAACGGCGGTCGTAGATTAAGGCTTAGCTGGATTTAAAAAATTTGCGATTAAAGGTAACGCGAAACCGCTGTTACGTGACTCGGGCATCATGATTCTGTATATAAGGTGCTCTGTAAATTTCTTCGTAAGGAAAGTATTATATACTCATTTGTAATACGAGGTAACGAGGATATTTCAAGTAAATATTACTAAATTCGAGTTATTTGAGTCTCTCCCCTTTTTCCTTTCTTTTTATCACTGAAAGTGATTTTAGCGGGGATAACCCAGAAAATCGGGCCTTTTACTCAGGTGTAACGCTACTGCAACGAAAATTAGCGATTGGTTGATTTGGGTCACGTGATTCGTGAGGGCGTGGGGTAGACTTCGAGTAGGAGTGGCGTTGTCTGGTACTGAGCGATTGCGCCTGTAATTTGTTTTGTATCGATTCAAATGTTTGCGTATCAATAAAATTTTATGGCAAGAAGGTCGTCTTTGTTTCCTAGTCGGAACAGTTGCTTCTGGGCCTTTCAGTGAGACGAATCGTACTGGGGTATAAGTCTTTTTTTTTACGTTTGTATCTTTTCAGATATTCTCTTATTTTTACAATACTTTAGTCATGAAAATTAAATACACGTGTATTTAGAAACTACGTTTCAAACAATATCAATTGGACAGGAAAATTGGAGTCAATATTTGCCTTTGTTTCTGATAAATAACATTCTCGTCACAGTTTATGCGACCCACCCTGTATATGTGCATATGTACACGTATCGAAAACTTTATGCTTGTGGCGTAACAAGGAAAGGATAAGGATGTAGGGAAGGCATGTGGTGAAAATTTCGTGCTGTTCGACGTCGCGTTCTCCGAGAGAGAATGTCTCGGAGCGTAATTTTATAATAACTGGACGAAGGGGCGAGACAACAAGAAGGAGGAGAGGTCCCGTTTCTAGCCCGTCTGTGCCTCGTCGCCGACAGGTTTCTGATCCCGAACCTGATCCGAAGTTGCCCCGAACTTGGTTCTCGTCTCTATCCTTTACCCCAAGTTCTCGCGTCCGCCAGGCCTCGGCTTACCTTTTACCGTATACGTCTTCTTGGTCAGTTAACTCAATTACCCGGTATCCGTCGTAACAAAATATTTTTTGAAAATTATATCCCTTTTCCATCGACGTGAGCCACGATCGAATTACGATTCATGGCTATTGTTTCACGAATTTCCGAATTGATTTTCGTCAAAAGTTGCATCGTGTACGCCTATTTAAATTCAGAATTATTCCGAATAGTATCATTTCTCTGTTAGAAGAACGTCAGGCTTGAGAATGTAAAATTTTTACAAATAATATTCGATCGTTGTTTCTCGAAATTTGTATTTGTGTACGATTTGTGGGTTACTGTGTTATTTGAAAATGGACGAATTGTAAATAATTATCACGCAGCGAATTTTTCATCAAAAATGGGAAAATCTTTTTTTCCATTATTTCTTTTTTCTAAAGGTATTAGTAAAGTATATTGCAAATATAAATGCAACGAAAGTTTATCTGGCAATTTGCTGAAATATATCGAATGGTGTGTTCACGTTCACGCGATACCGAAAATATACGTTTAACCAAGTTGCCAGCGCAACTGATTGCGGACCATAACGAGTGACCAAACCGTATACAATAATTCGTCGCTTTCTGTTTGAACTCGTCGGTATGATATCACTAGATAGAAATTGTTGAGAAGTAATAAATTTATTATTTATTATTTATTATGTTATACTTAAATATACTTAAAAAATATAAACTGAGAAAATATTGCAATTTTGGGACAAAAAATTTTCGACGTCATTCCAGCGCAAGAAGTTAAAGCGATTTTCGTCCGAGGTACGCGACCCGTCTCGTAAAATGCTGCATAACGCTGTAAGAAAGTGATTCCGAAGTAACGCGTTTTGAGCGATAAGCGACTACGTGTAGGCCTGGGCGGAGGTTGACTCTCGTTTCAACTTTCGTCCAACTCTCTCCGAGCAGCTGGTAATTCAAGGCATGGAACGGATAATGCCGTTCGCGCGAAAAGGGCCTCGGCCGATGTATGTACGTACTCACCTCTCTGCACGTATAGAACGCGAACGACGGTTTAATAAAACTCGTCGGCGGTGGGCTCTCTGGCCACTGAAAACGTTAAGTAAAACGTGCAGTAACGGGCTTTTATGCCTGGCAAAGCTCTCGCACGTATCGACTCGCGTGTTGCTTACACCACGCTCCGTGGTTTTACAAACCGTGTGACGGCCAAGCTCTCGCGCGGTGAGAGTTTTAATGCAGTCCGAATTGACGTGCTTCAGTCGCCTAAACAACTACGCGCGTGTGCGTGAGAATGGTCGGCGACACCACCACCATTCTCACGCAACGAGCATCGCACATGTTGCATTTCTACTAGAGAAGCGAGGTCGTGATAAAAGTGTAAATCAGTAGAAACTCATTGCCAATCTATCCTCGAAAAATGCATTCTTCTATCTTCTCTTCTGGTTGTACAAATTTTTCACAAAGATCGTTCCGTCTGAAGTTGTAAATTATCAGACGATGTTCGCATAGCGTATTAGCGTTTTCTCGATTAATGAATACGATGTTAACATTTTGCATTCCAACTTTTTCTCAAATATATTTTGCAACAACAAGTTTCCGACTTTTTTAGCTTCTTGCTTGTTTAAAAATAAAAATTACTAAAACATAAAAAAGTCGAAATTAAAGTAAGAATTCGTGAACAATTTTATTTGAGATGTTGAATTATTGTTTACAACATAAATTTTTCTGCGTATGGTAAATTTTAAAGCAACTGGCAAGATGCAGTGTTCTCTATCAATTCATTTGTATAAAATAAACGAAAGTCTTCCTCAAGGATTCGTTGCTAGTTGCTGAACAGACAATTTTTACCATGTACAATATCACTTTTATCTTCCTCACTATCATTAAGTTGAAATCTTCTTGCTTTTTTATGTTTTAATGGAATAACGTCACTGGAACATGGTCAGAATCAGTGCTTCATTTCTAAAACCAACATTATCTAAATTATTTTTATTACATCTTCATTATTATCTTCAAGTAACTGGCTTTCTATTATATTTTTTGACATGATGCATAATGGTAGTTTTTGATTTGTTCAACCTCGGAGAATACTGACCGATTATGCAATAGAACATGTAATTAAATAAGATTTATTAATAATTTATTTTTATCTCCTCTCCTCCTACATCATCAAACATCGCGTCTGGGAAGGTTAAAGAGTTAAAGAAGCGTCAAGCTTACGTTGAAAGTTTGACCTCTTACACGCTCAAGCACGCACCTAATTCTTGATAATGGCTCTGTGAACAATGGCTGTAGCGTCAATAAACATCCTTAGTTTAAACGTAATTTCCTGTTACGATTCAGCGAAATCTTGCGTTACTAACGCCGGCGGGGCATTATTCACCAACGACGCTCACACCGACGAGCATCAGCGAACATAAACGATTACGAGCAAATGTTTGCACTGGCGCTTGCTTATCCAATCCAGAGAGATGCACCGTTGCAGATCAATCGAAGTGAAATGATCCGCAAATGGTTTGTCGCACTCTCCGCAGCGACTGTACGTACAGATACAGGTCTCTTGTAAAATATGTTGCGATTGAGATGAAGGTTTCTTGCCCGTTTCCCTAAGACTTACGATTCGATCTCGATAATCACTCGCGAGAACGCTGAAACGATCGCGGTCTTCTTAAAAACGTCAGATTTTATTCTTTCGGTGATTACAAACAGGTCGGGTGTTGCGCGTGTAAACACACCATTCACAGGCGCGCGCGCGAGAACCTGTTTCGCGATTAAAATTAAATTTGCATCGTTGGTGTAATTATTAAATGGCACTGTGACGCACCAGGCATGCATGTATACTTTATTGGCGCGTGCTACGGGCTGAAAACCGGTTAAACCGTATCAACTTTCCGGCCATCAATGAAATACGCCAACTTCCTAGCTAAATGTAGGTCACTACATGAATACATAAATGCCCCCTTTGTTTCTCTTCGATACAAACGAACGAGAATTTTATGGAGCTCGTTTATATGTAAGAAGAGAATAAAAATGCAGGAATAAAAAAAAAATTTTCTTTTTTTTTTTTCTCCGTCTGAAATTCTGTTGTTTTATATAGTATTGCTTTGATACTTTGTGTCGAGTAATTATTCGTTTTACGGATAGCAAGCTCTCCCCCCATCCCCCGCCCTCCTCTCCGAGTTGAGAGAATCGAATTTCGAAATCCTCGGCAACCAGGCGCAACTTTAACTGATAAAACTTGCCGAACTAAACTCGCACGGCGTGCAACTGTACTGCCATACTCTTTTATCGTTTCCTTTCTTACTAACATGCGCCGGAAACACAGGAATCGGTCGTACGAACTTCTCTCGATATCAGGAAGACTACAGAAAGATTTCTGCGTTCCTAAATCTCCCGTGAAATCCACTCGATTGAATATTACTATTTCTCGAATAATAATTAAAGTTGTTATAATTGCATTCGTATAGTACATAGATAATCATAATTAATAAAAGATTAAACCTTTTTTACTAAATTTTTACTTAACACTTTCCCGACGGGATATTGTGAGAAATATTTTTGTATATGCTGCTTTGTAAATGATTGTACAACTTTTGTTATTGTTAATTAATTTTATTAATGTACTACAACAATCGAACCCTGATCGCTGTGACTGATCTCAGACTATCGTTTGAATTACTTGATACGGCTGTTCTTGTCAGAATTAATATTAATTTCTGTATAATAAATAATAGATTTACTTATTTTAGTTATCGTTTGAATCACAGTGGAATATTTTGATACGATTGTTCTAACGTTGACAAGTATTTTCATTTATTTATTTAAATTAATATTTTTGGACAATCAGAATCAAGTATATTGTACACACATATGTAACGCCCGTGAAAGTGTCAATTTAACAAGACGGATCCTATGTATAATTGCTGGGAAATATGACACTCGTTATTCCTATTTGTAAGAAACAGTATAAAAAAGAACAGATGAATCAATAATGTGAGATAAATAAATTATACGTCTATTCTGTTTAACATACTCTGTATTGAAACTTCCTTTCTCAAACAAAGTTAGGTCAAAATCTCATTAGCCGAAGGAAGACGGGTCAACCGTGAGCGAATTACAAAGATGTCGCAAGGTTCAATAGTTTACAGCTGGGGTCAGTTCGATCCGGGTACCGCGCGATCAATTTTTTCGTCAATCTATAAATAAACGAGTTAATCCGGTGTGACCCTGTTAAAAGGCTCCTTGTGCGTAACGAGGAGCATTTTTACGCCTTTTACTTCTTCAACGACACATTTTCGTGTCGAGGGGAAAGAGGATTACGACACCGTGATCCTATGCCATTTTGGGTGTACGCACGGCTGGATAAACCGGTATAGTAGCCTTCACGATATAACATGGTTCTAAATTAAAGCATTAAGTAGCAAAACCAGAGGTTGCTGCAATGACGTCCATAACCGCATATATAGTAGTCGTCTTTCATTCAGTTGAAAGAGAAAAAGTAAAATACATGTTATTCGAATTGGAGTTTTGGATTCGTGTCTTCTCCAGATTTTGCCAGTTCGTTCGTTGGAATATTGGAACACATAAACTTAAGTGATACTTGTGTATAATAACTTAATTAATATTAGGATCTGAAATCAAAGGAACTTCTACTTATAGTGACACATAGAATGTAGATATTTCTGTTATTTTACTCGTCCCAAATCTCTTCAGATTCAATTGTTTTTTGTATAGATCGGTATATGATGTACCTTGAGCTGGCTGGCTCCTCCTTTCTTTCTATCCATTTCACATCACGTAGAATTCTTGATATATCCACATTCTCCTGGTAATAGTAGTATACCTACTATCTAGACAGATTTGATTGCAGCCATTTACAAAACACTTGGTATCTTAGTAAAGAATGTTTCGTTCAAGTGCAGAGTAAATTGTTAAGGTCCTTCCAAATATAAGTGAAAGTGTGTGTTTCATAGTAAATTTGGTTGATTGTCGAGGTGTCCTAAACTGTTTTGCTCAACTACCAAGTTAACTAGTTTTTAAGTCAGTCATTTAGTTTACTAATACTGTAATTAGTTAAAAGTCATATTTGCTCGTTCTCTGTAAAATCATTCCTACCATTGACTTTAGCTGTCATGGGCATACTTGTGGAGAGAGGAGGAGAGCTTCTACCTCAGTTCTAGCTATTTCTGTGACAATGTCCATTCCGAATCAACGGTAGAAAATAACCTATCATGGCACGGACTTCCCTTCGGCAATAACTTCCTGGGGTACACTCTATCGTGATGAAATTGGAACTTAAAAAAAAATTTCGACATTCGGGAAAGCAATCCTACTGTACGAGGAATCTCACGTAAATGGAATTGCTCGTGCAATTCTGCAATAAAAAGACACAGTGATATGCCAGGAAAGGATTACAACAGTAACAACGACAGTGACATGTTAAGGAAGGAGGGTGTAATATTGAAGAGAATGGTACCCAATAATTTTAACAATAAAGAAGCAAAATGTAATGGTGAAATTAATATTAGCTTGTTCTCAAATATGATATTATATAAAAATCATACTAGGTCTACTAGTCCAATACAGGCCACCAGGTATATAGAGGATTACAAGTGAAAGTAAGGTGAAAATCTACAGAATAAAGAATCGATTAATAAGGCTTGTGAAATAAATATAGACAGGATAATAAAATTCTACACGTTACGTACAATTGACGACGACAAGCTTCCAATTCCTTGATCGTACACGGATTGAAGAAAACTTTATTTTATCCTTCCTATATTATTCTTTCTTTCAACGCTAACTTTCTTGCAAATTTCTGATACACACGTTGCATGTATCTACGTGTTTTCGTTCAAATTTAAAATTGTAACTCGGTAACAATTTCCCTTCGCTAACATTCATTAACTTTTGTCGAACAATAGTTCGTCAGTTAGTTTTGTCAAACAATAATCGTTACAAAGAAAAACGTTTGTAACGATTTACAGAAATGAAGGTAAAAGGACAACGACCGATGATGGGAAGAAGCGAACGATGAGAGGTAGCAGCAAAGAGGTGAAGGAGAGAGAGAGAGAGAGAGAGAATGGAGACGCTTTGTTTTCCGTGGCGCGATTACGATGATTCTTGCGGCGCTTTAAAATCATTCCGCGAAAGTTTACAAAGGAAAGTTTAAATTGAAGTGAGTTTAATTTTATTACTCGGATGAGCTTCGTGCTATTGTGTATCGCGCGTCCGTTGCGGCGCCTTTGTTTTTCAAAAGGAGCGACGTCTTTTGCCGTAGCAGAGTATCTCCTCTTCCCTCGATTTCCATATCTCCCGTCTAAAAGGGAAATAATTCGTTGCGAAAGTAAATGTAGCGTGAATTCATTAGAGCGCAGTTGCAATGGCGCAGTGAATTATTTCCAGGTGTAATTAATTATCTCCACCTGGTGTATCACTTGACGCAAAAACGAAATTATCAAACGTACTTCTGATATCGTCGTTCCGTTCTCGGGTACCTGAGGTAGTTACTGGCTTTTAATTGCCTGAAAGAACACATGCGTCTCTGATATAAAATAGCGATGGATTATGTCAAGTGTGATTAAAATGTTTTAAGATTGTTTTTTAATGTCACCTTTCATTCTCCCATTGCTCGTGAAGGAGGAAATTCCTTATTGCAATTAAAACAAACGAGTGAAAGATTCTCATTAACTTTCGATATTGTGTCGTTTCAACGATAGTTCGTACTGTATAGCGCGAGTCGTTCTTGATTCCAATTTATCGCACACGTCATTTCCAATAATTCGACATGTCGAGGATTTTCATTCGTGGTTATTATAATAGTTTAGTAATTTCGGCTATTTGATTCCAATCTTCTTTGAAACACCGACACAAAGGAAATTTCCATCTATTTAATGTTGAAAATTTGCGAGGAAGATTAAATTAGATTTGTTTAATGCTGATAACATTTTTTTTATGGAAGATGGAAGTATATATATTTATTCGAGCGTGAAAAACGATTTAAATAAATTTATTGAAATTTATTAAAATTTAACCTAATCTAATCTAACTTAAACCTAATCTCTTTAGTACATTGTGAACGTTAAATAAATTATTCTGCGGAACATTTAATATTTTAGATTAATTCGCGAAATTTACATTTTACTCAGTAAAGAAAATTTTCTTCGTTGCAATAATAAAAAGTATATTTCCCTAATTTATCACATTTGGCTAATAAAATATTTTAAAAGCTTAAAAAGTTACCAAAGTCGAATAATAACAATTGAAAAATTGCGTATCATAGTTTCAATTACTTATATCCTCTTTCTCTTTTTCTCGAACGTCAGCAGATTCGTTTCTCTGCCGGTTGATCGCACGCAATTTTGTCAGAGTGTAATTTTCGCACATCGATAGTATATCGAATCTGCATTCCATCTCATCTTGCCGTTTAATTATTAAAGAGAGCGTAGTGGATAATGGTTCTAGGCTGCGTCAAATCCTGTTCGATATAACTCTATCGATCGCGGTAGAAGCGCCGAGCGCCATTTTTAACCTAATTCGTCTAATATCACAGACAGACAGGAGGGGAGGTTCGTTAAGATGTCACACTCTTTTTCCCTCCCTCCCCAGGTGACTCTCGATTTCTGCAGAGTTTTTCCTCCCGACGTGCTTTTTTTCAAGCTATATCCGCACGCAAAACTGGGCGTGGCACTAGATAGCATAAAGTTCCTACAAAGAGTTCGTGCACGGACCACCACGTCGACGTGTTATATCTTTCTGGTTCTTTCCTAGCTGGCCGGCTTTAGATCGGTAACAACGCGAAACGCGTTTCGCCTACTGTGAAATTGTATCGCGTAATTACTACGACAAACGTTTCGGGCAATTTGTTTGTATCCCCCCCTGTCTGAGATAATTAGAGCGTCGGCTCGTTCAAGGTATCCTCTCGTGACAGTTCGCCGGGGTAAATCAAAGTAACAAATGCGGCGTTTTCATTCGGCGTTAATTTTACGAGCGCTGGCTGCTGTGCGCGAGCGAGAGGGGGGTTGGTAACATTTTCAATTTGCCAGCTTACAGAGATGATTTACGAATTGGATGTGGCTTGCGTATTGCGATAATTGAATTAACTTTAACAAAAAAAAAAAAAAAAAAAAAAAAAAAACAAGAAAGGAATCAAGTTTGATGTTCGATTCGAATTTCGGTGTTAAAATACCGACAAGTGTCACGAACGAAATGAAACGTTAATATTTTGGTACGTATTTTGGTACGACGGTGAAATTCGGATGAAATCAATCGAGAAAATCCGAAATCCGCGTGTAGCGTGCAATTTTTTTGGGGGACGGGGGTTGGAGGGGGAATACGCGCGATATTCGCGAGATAAAAATTCAAACGCCAGGCCAGGTCGTTTGCGAACTCGTTGTTTCCGAACAACTACGCGAACACGGCTCTTCGTGGACCGCCCGAAAAACGTACAACAAGCCGGTGTTATTTCAAATTTACCTCTGTATAAATAATGATAAAAAGAACTTGTGAAATTCATCGAATCTGGTTGCTCTTTGTTTGCGGGCATTTCTATCTGTCCTGAAAGAAGATGAGAGAAATTTGCATGATAATTTTTAACAATGCTCGTACAAAGCAACAACAAAGAGAGACAGACTATCTCGATTGGCCGGTGGAAAAATTGGAGATCAACGTTTGATAAAACAACAAGACGTCAAACGAATTTCCACCGTAATTTCATATTTCCCGCGAAAGTAATCCACCTGAGCCCACCTCCATTAAGTTTCCTTTCCACATTAATTCACATCTGAATTTATTCCCGGTGCAACGCCGTGTCCACGTTAAGCGGCAGGGGCAGGAGGGGGGGGGGGGTGCAGGGAAACGCTAGGGGAGAAAAAAAAATACCTAGAGCGGTTCGACCTAATTATCCAAGGTAAGATAATAGAGTGTCTTCCATTACGAAGGAAATTTTGTCTGGTAGCATCTGGAAGGAAAAATTTTTATTACGCCCCGGGGATAATCTTGCTCAGGTATGCATTGCAAATACAACGGGGGGAATGAAGAAGATGGGACAGTTAAAAAACGGACATTAACCGTGCAGTGAGAGAGAGAAGAACATTTGAGTAGGAGAGAGAGAGAGAGAGAGAAAGATGCCACCACCACAGAGATAAAAGTAAGGTGAGATGAAATGGTAACGAAAATGAAAACGGTTACGTCTTCGCGAATATCCGTAGTTGCGGAAGTTTATGCGAGAGAAAGCGAAATTGCCAATTAACGGGATTTCGTGTTTGCCCCGTGAAATGACAATCTGTCGTTTCCTACGGAATTTCAATCCGAAGCACAGACGGAGTGGCGACATTACAGCGGAGACACGGAATTTATAAGCTGTTTATCACGATAGTTTCATCAAGTGTTGTCCCACCGCCGATATGCGCGTGTTTTTCCCTTTTCTGTCTTTTTTTCTTTTTTTCTTTTTTCTTCGTGAAAACACAACTTCTGAAATATGTATTTCCTATCTGCAGGTGTTTGTTTGTCAAAGGACACTTCATTAGCCTTCATGGACAGGAGGGAAAGTCTTCTTTAATCCTGGATTCAGAAAAACGTAGTTTCTTCAGTTAGTCATTCCAGTTTTAGTTTCACGTTTTTCTCTCCCTTGTTTATTATTATTATTATTTTTTTTTTTTTTCGAAAACCCTGTCCAGACTTCTAAGATGGTAATCTATGCCGAGGAGAGTCGAGAAGCGAACAAAGATAAGAAAGAAGTTCCGTAGCCCAATTGGAAGTTTTTAGGGGACTGTATTACTAAGTTGTTCCGCGTTATCGTGAGGCAGCAAGAAATTTCTACCACAATAGAAATCTATATGCACAACTTTTAATGGCGAGCTTTCTTCTTTTTTTATCACCAAGGTTGTATAACTAGCAACCCCTGTTTTATAACTTTACAGTTGAGAAGAGAACAGATAAACTAAAACGCCAAAGTCATCAAGAGAATTGAAGAATTTCTTTGCAAATTCTTTCGCGATTTGTATGCATTAATGGCACATTCTCAAAAAACATTTACTTGTATATATATATATACGTATATATCGTGCCTGCATTCCTACAAACAAAATTCCCAAGGCGCGCTCGTGTTGCGCGGGCATGAAGCAACGATCGCGTGCAAGCGTATCGATCTCTCTCGCGAGAGAGCAACCTGTTACGACTAACAAAGTAAAATCGGAAAATTTCTCGCCTTCGCACCAGCCTCGGCCTTCTCTCGACCGAGCACTGTCGGTCTGGCTGTGCTCTCGCGCTTTGTCCGTTCCACGGAGGAGAAACAAGAAGAGGACCCTAGCTCCCTCGTGTGATAATGCTTCCCGAGAGACAAGCTCGTAAAGGCAGATAATTGCACGTGAAAGTGAACGCTGCTAATCCTCGCATTCAGCAGCGTGTATGCGTGCACGCGCGCGATCGCGTTCGCGTTTGCAAAGCTGAATTCCTCGCGTGACTCGACTACTCAGCTCGCCTCGTCCTGATCCTGCTCCAGTTGGTCGTCGGTGCCCAGCCTGCTAGCACGTGCATTATGTATATATGTATATAATATAATAGATATAACAGAATAGTTGATATAATAAACATATTAATAAATGTTCAATGTAACGTTTGATTAATTGGACAAAATTTTTAATTAATTTTATTTTGTCATTATTTAATAAAGGTAATAGAAGTAAAATACAAATTGATATAAATAATATAATTACTCCTAATTTATTAGGAACTGATCCGCAAAACAGAATAAGCAAAAAGAAAATATCATTCTGGTTTAATATGTGATGAAGTAATTATTGGATTTGCTATTTTAAAATTATCTGGACCTCTTAATAAATTTGTAAATTGATAAAATAATAATAATTTCATAAATACTGTTTGAATAAATTACTGTTTGAATGAATTGGATTAGTTGATCCAGAAATATGTAAAATTATTAAATGTAGAAATATTATAATTATGATAATTAAAGGTAAAATGAAATGAAATGAAAAAAATTGATTTAAAGTTGAATTATTAATTGAAAATCCTCCTCAGATTCATTCAACAGTTATTTGACTAATATAAGGTAATGCTGATAATAAATTAGTAATTCTATAGCAGTTGCTATCGATAAAAATAAAATTATTCTTCCAATTGATCAAACATGAATAAGTTTAAATGAATAATAAAATTATATATATATATATCACACTGATTAATCCCACTCTTTTACGCAAGTTGTCAAAGTCTCAAGAAACGAACTTATTTTTATGACTCTTGTTGCAAAAAGGTGGCGCAAATAATGGTAAATTATTGCAAATTTTTACCATTTTTTTTTTCCTAAAAGAAACTTACAAAATCTCGTTCGCAACGTCTGCCTTTTTTTTCCACTTTAAACATGGAGTTGAGCATGAATGCGACTTCTGAAGAGTTAAAAATGTATGCACGAGTAGTAATGCCAGAGGCTAGGGATCGCGTCACTAGAAATCGGATTAAAAAATCGACGGGGATAACAAAGCAAAACCCCAATCAGTTAATACGATACTAGCATGCTTAAGGCAAAAAGAACCTGACCGTGGCCTCTGTGTTTTGAACCTTGAATAATATACGACCAGATAAGGCCAGGGCACAAAATTTGTTTAAGTGTTATCATTCTCACTGGCTCGAATCCGTTCTATGGTATCTGGTCCTCTGTGTCCTCTGTTGTCGTGCCAAAATGTGTTCTTTCCAGGCCATTATTTCCAACGATATCAGCCGTTTTTTAACAGGAATCCGTCTTCTCGTGCATCTGCTACCGCCAGTTTGCGTGTGGTCGTTTTATCCTTTCTCTTTCACTCTCTCTTTACCTTGGCTCTCTCTCTCTTTCACACACACACATACACACACACACACACACACACACAGTGTTTTCTCGTTGAACCCAACGATCGTGATCGAGAGTTTTTATAGGGAAGACTGAAATTAGTCTTCCTATGAGAAATTGGGATTTTTATCCGACGATCGATCGGAGACTATTTTAAGCCCTCGTAGATACGAACAATTGTTCTTGTAATTCAAACGTGTGGTGTATACGGTGTCCGTGTTTTTACGAGGAAGTGTAAAGCGTGCTTTTGCTCCATTCAACAGTTCCAAAGGACGTTCTTCCAGGATGTGGTTTTCATCGCCGTTTTTATTCGAGAAACACGTTCAACATACTAAACAGCCGGTTTGCTCAATGCAAAAGCTGTCGTGTACGGTTACACGAATTAGACGGTTCGTTACATCTCTGGCTGGTTTTTCTTTGTTTAATTGTTGTCAGATGAACAAAGTGAGATATCATGTTCGATCTATCTATTTTCACGATAATTAGGTATATTTATCTAAAATTCTAATCTTTTTAAAATCTTTTTGTCATTTCTTGTCTCTTTCATTTTATTTGTTCATTCTTTTTTTTTTTATTCTGGCAGCTTTGCTTCCAGAAGCAAAATGATATAAATTGAGTAAAAAGGAATTTATCGAAGAATGTTGCATTACTTCTCGGAGAGTTAAGCAGGAATTACTTCAATTTGTACGAATCATTTCTCTTCGGATAAGAGGTGCAGTTGCACGATTTTTTTTAGTCAATTATAGTTCAATTATGGATGCAATTATCAGTCGTGCAGTATATTACATGTATTGATTTGAGATTAATCGAGGATGAATAGACCTAATCTTGGAGGCATTCTCTACACGTCGATAACCTTCGGCCACGTGATGCAATTAATTAACAGAGATTCGGAGCAATAAAAATCACAGAACGCAAATGATCAAACTAATAAATGTCGCGTGAGACTTGTCGAGATAAGTCGCGTTACAATGTCGATTTTCAAAAATATCGAACATATTTTAAAAATATTGAAAATATTTCAAATTATTAACTATTATGATATTTTTAATATTAAACTGATATTTCGATTATTTTTGATGTCGAACCTTCTGAAACGAACTTTTAATCGAAAGTCAATAAATCGCGTATATACCTTCTGATCCATTTTTCGGAGAAATCCTTCGACTTTAATTTGCAGTTCGAGTTGAATCGAATTAGAAAATAATGACGCGTAAACAAGAGCGACAGACGAAAGTAGATTCCAGTTTCTATGGAAAAGTTCTACTTTTTTCCATTTTTCTGAATGAATGACCAAGGCAAGCCGGGACTTCGATCAGTTCGTTTAATTTTATTCCGGACCGCGTTAAATTTTAATTAAATTTTTTACGCCCCGGCAAATTTGTAGACCGATGCGAACGAATTTTACGCTTCTCATTTTTATTTTGATTCGAATCGTTTGGCGAACGGTCTGGGGAAGTAATTGTAAAAGTTATACCGGAATTGACATCAGACGCGAGGCAGTCTCGCGAAGTAAATAATGGTATCGGCGTGTATACGAAGTCGGTATAGCGCGGAGCACCGTTTGATATACGGCCGCTTTTACGCTAATTGTAAGACTGTTTTACGAAACAAAATTCTATCGAATTCCAATATATCCCCGGTACTCCCGGGACTCCTGTTTTCAATTCTCGACCTCGAAATTTCAGAATATCCCGCGAAATATAACTTCCAGTCATAACTCGCCTATAATACCGAACCAGAATTAAATTACTTTGACCTTATCGATTAACACTATATTTTCACTTAGCAGTTGCAACGACGTAGTAATTTAACTTTTACTCATTTCGACTGTGTCACTTTAGGTTTCTTTTTTCTTTTCTTTTTTGTAGAATAAAGAAGAACCTTGGAAATTTATCAGTTTCATTTACTGAATTTTCAAAAATTTGTTAGAACGGTTAGGTTCTAGCTTCTTCTCCCCGGGGAAGAAACGAAAGACGCGGCGCAGAAGGGGACACTCTGATGTACTAGAATTCCTAAGATTCTAGATAAGTAAAGTTTTAGGCGGTAAACTATCCCGCTATCCCGTTTCTTCCCCGAGGACAACGGGTGGTATCTGTGAAGATTTCCTTACGTTGAAAAAAGGAAGAGATTTGACTCCTTTTAAGGCCAACAAGTATTTTAATTATGGAAATATTAAACCTAACTCGAGTCTAATTTAACCTAATCTTCTCTCGATCTCGACTTACAATCGTATTTTCTTTCGTTTCTTATTAACGGTGGAATAAAATTTAAAAAGAAAAGTTAGAGTCAAACAGTTCAAATTAGCACAAGTCACAAAACTCTATAATTAATCAGTCATATATTCACAGTATTTTCACACTGTCAAGGACATAAATATAATTTGTCATTAGTCGCGTGTATAACATAATACCTCTCGTGAAATATATGATATTTCAAACTTATGTGCAAACTCCCCGGAAGCTCCGGAAGCGCAGTTTGAAAAAGACAGATCCTATTGTATATGATCCGATCTCGAAATCGGATCATCGTGTGCCATTATATAAAAAAGTTGAAACGTACAAAATTTCAGCCGGAGCCTCTGATCCATTGGGACGGACGCGTTGAAATATATATTTCGTTATTTCTACAAATATTTATCGTGCGCACTCGCGCAGGATCGCGCCGAACAAGGACATAAATGCCAAAACAGATAGCGACAGATTTGCAGAAGTACGAATCGAGAATGCCCCCGATGATTTCGCGTGTATTTGTCGAATCCTTCAATTGGGGGAACAAAACTTACTGGCAAATAGAAACGAGCGATTACGAATCGCGATTTTGCTCGAAAGCATTTCAACGCGAAGGAGAGTTTTGTCGTATTTTCACGCTGGCGGAAACTTCGCTCGAAACAAGAGGAACAATTTATCGTTGAATTCACCGTACACAGTTAATTATACAGTATCTTGTCTGATTGCAAAATTTCTGCTCTAATTAGTACCGTACGATTTTCAAATTAATTTTACACGGCGTTAATTCTTTTTCTTTTTTTTTTCTCTCTTTCAAATTATATTTTATAACTAAGTTCGTGCGTATTTGGCAAAGCTCACAGCGTCACATTAGTCGGGCATAAATTAGTATTTGGTGAAATGAAATTTCATCGAGATTTACTTTATCGACGGAGATCTCCGAGCTCTCGTCGTTTAATGCGATAGTGATTTTCCGTGCTTACACGTGAGCGAGTGTAATCCACGCGACACGTTGATCATCGATTACCAGCTTAAATCCCGCATTATGCACTGTTTTGTATATTCCCGGAATTTTCCTCGCGTGGGTTATATTGCCCCCATTGCAAACGGAGCTCGGGCGCGATCATTTGGGGAAATGAAAATCGTATTTATGTGTTAAATACGCTGCGTGGTCAATGACTTGCTGCAATTGAATGAAGAATCTGCTGCAATAAGGATTCATTTTCCAGTAATTTGGCTAAATTGATAAAAGTTATATTTTGCATCGATGGATAAAATATTATTATACCGTGCGAAAATATTTGAATACTTATCACGAAAATTTTTGATTCGTACATTTTGTAGCATATTATATTATTACGCGTGATTCCAATATTTTCAAATTTTGTTGTTAATACTATAACGACTATACTTGACTGTCACAATTACATTGGTCAAATTTGAAATTAATCTGGAGATCTACATATAAAAGTTTTTAGCAAATATATTTAAATATATATATCTGATTACTATTAAAGATGTCTGAATTCTTTGCGATGATGAAATATATGATTAATGATTACATTTTCAGATTTGTTACTAACTGCAATATATTCATGGTGATTGACATTCATCATAGTTGTGACATGAAATTTTAAAATGTCTACAAGTTTCCTATCGTGTACCTAAATACAATCAAAATACTTCGAGCGATGAAATATCTACGGTCATTGTCACGTAAGAAAGTTGAGTCACTCGCATGTGCTTTTTTTAATTTCCTGTGATACGCATCCGTGGTGTAGCTCGAGTCGTTCACGTTTAAACGGCTTCCGTCTGACTGATGCGTCCGAAATTTAATACCAAACGTACCCAGCTGGTACTGGTCTCGATTCACGATCGATTGTTAACGTAAAATTAAGTTTCTTCTTTCTTCCTTTTTTTTTTTTTTTAAATCACATCCCACTATTGTGCCATCGACGAGACTGAGACTCTAATTGTAAGTGGAACTTCACCGTCTTTTCCTTCTCGATATTGGCTTACGTGCCTTATCTGTGTTCCTTATATTCCACGGAAGTGCTATTTCACTGAGACCTACATTTACCGACGCCCTATTGAAAATCCGGTTCTAATCTTTAATTTCTACGCTCTATGACCCGTTTATTCTCACGTGAGATGTCGTCTTCTCTTTCTTTTACCGGAGATGCTTTATACTCTTTGTTAATGGCACGAAGCACGTTAGTATGGACGATTATATTTCAAAAATTGTTCTAACGACTAAACTCCTCTCATACAACTGAAATAATGTTATTAATATTAATCATTATTATAATATAATAATATATTAATGAAATTCTTGTATAACAAATGAATTTTCATAACATATAAAGTCGCGTTCAATTTACTAACCCTGTATTTTAATCTACAATTCATTAATATTATTAATATTTTATTTAAATTAATGCGCACGGAGAGCTTACATTCGCGTAATAGATTATTTTAGAGGTTGAGCAAAGGTTACCAAGCGGAGCTTCATAAATAGATGGCGTTCTCACATTCACCCTTCAGGGTTGAAAACAAGATCATAGTTAGTCATAAAATATGTGTCTCTGACAACCGTTAAAACAATTTGTTATCGTAACCTGTATCACCTTCCTGTATCGTCCGATGCTGGATTTTATTACAACATGTTACCGCGATATTCGCCGGAAATTTACAAATATTAAAATATAAATAAAATTCAATTACAATCGGCACACGAATTGAATTACATCGAAATTATTTTAGCTCGGTCGGCCTGTTTCAAATTTATGCGGCACTAGGGTTCGATATAAAATTACTATTCAAATATATGTACATTTTTCTACCCGCGTATTTAGATAGTGACCTTTTCCACTGGCGGATCGTATTCAATGTTACCGCCATTTTTCCCCCTCTTTGATGTACTTTGATTAAATTCATCTTTACCAGAACGTAATCTTTTTTTTTTTTTTTTTTTTTTTTTTAAGTAAACAAGTCACTAAATGTCATCATTCACGGATCAGGAGAGATATACAAAACAAGGTCATTTTAAAAATCTTCAAAACGTAGAACCAATTTAGTTAAAATTAGCTGAATTCTTCGCCGTGTGAACGATTTCATTTGAATCCTTTCTACCCTGGGTTACATTTTCCGACAATTATTCCTTCTCGTCCCTTGTAATTTCACCGATCGTTTTTAATCATGTTCTTTTAGCGACATGGATGTTTGATTGAGATAATAATAGAGAGAAAATTAACGGAAAAATATTTTTCGTAGGTGGCGTAACCGGTTGGGAGAGGCGAGAAGTGGCCGGCTGCAAGTGCACAAAGACTGATAGAGCAACAAAGAGAGAGCACGAGAAGAGGGAAAGAGAGAGAGAGAGAGAGAGAGAGAGGAACAGACAGACGGACAAACAGATAGAAATAGAAACAGACGAAAACAGCGGCGCACGTACATTTGGAGGAAATGAATGGACGCGGTAACTACGAGAACATCCCATCAAGAAGGAACTTCGACTGATTCTAGACATTAAATGTACCCTCAGGAATTCAGGTTTCGCCCGAGGCTCTCGCGAATCTGGGATGGCTTCGAGCAATGATGATATCGGATTAAGCCCGGCTAACAAGTTCGCCGACGTTCTATCGTCCGTAAAAGTAGATAGGTTTTAAATCGAGTCTTGCCCTGGGAACAAGGCAACGTTGTAACGCCGTTACCACGGCGAAATAATCCGAGGCTTATTGAATCCCGATGATATATAATGGAAGTACACGAGCCGAACCGGTAATAGTTGGTCGTGTGTGGAGCACCTCTCTTCTACTGTATAACGAAATAGAGGAAACCAGGGGAGAGGGTCAGCTTTAGTATATGCTGCATATGCCTGTGTCGTTGAAAGAGAGAGCAATAGCAGCGTTAGTTAACAGCAACAGCGGGCACACAAAGAGTACAGTTAACAGTAGCAGTCCTCTCTTAATTTCCAACTTTCATTCAGCCAGGTGGAGACTTGGTTTTATAGAGAACTCTCTTCGAAAATGTAAATATATATATATATACATACATACATACGTACGTACACATATACCAATATAACTGACGAGGAGAGTGAGAGAGAGAGAGAGAGAGAGAGAGAGAGAGAGAGAGAGAGAGAGAGAGAGAGAGAGAGAGAGAGAGAGACTTGAAAACGTTTTAGGAGAAATCCAACTGTTCGGAGGACGAAGTAAATTGACCACGAAACTGCTTCCAAAGATCAGGCCAGTGATATAGTTACTATCTGAAGGAAATGCAACAGATGCCGTTGATAAGCAACGGTGTAGCAACAAGGGACTCCGGCAAGAACGTATAAACTAATAAAGCCCGTCGTCGCCGTCGTCGCCGCCGTTGCTGTCGTACAACATTTAGGAATGTAATATTCGACTTGGGTTGCACACCCCGTCAGACGAGTCTCATTCCCCGAGACTGCAAGTTGGTCCCTGGCAACTGCAATATCGATAAAGAAGTTTCTCAAGAACGCACCGATCGAGAGGGCAGAGAATATATAGGGATTCATTAGAGGAAGATACATAGACGTCTTCACAAGTGTCCTTAGAACGTTGAGTGCGTGCGTGCGTGCGTCAGCAAACTCTCTCGTTTCCTATTGTTGGTTATGGAATGAACCGATGCCCAGCTGAATTCTCCAGCTGTCAGTGCTTCAGGTCCTATTACTGTCATCGAGCATTATCATGACCCCGATGATGCGGCTGCTCCTGTTGACGTTGCTGCTGGTACTCTCCTCCTGCTCGATTCTTCTTTGTTCAGCGAGCGGCGATGGTGGACCGAATAGCGCTATCTTCAACCTGGACAACACCGCGCTGGAGAAAAATCTCGCGGCGATATTTAACAAAGTGGCGCACAGCTCGGCGACCACGAAACGCAGCGTGCCCGCCTACGACGCGCAAGTTTCGGCCAGTACAACGTTGTCGACGGTGCCGTCACCACTGACGACCACCACCACGACCACGACGACGAGTCCGTCAATACCATCCGTCAGATATCCTCCTGTTCCTCGGGCGACCATGTCGCCGGCCTTTCGCGAATTGCCTTCGTACGCTCCACCTTCTCGCGCTCTCTTCACGCCTCCTCTGCCGCCCGAGTACCTTCATCCGTTTGCGAATAAGCCAACGTTGAGGGGAACCAACTCGGACGTTCATTCGGGTCTGAAGAGACCGGTACCACCGCCGAGCGGCACGCCGGCTCACGAGAGGATACCTATCAGGCCTCCCGATCTTCAAGGTCCCTCTCAGATGCCGGAGAGACACTCTCATTCTAGAAACAAACCGTTAAACACACCGAGCAAGGAGCAGAACGTGGTGGAGTCCAGCGAATTGGACAGGAGAAACAGTACCAACGAGTTTGTGGCCACTCTGCATTATCCGAGCATCTCGAGGATATTGTCGGGCAGCAATGGCCGTAAGCAGGATATTCCGGAGATACTTTTGAAGCCTCTGGCAACGAAAAATCCGGCACAGAACACGCCAGTGATACCAACCACTGAGAAAATGACAACGCCGTCTACAACTACGGCCAGGACGTCTAGCACGCTAGACTCTGCCAAGTCTGTTACGCAACCGACGATTTTCAATCTGCCAAACACCAGGAGGCACGACGACGACAGTTATCACGGGCTCAGGAACGAGAATGGCTTCAAAACGGAGAACATCGAGATCGTGGATACAGAGAGGCTTCCGTATCCTCAGCCACAACCTCCTGCTCCACCTCCCAAGAGGCCGAACGAGGCTGGCGACCGTATCATACCACAAGTAGACACACATTCTCTCGAATCCACCTGGCGAATCGCTTGGTTCCTTCACGTATACGTCGCCGCCATCATGTTCACGCTAATGGCTCTATACTCGATCTACAAGATCGTTCGTTTCAATGAAGCAACGAATCTACTCACCCAGTCGTACTTTCTTACTGTTCATCTGCTTCTCACAACCGTCTGTACCTTAAGGTGCTTTCACCTGTTTTACGACGCTTACAATCTAGGCCATTCACTGCCCGAACCTTTGTCCCGAGTGCTCATGTATCTACCGGCACCGTTGTTATCTAGCGCGTTTGCTACTTTGGTGCTGTATCTAGCTCGTTGCTCGGAAGCACCGTCTTTGAACAACAGGTTTCTGTCACCAGCCGCGCTGGTGTTATCGTCAACGGTTCACATAGTCCTTTGCGTCTCCCTGCACGTGTCCACGCACGTGCTTGGCTATCAGGACGAGGCGAAGATACTACCGTTAATCTGCCAGTGCATTTACATCATCGTCTGCGTGATGCTTGGCTTAGGTTACATGTACGTCTACCGAGTGGTACGCTCGCAGATCCTCCTAACAAACAACAAGACGGCAGGGACGAATCACATAGTCGGTACCGATCCTACCACGATGGCCTTAAGCACCGCCATCACCACCAGCATCGCTACCGCTTTATTCTTCATACTGATGGGATTCGTCCAACTGTACGGGATATTCGGGAATGTCCAGGAACGACCACAATCGTATCCATGGCTATGGTGGGGCTGGCAGTTCTCCGTTAGACTACTCGAACTGGCGGTGTGCGGTCTACTCGCCTGGGTAGCCAGTCTATCCCAGTACCCGTTGCGAGAGAAACAGTTACAACAACACCCGGTTCATTCTGGCTTCGCCCTGTTTCCGTGCGGTAGCTCGACTTCCACCGAGAATATGGACGACGTGCTTTACCCAGCTATCTGCAGCACCAACCAGGCGATCCAGAACTACACGATGAGAACTGGGAAACAGGTTTACGACGATAGCTTCCCGCTGAACACACTGCCCGAGCATTTGAACATATCAGGTATCGACGCGTCTGCGCTACCACGTGATATTCAATGTTATGATCTGAATCTACCAGTAAACTTTTTCCCGTTTTTCTCTGTGTTTCGTGAGAATTATCTAACTTCTGTAGGTCTTGTGAATCCTTTTTTTTTTTTAAATTGCATCAAAACGTGACGAGCAAACCTGAAACAGGTTTTGCGTATAATTTTTGCGTATCTCGTTTAAGTGAATACTTATTTTCTTAATTTTATTTTTAAGCTTAGGGAAAAGCCCCGAGGCAAAGAAAAAGTTAAAGTTCGTTTACTTTCTTAGTTCCTGGACGGAAGTAAAAATCTACTTGTTTTTAAAGCACTTCGACCAAGATGTAATTGCAATTTTTCCTGACGTAAAAGGTTATTCGCGAGAGAGATTATTTAATAATATTTCCATGAAATTCTTATGACGCAGATGTGAAATTGTTTTTCCCAATAGTCTTGCGAGATATATAAACGATGAATTAGGTCATTCGGAGCAACGTGCCTTGAGAGGACGGTCGGAACGCTGACTCGCGGTATTAGTACAATATCGAAACCTCGAAATCAGCAGTTCTTTCTACGCTTTTGTCTTCTAATCGACGCGCTATTGCCTTTAAGGTGCCGCGACCGGGATAGGATACTGAACGGGGACATTGATCTTTTTTCTATTCGTACGTCTTTTTTTTTTGAATACCGGAAATCCAACTATTTTAAGTATGGTCATTTCAAGTGTTCTTTCGTCGCCCCTGTAAACGAAATAAAGAAAGAAAGAAAGAATTTTCATCAATCAAATTTTAGATATATCTTTGTGTCACTGAATCGCTCTGTATTAACGAAACTATTAAAAACGAAAACGTAATCCTTTACATTCTAGATTTATTGTTAGTCTAAAAGGAAGAAACTCAAATTGTCGGTTCATTTAGACGAGATACGCCATGAACTGTGAAAAAAAAACGAAGATTGAAAAGAAAGAAAAAAAAAAATACAATAAACGAGCATGAGGCTATATAGTATATACTAAACAATAGTATTGTTGTTGCAGGTACTTTTGAGAGGCATTCCATTCGCAAGTCAGGCACCATGGGCCATTTCCCACATGAGGGTCGCGGTTCGTTAAACCGGCATGGTAATGGGATACAAACTCTAAGGAACTCGGAAAGTCGCGGCAGGCACACGCCTGTGCAGCAAGGAAGTGGCGGTGCTGTCCACGAGCAAACACCGACCACAGGCTCGACGATGCTCGTCGCCGAGGATGGATTCGTCAGGTTTCGTAGTTTAGGGGCGGAGGACGACGAACTGTCGGACACACCGAGTGTTGTTGGCACCCACGGTAGAGGAAGTTCGCTGGCCGGAAGTGTGAGATTCAACGCGAGACACCCAACGCTGCAGCATCAGCATCCTCATCAGCACCAGCATCAACACTCGCTGCAACATCCGCATCAGAGTCAGCACCAGACTCACCACCAGTTGTACATCAACACGTAAAAGTCGTATCGTTCCAGGCGTTCCAGATTGTAACTTCTTGTTCCCAGTTAACTCGGTAAGTTTCATCAAGAATTGAAAATGAACGAAGATTATCGGAGAAAGAATTATATCCTCGATATCCTTGTATTCCAAGTCTCAATGCTTTCGAATGTTAACTATATTTGAAAGATCTACGGTATCTTATTTAAAGATACGCTAATTCTTAACTTGAAGCATGAAGACAATGTTATATACAGTTTTTCATTACGCTTCGTAAATCTTCATGTTTTAAAAATTATCTGTGATTATATCTTTGATTAAGATAGACTTTGACTAAAAGAATGTTAATCAAACAGGATTAACATTCAAAAGGATTGAGACATGTGATAGATGAAATTATACACGCGCTATCGATAAAGGATAAAAAAAGCAGTTTCCATTAAGTTTTTATCCAGACGTCGTAAAGGTGTCTGATATGTAACGCGCCGCGTAATTCGGTTAAAATGAAGAAACGCGAACAGCGAGAAAACGCGGCCTTGCGAATCGTTAAAAGTTGAGATTCCGCGCGTTTTATCTCCCCAAGAAGTTGATAAAAAAGTTTACCTAGCAGAGGTTAAAGTTCTTTCGCCTGTTATGCAGAACAGCGTTAAAAGTAATTTAATAGGAACAATGAATTAACGGGATGTGCGCGCATATGAAATCCTCCCTCCAGCTTCCTGAACGATACGAACGAATACTATTAAACTATTAAAATATTTTATATATGTGTGTGTGTGTAGTATTTAAAGATAACGAGAGATAAGCAGCAATTTCTTGCCGACAGATTCAAAGTTGCGATTCTATAGAATGAGAAGAAAGCCCAATGTTTATGATATACTTACGATTATTTCTTATGCTTTTGTGTTGCAGATTACGGTCAGAGAAGATTGTCAACGAAGATATAAGGATATGTTCCGTGGCTCTCTCTCTCTTTCTGGCAACTAATGGTCTAAACAACTTTGAAGAAACTAATTTTACCTTTAACTTTATGTAAGATACGTCCTTGTGTATAGACAAAACCTTCAAGCGAAAAAAAAAAAAAAATATGATGAATTCGCCATTCGCATTCTTCCGCTTCGCGTCTGCGTCCGAGCCGGCGAACCTTTGCTGTTCATGGTATTCGTAATATTTATTTCGAGACTCTCGATCAAAGAGGCGGAGACGAAAAAAAAAAAAAGAAAAGAAATAACGAAGATTAGAAAAGATGAAAGAAAAATGTATACGTGGAACTCTCGGTAACACAGAGTTTCTTTCCTCTACCTGTTAACGTGGGTAGTGTTCAGGGTATCTCGAACTTCGACATTAGGGGCACTTGGTACTTATTTAAGGTTCATGTGATCTAAACGAATACGATCGTATATCGAAATGAAGATAAAAAGGAGACTTATAGCAGGCAAAGCTTTCTTTCGTTTTTCCTTCTTCGAGTAGCGAGACAAACTCGGCTGTGGAAACGTATCGGTGTAACATGTGATTCAATGAAGAAACTGGCGAGTGTGATCCCGTGGATGAACTATAGGCACGCCATCTAGTAATTTTTCTCACTTTATAACTTTTTTTTTTACCTCTTGTCATTGCGAAAACTCGTGGTTGACAGTTTGTTTTAACGACACGGGCTATTCCCGATGAGTACTCGAATTTTTCCAGATCGTTAAGTTTTCACTAGCGAAAATGAACCGCGCGTTTGTACAAATTTAGTACCCGACACGCCATTTTTTTTATCACCTGTTCAACCGATACGCGTGTATCCTTCCTCGAGATTCTGCGCGCACGAGATTCCACTGCGTACTTGCTTTTGCAATATCGACAGGAAGTATATTTTATAATGAAGAGTAAAAGCGAAAAAAAAGATGTTAAAAAAGTTAAAAAATGGAAACTTATTCACGTGGTCCAAGTAAGATGAACGAAAAAAAAAAAACGAAATGAGATTCGAAAGGTTTGTAGTAGTTCTACGAGAGAAAAAAGAAATAATTCCGAGCGAGTAAAGAGAAAAATGTAAATTCTTCTTCCTTTTTTTTTTGTTTTCGTTGTCAAGTTGAAAGAAAGCGAAGTGAAAAGAAGAAGTGTCTTGT
Organism: Melipona bicolor; assembly: GCA_030673865.1. Classification (NCBI taxonomy): domain Eukaryota; kingdom Metazoa; phylum Arthropoda; class Insecta; order Hymenoptera; family Apidae; genus Melipona; species Melipona bicolor. Next base: position 9,472 of record JAHYIQ010000068.1, on the reverse strand, counting down.
TTTAGAACAAGAAGACCGAAGATACGACGATAAAGTTGAAGAAGTTAAAAGTAAAAGAAAAAAAAAAAGAAAAGAAAAAAGACTAACGGCGTTGTACAGTCGATAATAATTTATCACTCAGTCCAATTGTAAGATTGATTTAGCAGTTAAGGGTTGGATTAAGAATTCCCTGTTACATATTAAGTTACGTCGATGTAGCCGGTAGATGCTACTGCGCTCGTAGAGACGGATATCAGCGATTTCTGTTAAACGAATTCAATGTCGAGCGACAAGCACGATGTAACGATGTTTCCTCTCCGCGTCGGAGACACCACATACGAAGGATTGAACTTCGCGCACAGGCCAGCATATTTTCTTCTGTTCCTTCCACTGTCTATTTACCTCCTTTTTCCTTCCCCTTCCTTCCCCCTCCCTCTGTTATTAATTCCACTTATTCTATACTCTTTCTTTTCCTTCTTCTTTTTTTCTTTCTTTTTTGAAGTCATCTTATTTTATGTATAAGTACGCGTTCCTTTCGCATTGAACCTACGGTACAAAACAGTACTTTCTACCTTCTTCACTTCGTAATATCGATAATAGGTTAAATAAAGCGGTCAGCGCAGTGTATATGTTTATATGGACATTGTAAATAAGGTATACGAGCTCGTCGTGAGTAGATATAAATTTGTTGCGATAGAATCTCTGTGCAGATTCTATCCAACGCGCACCGAGGTTCACGTGCAAACAGACATTAATACATGCGCGCATGAGCGCGTGCTTCGAGTATTCATGTACACACCGATCATACACGTATACATGTTCATTACACATGACGCGCGCACACACACACACACACACACACACACACACACACACACACACACACACACACACACACACACACACACACACACACACACACACACACACACACACACACACACACACACACACACACACACACACACACACACACACACACACACACACACACACACGTACCTAACTTCTATCCCCTTCCCCCCCATAATTCTCAGTTGTAAATGCAAGACTCGTTTTTAATTTATGTCGAAAGCTGTATTTATTATGTGAAACATTCCACAGCAAGATGGCGATCAATGTGAATGCGATTTTGTGGGATTTTATTGCGATTTTAGATTAAAGGAAAAAGCATAGCGCTGAAGAAAGAGGAACAAATGTAAATAAAAGCTTTTTTGCGAAACATCTTATTATGTTTTTCCTAATTTTCTGCGATTGTGTCAATATTACTCGTTGCACAGGATAATTGTCTATTTTCTATTTTCTTTATCTTTCTCTTTTTTTCTATTTTTCTTAAAGAAACCATAAGGATTTGTAGTAAATTAAGATGGCCAGACGTACAAACAAATATATTACAAACGAAATATCGAAAGCTTTTATATTTTCGTCATTGTTTCGCTGATAGATCGTTCGATTTACCATCTCTTTAAAGATTGTTTTAATCTATTTTAAATCGCCGTTTCGTCCCATATTTCTACGGTGATTGAACGTCTCGCATTCTCACTGTGTATACTATATGCGCCGTTAAATAATTATCCAGCAGTAAAGTTTTAATTTTCTTGATGCCAGTGGAAATTACATTAATTGTCATGACCTAATTACGGATTAAACGGTGCTACTCGCAACGAATAGTAATGCAGTTTAGAGCGTTTATTTCGATGTTGCTTGTTTATAAATTCATATTGTCATTTAACGAAAATGGAGAAAAAGGAAATATTTAAAAATGAGTTGTCTGCCGACCTATGTCGCGATGTAAAAGCAATTCTGTATAGATAACGCAAGTATGTCAGGAATAATGTACATAAAGAAATATTTAATAAACCTTATATGTAAAAATTCTGGTTGTTTCAGATAACAATTTTTACTTTACAAAGAAAAAAAAACTAGAATAATTATTTTTCAAATTATATTTCAAACAAATTGAAATATCTTAAATTTCTGTGCACAGAAAGGTGAAAATGAAGATTGATATAAATACTTGTGTTATATTTATTGACTCAGAAATTTTAGATCCATGGATTTGAACCTAACATTATATATATATAGGATGTTACATTACAATTGTTTTATATAACTGATCAGATATTTATACTATATGTTACTGATTAGAAGAAATGATATACATACGAATTAATTGTTTGATATACTTATGAACATATATTCAAGAGAAATTATAACAAATGGCACATAGACAGCCATCTGTCAACAAAAAGTTAAAATAGTAGGCAAATGGTTTGTTTCACAAAAAAATCAGATATCAATGTATGGTATAATCAAACGTAATTCTTAAAATAATTTTAACTATAAATTAATCAATGCTTATTAATAAATGCCTATGGAATGCGTGAAATAAAAATTATTTATATTCCTCGTTTTCGATAAAAAGTGTTTAGTTCCACCATTTTGCCACAACGTGGCGCTAATGTTTCTAACCTTGTAGCGTTATCTCAGCAGAATTGAAGTCAACGCCATCTGCGTTTCCTCAATTGTTCCGCCGAGGAATACGTTTCCGATAAACCGATGCCAACTTTCTTAAAACTCACAAACAATAGAAAATTTATAAATTGATATTTTATTTATTTATCACCATAGAGATGTTTGATAAATGTATATATAGCTCACATCAAACATATTAATTCATTCTCCTTTCTTCATTCATTCTTCATTCTTCATTCTTTGGTTATCAGATATTTTGTTATCAGTCATATTTTATCATTTGTTATTAAATATATTATTTTATAAAAATAATACGGAGTAAATTATTTGCAATACTTTGAATGAATGAATTATCATCAGAGTACCTACAACCTTGTAGCGATCGTTATCTCAGCAGGAGTGAAATCAGCGCCACCTACGTTATCTCAATTGTTCCGCCGAAAGGTGCGTTACCGACACCGCCAACATTGTTAAAACCCATAAACAATAGAAAATTTATAAATTGATATTTTATTTATTTTGATACCACGGAGAATTTTGGCTGTCGTTAGAGATGTGTTTATATATATATATATATATATATAGAGGGCAGAAAATAAATTGTTACACACTGTTCGTTGGACAGCATTTAAAGAAAACAGTTTAATCTACGTTGTAAAATTTAATATATATCTTTGTAATTTCTAATAATATTTAATATAATTTATTTATAGTTAATACGAAGTTTATTATTATAATTTGTAGTACATTGATTAAGTTAATTATCATCATTGTACCCACAACCTCATAAAACAAATAAATTTTCATTTGCAATGAAACTTAATTTAGAAAATTGAACTGTGAACTTTTGCCATTGGATCTTCAGCTCCTTTTATATCTCATATGAACAGTAAAACACAGAAACATTTATTTTTTACAATTAATTAATACCACAAACCCGCCACCTCTTCGATGGTCATATGCTCCCGATACAATGGTCGATAATTCAGAGGAATACACAGTCGGGATCCCGAGATATTTCCAACTGAAGTCAATACTAAAGACCTCTGTATCAGGAGAACGGCTTTTGGCGGGAACTTGTCGTGCCACCTTCTCGATTATCATATGCTCCTGATACAATGGTCGAAATTTCAGAGAAATACCCCGTCGGGATCCCGAGATATTCCTGACTGAAGTCATTACGAAAGACCTCTGTATCAGGAGAACGGCTTTTGGCGGGAACTTGTCGTGCCACCTTCTCGATTATCATATGCTCCTGATACAATGGTCGAAATTTCGGAGGAATACACCGTCGGGATGCCGAGATATTCCCGACTAAAGTCAATACTAAAGAACTCTGTATCAGGAGAACGGCTTTTGGCGGGAACTTGTCGTGACACCTTCTCGAACGTCATATGCTCCTGATACAACGTTCGAAATTTCAGAGGAATACCCCGTCGGGATCCCGAGATATTCCTGACTGAAGTCAATAGTAAAGACCTCTGTATCAGGATATCGGCTCTTGGCGGGAACTTGTCGTGCCACCTTCTCGAAGGTCATATGCTCCTGATACAATGTTCGAAAGTTCAGAGGTATACACCGTCGGGATCCAGAGATATTCCCTACTGAAGTCATTAGGAAAGACCTCTGTATCAGGAGAACGGATTTTGGCGGGAACTTGTCGTGCCACCTTCTTGATTATCATGTGCTCCTGATACAATGTTCGAAATTACAGAGGAATACACCGTCGGGATCTCGAGATATTCCCGACTGAATTCATTAAGAAAGACCTCTGTATAAGGCGAACGGCTTGTCACCGGATCTTGTCGTGCCACCTTCTCGAAGGTCATATGCTCCTGATACAATGTTCGAAATTACAAAGGAATACACCGTCGGGATCCCGAGATATTCCCGACTGAAGTCATTAGGAAAGACCTCTGTATCAGGAGAACGGATTTTGGCGGGAACTTGTCGTGCCACCTTCTCGATTATCATATGCTCCTGATACAATGTTCGAAATTACAGAGGAATACACCGTCGGGATCTCGAGATATTCCCGACTCAATTCATTAAGAAAGACCTTTGTATAAGGCGAACGGCTTGTCGCCGGATCTTGTCGTGCCACCTTCTCGAAGGTCATATGCTCCTGATACAATGTTCGAAAGTTCAGAGGTATACACCGTCGGGATCCAGAGATATTCCCGACTGAAGTCATTACGAAAGACCTCTGTATCAGGAGAACGGATTTTGGCGGGAACTTGTCGTGCCACCTTCTCGATTATTATATGCTCCTGATACACGGTTCGAAATTACAGAGGAACACACCGTCGGGATCCCGAGATATTCCCGACTGAAGTCAATACGAAAGACGTCTGTATCAGGAGAACGGATTTTAGCGGGAACATGTCGTGTCACCTTCTCGATTATCATATGCTCCTGATACAATGTTCGAAATTACAAAGGAATACACCGTCGGGATCCCGAGATATTCCCGACTGAAGTCATTAGGAAAGACCTCTGTATAAGGCGAACGGCTTGTCGCCGGATCTTGTCGTGCCACCTTCTCGAAGGTCATATGCTCCTGATACAATGTTCGAAAGTTCAGAGGTATACACCGTCGGGATCCAGAGATATTCCCTACTGAAGTCATTACGAAAGACCTCTGTATCAGGAGAACGGATTTTGGCGGGAACTTGTCGTGCCACCTTCTCGATTATTATATGCTCCTGATACAAGGTTCGAAATTACAGAGGAACACACCGTCGGGATCCCGAGATATTCCCGACTGAAGTCAATACGAAAGACCTCTGTATCAGGAGAACGGATTTTAGCGGGAACTTGTCGTGCCACCTTCTCGATTATCATATGCTCCTGATACAATGTTCGAAATTACAAAGGAATACACCGTCGGGATCTCGAGATATTCCCGACTCAATTCATTAAGAAAGACCTTTGTATAAGGCGAACGGCTTGTCGCCGGATCTTGTCGTGCCACCTTCTCGAAAGTCATATGCTCCTGATACAATGTTCGAAAGTTCAGAGGTATACACCGTCGGGATCCAGAGATATTCCCGACTGAAGTCATTACGAAAGACCTCTGTATCAGGAGAACGGATTTTGGCGGGAACTTGTCGTGCCACCTTCTCGATTATTATATGCTCCTGATACAAGGTTCGAAATTACAGAGGAACACACCGTCGGGATCCCGAGATATTCCCGACTGAAGTCAATACGAAAGACCTCTGTATCAGGAGAACGGATTTTAGCGGGAACTTGTCGTGCCACCTTCTCGATTATCATATGCTCCTGTTACAATGTTCGAAAGTTCAGAGGTATACACCGTCGGGATCCAGAGATGTTCCCTACTGAAGTCATTACGAAAGACCTCTGTATCAGGAGAACGGATTTTGGCGGGAACTTGTCGTGCCACCTTCTCGATTATCATATGCTCCTGATACAATGTTCGAAATTACAGAGGAATACACCGTCGGGATCTCGAGATATTCCCGACTGAATTCATTAAGGAAGACCTCTGTATAAGGCGAACGGCTTGTCGCCGGATCTTGCCGTGCCACCTTCTCGAAGGTCATATGCTCCTGATACAATGTTCGAAAGTTCAGAAGTATACACCGTCGGGATCCAGAGATATTCCCTACTGAAGTCATTACGAAAGACCTCTGTACCAGGAGAACGGATTTTGGCGGGAACTTGTCTTGCCACCTTCTAGATTATTATATGCTCCTGATACAATGTTCGAAATTACAAAGGAATACACCGTCGGGATCCCGAGATATTCCCGACTGAAGTCATTAGGAAAGACCTCTGTATCAGGAGAACAGATTTTAGCGGGAACTTGTCGTGCCACCTTCTCGATTATCATATGCTCCTGATACAATGTTCGAAATTACAAAGGTGTACACCGTCGGGATCCCGAGATATTCCCGACTGAAGTCATTAGGAAAGATCTCTGTATCAGGAGAACGGATTTTGGCGGGAACTTGTCGTGCCACCTTCTCGATTATCATATGCTGCTGATACAATGTTCGAAATTACAGAGGAATACACCGTCGGGATCTCGAGATATTCCCGATTGAATTCATTAAGAAAGACCTCTGTATAAGGCGAACGGCTTGTCGCCGGATCTTGTCGTGCCACCTTCTCGAAGGTCATATGCTCCTGATACAATGTTCGAAAGTTCAGAGGTATACACCGTCGGGATCCAGAGATATTCCCGACTGAAGTCATTACGAAAGACCTCTGTACCAGGAGAACGGATTTTGGCGGGAACTTGTCGTGCCACCTTCTCGATTATCATATGCTCCTGATACAATGTTCGAAAGTTCAGAGGTATACACCGTCGGGATCCAGAGATGTTCCCTACTGAAGTCATTACGAAAGACCTCTGTATCAGGAGAACGGATTTTGGCGGGAACTTGTCGTGCCACCTTCTCGATTATCATATGCTCCTGATACAATGTTCGAAAGTTCAGAGGTATACACCGTCGGGATCCAGAGATGTTCCCTACTGAAGTCATTACGAAAGACCTCTGTACCACGAGAACGGATTTTGGCGGGAACTTGTCGTGCCACCTTCTCGATTATCATATGCTCCTGATACAATGTTCGAAATTACAGAGGAATACACCGTCGGGATCTCGAGATATTCCCGACTGAATTCATTAAGAAAGACCTCTGTATAAGGCGAACGGCTTGTCGCCGGATCTTGCCGTGCCACCTTCTCGAAGGTCATATGCTCCTGATACAATGTTCGAAAGTTCAGAAGTATACACCGTCGGGATCCAGAGATATTCCCTACTGAAGTCATTACGAAAGACGTCTGTACCACGAGAACGGATTTTGGCGGGAACTTGTCGTGCCACCTTCTCGATTATTATATGCTCCTGATACAATGTTCGAATTTACAAAGGAATACACCGTCGGGATCCCGAGATATTCCCGACTGAAGTCATTAGGAAAGACCTCTGTATCAGGAGAACGGATTTTGGCGGGAACTTGTCGTGCCACCTTCTCGATTATCATATGCTCCTGATACAATGTTCGAAATTACAGAGGAATACACCGTCGGGATCTCGAGATATTCCCGACTCAATTCATTAAGAAAGACCTTTGTATAAGGCGAACGGCTTGTCGCCGGATCTTGTCGTGCCACCTTCTCGAAGGTCATATGCTCCTGATACAATGTTCGAAAGTTCAGAGGTATACACCGTCGGGATCCAGAGATATTCCCTACTGAAGTCATTACGAAAGACCTCTGTATCAGGAGAACGGATTTTGGCGGGAACTTGTCGTGCCACCTTCTCGATTATTATATGCTCCTGATACAAGGTTCGAAATTACAGAGGAACACACCGTCGGGATCCCGAGATATTCCCGACTGAAGTCAATACGAAAGACCTCTGTATCAGGAGAACGGATTTTAGCGGGAACTTGTCGTGCCACCTTCTCGATTATCATATGCTCCTGATACAATGTTCGAAATTACAAAGGAATACACCGTCGGGATCCCGAGATATTCCCGACTGAAGTCATTAGGAAAGACCTCTGTATCAGGAGAACGGATTTTGGCGGGAACTTGTCGTGCCACCTTCTCGATTATCATATGCTCCTGATACAATGTTCGAAATTACAGAGGAATACACCGTCGGGATCTCGAGATATTCCCGATTGAATTCATTAAGAAAGACCTCTGTATAAGGCGAACGGCTTGTCGCCGGATCTTGTCGTGCCACCTTCTCGAAGGTCATATGCTCCTGATACAATGTTCGAAAGTTCAGAAGTATACACCGTCGGGATCCAGAGATATTCCCTACTGAAGTCATTACGAAAGACCTCTGTACCACGAGAACGGATTTTGGCGGGAACTTGTCGTGCCACCTTCTCGATTATTATATGCTCCTGATACAATGTTCGAAATTACAGAGGAATACACCGTCGGGATCCCGAGATATTCCCGACTGAAGTCATTAGGAAAGACCTCTGTATCAGGAGAACGGATTTTGGCGGGAACTTGTCGTGCCACCTTCTCGATTATCATATGCTCCTGATACAATGTTCGAAATTACAAAGGAATACACCGTCGGGATCCCGAGATATTCCCGACTGAAGTCATTAGGAAAGACCTCTGTATCAGGAGAACGGATTTTGGCGGGAACTTGTCGTGCCACCTTCTCGATTATCATATGCTCCTGATACAATGTTCGAAATTACAAAGGAATACACCGTCGGGATCCCGAGATATTCCCGACTGAAGTCATTAGGAAAGACCTCTGTATCAGGAGAACGGATTTTGGCGGGAACTTGTCGTGCCACCTTCTCGATTATCATATGCTCCTGATACAATGTTCGAAATTACAAAGGAATACACCGTCGGGATCCCGAGATATTCCCGACTGAAGTCATTAGGAAAGACCTCTGTATCAGGAGAACGGATTTTGGCGGGAACTTGTCGTGCCACCTTCTCGATTATCATATGCTCCTGATACAATGTTCGAAATTACAAAGGAATACACCGTCGGGATCCCGAGATATTCCCGACTGAAGTCATTAGGAAAGACCTCTGTATCAGGAGAACGGATTTTGGCGGGAACTTGTCGTGCCACCTTCTCGATTATCATATGCTCCTGATACAATGTTCGAAATTACAGAGGAATACACCGTCGGGATCTCGAGATATTCCCGATTGAATTCATTAAGAAAGACCTCTGTATAAGGCGAACGGCTTGTCGCCGGATCTTGTCGTGCCACCTTCTCGAAGGTCATATGCTCCTGATACAATGTTCGAAAGTTCAGAAGTATACACCGTCGGGATCCAGAGATATTCCCTACTGAAGTCATTACGAAAGACCTCTGTACCACGAGAACGGATTTTGGCGGGAACTTGTCGTGCCACCTTCTCGATTATTATATGCTCCTGATACAATGTTCGAAATTACAAAGGAATACACCGTCGGGATCCCGAGATATTCCCTACTGAAGTCATTAGGAAAGACCTCTGTATCAGGAGAACGGATTTTGGCGG